>KZ451943.1:156273-221085 GCA_002786265.1 Apostasia shenzhenica | reverse complement strand
ACCCAGCCTGCTTGGATCCTGCTAATAACGTCATTATCTATTTCGCCATCATTTTGTATAATTGATCCAAGGTATCTAAAGCGCTCACTCTTCTTGACAATTTGATCACCAATTGTCACATCTCCAATATAACTATTTCTTTCTTGACTAAATGTGCACTCCATATATTCAGTTTTTGATCTACTGAGATGCAAACCTTTAGATTCTAGAGCATTCCTCCAAAGCTCTAGTTTCGCTTTAGCTCCCTCTTTAGTTTTCTCAATAAGGACAATATCATCTGCGAAGAGCATACACCAAGGCACTTCATCTTGGATATGTCCAGTCATGACTTCCATAATCAAAGCAAAAAGATACGGACTTAAAGCCGAGCCTTGGTGTAATCCAACTGTAATAGGAAAATCCTTAGTCAAACCTCCTTGTGTCCGAACAGAGGTAACAGCTCCTTCAATCAAATAAAATCAATCCAACTCATAAATTCGTATTTATCTAAACTGTGAATTCACTGACAACCACTGATATGATCCATTATAAAAGATGATATTTTAGTTTGGTTGTTAACCAATCACAACTCTCATATTGACAGGTGAAATTGATTATATAAAAAAAATGGGTAAATTGCATTTGGCCCCTTGTGATTGGATAAGTGTTGCAAGCATATCCTAATTTTTTAAAATCTTAATTTAAGCCTCTTACATAGAGTTTTGTGCTGTGGTGAGATTCTGGCAATGACAGTTAAAATGAACATAAATGATATTATTGTCAAATTATCATTAATTTTAAACTAATAATGAGGCGGTTGGTCGGAGAGAAAAAAAAAAGCGTAATTTTGTCTTTAAAATTTTTTTTCTGAAATTTTTCATTAATGTTAATGATTTTTCTTTAAAAGGACCAGATAAAAAGATAAAGAATTAACCTCAAGAGCCTTAAAAGCAATGCAGACGCTACATGTTGAACTTAAATCGATAATTTTAAATGTCGGAGCTTATTTACAATAATTGTTTAACCTCAGGGGCTCGAATGCAATTTACCCTAAAAAGTAAACAATAAAACTCAGTCTACATGGATAAAGGCCTCATTGTTTTTGGGCCACACAAAACATTTCACTGTAGAAAAAGATTTTGTCACACACTTTCCTTACAAGGCAAGAGAAGTAGACGCAGATATGGACTGAAAGCAGTCTCTTTCATGCAGGAAGCCGCAAAATTAATTAAAGTTTGGTTAGGGTTTCATAGAGTTATCTGCAGAGTGTTATATTCAAGTTGGGCCTTATGATTTATTTAATATAAAATAAAGATCTGGAATACAATTATGACGAACCAACTAGTCTTGGTTGTTATAAAAGTCGCAATAACTGCCATATTAAGGTCATTGTTACTAAGAAAAATTGATGTATCAAAGTTCATCATCGAGTGATTTGCTTACTTCAATTAAATTATCATTATGGTAATTCCATACCTAATATTATTTAGAGTCAATATAAACATTTTTTATGTCTAAATATATAACATGTAAAGAGTAATTACTGTTGTACTCTGGCCCTGTTTGGCAATGAGCTAAAAATCATGGCTAAAATTAGCCATGGCTAAAATTTTAAATTTATTTTAAAAAAATTTAAAAAATTATTTTATATTTCATCTCACACAAATCCCAATAATAAACAATCACTTTATTTCACATTCAATACAATTCTCAATAAATCAATCAACTTTACTTTACATCCTACACAATTTTTAATATAATCAACTTACTTTATTTCACATCATACGCATTTTTTAAAAATAACTAAAAATTCTAATCAAATCTTTTTTTTCTTATTACCAAACAGAGCCTGAGGTAATGATTGGCACCAAGTTCAAGTGTGTTTTCCAACGGAATTTTGGCAATTATGAGAATATTTTGAATCAAAGAATTTAGGTAACAAATTATTTTCAAGATTAATTTGGATTAATTAAGTTACCCTACGTGTATAATATCTATCTGAATCAATTAGTATGTCAATTATTAAGTTAAATGCATGTGTGTCAATGCTGCTAATTTTGGTTTATGATTTTTCAATTCTTTGAGTCAGCTATAGTTCATAATTTTTTTGGTTGGTTCCCTTGTTTAATTATCCATTAATGAAACATAAAATGATTATAAGGTATATGCTGAATTGTGCTGAAATATAAAATGAAGATTATGATTTAAGAAAACCCAAACAATAAAAATTATTGATTCTTCTGAACATATTCACACGGAATTAATTTGCAAATTTTTAGAACCTGTTAGAACCTTCTCTAACACCCGTTGCCGAACAGCAGCTCAAGTCGGACAGCCCAAGTCGAACAACAGCTCAAATTAATCGAGCAGCTCAAGTTAAACAGCAGCTCAAAGAAATATCACCAGATCATACTCTCCGTACTACTATATCAACTCAGCATTTAAGACAGCATGAGACTCTACTCCCTAATCGTTCTTTGCAGGAATAAGTGTTAGATGTGGCAAACTATACCCATTATGTCCTCTCCGCTAGGCTATAAATAAGGGAAAGGAGGATGCGCTGAAAAACGAGGTCTCTTTCTGGCCAAGCTGCCTCTCTCTCTCTATCTCTCTCTTGTACTTATTCGGTCTCTATTTAGAGATCATTAAGTTTTGTAAGAGAAGAAATTCGATTAGTAGATTCAAATCGCCTAGACGGCGTTGTGGTTTTTCCCTTGGACACTCGAGTTTTCACTTAAAAATTGCCGTCCTATTTCTTTCTGTTGTGATATATTTTTTGCATCAACAGAACCTAATTGACAAAGTTAATTTCGTCTGTTGAAAAGACCAATGCCAATTTAGATATAACATAATTTCTAGCCTATCAATGGATTTGATGATGACTTTTGCTGAAAAAGATATTAAAATAAACCTGATAAATTGAAGTACCAAAAAAAAATTTAGGGGCTATATCAAAAATAAAAATAAAAATAGTAAGAGTTCAATTTTGGTTTAAATTAACGACTGCTCATCAATCAGATTAATGAGAATATATATAAAGTTATCAGAAGTTTCATGCATATATGCATGCTTGCTAGAGAGAATTAAGATATTAATTTGCGGCTTACTATATAAAAGTTGAGAATATTGTTCATTAAATTACTGCTTAAAATTTAAAATGAAGAAAGAAATTAAGCTTATACTTGAAATACATAATTTTTTAAAGTGAGTTTAATTATAATAGTATATTTGCTGCAAAATCTTCTAATTTCTTCTTGGTCATCAAATATATTCTTAATTAATATAACTTTTTTTATAAAAAAAAAATCTTAAAAAATTTTCATGGCATGCATAGATGAATGAATATCATCGATCAGCCCATCTTCTGCAACTATTTCTTCTGATAATTTTCAGGTATATACAGGTTTTCTTCAAAAAAAAATAATTTCAGGTACAGTATTTTTTGTCAAAAAAAATAATTTCAGGTAGAGTATTTTTTTGTCAAAAAAAATAAATTCAGGTACACTATTTTCAGCCCTGGCTTTTACTTGTTTTCTAGAAAAAGGGGAATCTGGTACATGGCATTCACCTCTAAATCTTTTAAAATATAAAATCACCACTCTCAATTCTTAAATATTGCAGAAATACCACTCTGTTATAAAAATCATAGTTAACCTAATTTAGATAAATATAAAAAAATAGTATACAAAATAAAATTATGAAGTTTAAAATTAAAATAGTGATAGGTACAATTTAAGGTTAGGGTGGATGCATAAATACCTGTTTTAAAAGTCATAAATCTATAATATTTAAGATTTGAGAGTGGTGATTTAATATTTTACATATCCACTCTAATCTTCAGATTAAGGTGATAAGTATAATTTTCTTTGTCTCGTGTTATCACAAAATATACTCTTAAGACACCCAGCTCCATTAGATATGTCCTTCATTTATGTCACCCATATCCCTTTCCTAATTCACACCCTTTATGGTAGTTAGCTATCCCTCCACTCGTCTTTTTCTAATTCAGTATGTGCAGCAAGGGCAGAGCATTCAAGAATGCAATCAGAAACATGGATCGATCAACAGATATACATTGTGAAGGCGCGTGCAACATATCCTCGTATAAGCATGCATTATAAAGAAATAGTATAGAACTGCTCCGAAGATTTGTCTTAATAGGTTCAAGTTTTATATGCAAACAGTATGGAGAAAAATAATATTAAAAAACTTTTCTTATTATTATGATTCTTAACATCTCTTCTAAAAACTTGAGATAATATGAAAGGGACAACCAATTTACTTATTATATTATGCACATAGTGCCCATCATGAGCTCATAAGTCGAACTCAAATTTTTTTCGATAATGGTATATCCACCCAAAATTATATCAAGTAAGGTAATGATACTAATTTATTAATGGCAGTCACACCCAAGTCAGCCAATTACTACTTTTTACAACGTCAATCTCTCCATCTTAGCACACTATCGGGATTTAAACCCATGACTTATTATTTTGATACTAATTATTAGAATCTTTGACTTTACCAGTTCTTCGAAAAGCTTAAGCTGATAGGAATGACACGACCAATTCACTTATTATACTGTGTACACAATGCCCACGACTGAACCTAACTTTCTTTTCGACAATGTCACACCCACCTAGAGTTATGTCAAGTAAGATAATGGTAATGGTAAGTTGTGTGATTTTCCAAAATTAATCTCCATTCCCTCTCTTCCTAGCTAAGTCATATATACTTAAAGGGCGTTTGGTTCAATATTATCATGATACTATGTCATATAATTTAAATAAAAATTTATTTGATTTGATGATATTTTTTGATAATTTTATAAAAAATTATAAAATTGTCATTCAGAAGATGATATTTAGATGTCATAATATTTAGATAATATTAAATCAAACATACTTTTACATAATTTCATCTCCAGCCCTTAATTCTGTCTCTCTACTCTCTCTCTCGGAGAGAGAGAGTGTTGTGTGTGTGAGGGATGAGTGAATGCTAAGATAAACAGAGAAGGGCTGCCGGGCCGGGGAAAATAGTCGGATAATAAATATATTTGCATTTGATTAGACATACAATAGTTTTAATTAAAATTAGGAAGTATCTACGCACAATATAATTGAAACGATTGCAATGATCGGTCATTCTGAAAATATAATTTTAAAAGTAGAGAATAATGTCTCTCTATATATATATATGTATATAGTTTTGCCTAAATATTGTATTAATTATAACTAATTGACCTGAAAACTTAAGCTTATTAATTGATTAAATAGCTCAGGATAATTTTTATTCTTACATGTTCTCTCGTACGTATTCATGCAAATTAGTAACTTTGTTTATGGCATACATTTAATTCAATATATATTTTTTCCAAACTTATACATATTAGAGATGACAAGAGTCGCTACATACGGTACCAAGCATATTAATTTCGATCTAATTATCAAATTACCAAAATGCTAATTAATTATGCTAATTCACAAGAAAAAAACAAGCAATATTAATTTGTTTATCTATAACACCTGATGAAGATCACTCAAAATTACAATATCTTTTCATGCTAGCATATTAATGCTTAATTAGTTAGCTACTGTTGCATTGAAGAACCAATTTTCTGCCTCTGATCAATTATATATATAATATATACAGCTTTTGGGACCATCTCTTTTGCCAGTAGACTGTATATATATATGCAATAATCTACTTATTTACTGCATGCTCTTCTATCTCTATATATTCTCTCTCCTTCCTCAGCACAAATGAAAAATTTTGCATGCTTGCTTAAACTTTTATCATCATTTACAGCATTTTGGCTTCCATGCATGTGCACAAGAGCCCAAGCCTACATATGTATGTGGGCAAAAACCTATAAATTAAAGTAACCACAGTACAGCTGAGAAAGAGATGATGAAAGGAACCAATCTCTGAGGAGCTTCAGAAGAGCTGCAGGCATCTTATTGCAAAAGTTACCACAGGTCACTAATTATTCTCTTTTCCATTTTCTGGATCAAAGGAGATCAATAATTACCATGCAAAGTAAAATTAATTAACTAAAGAAGAGAACTAATTATCATCATGCATGGGTGATGCATGGACAATTAATATTAAAGAAAATTTATGATTTTTATGTGATATATACATATATATATTCTTAAATTAATTTCATTTCCTTAATTTTCTAGCTTTTGTTGAAGCCTCTCTCTATATATTTGTCTATATTTCCTACTCTCTAAATTTCATCTATAGCATGCAGTACTAGCTAGTGCATGTAGTTTAAACAAGAATATTCTAATTTATCTATTTATAAAACAAAGAAACCAGAAAGAAGCTGCTGATTTCTAGAATGAGCTGGGATTATTTACTTATATTCATCAGTTATTCAATTCTTACCTTATAAATATTTAATTAGTTTAATTTTGATCCTCATCTATCTTTTACAATTAATTATTAATTAATTCATGACTTTCTCAAGCTAGCTAGCCTACCTCCTTAATTCTTGACCTGAGAAGGAAGGAGCTTTTGTGGTCCTCAGTGGTGGTAATGGCCTCCTTAAAAGAGGTTAATTTTGTAGGTCCCTGGACTATTCTATTGCTTTCTAAATGTATACATTTTACTTATTTCCTTCATTCATTTTATTCTTTCTTTATATATGATCAATCCGGTCCATAATTATATGTTTTTTTTTCTTTAAACACTATCATATATATATAGATTTTACTTGATTATAATGATTTAAAATTTCTAAATAGCCTCTAGCCTTTTATATATGTTCACTTTAGTTTATAGAAAATTGAGAATTGTGATCAAGTAGAATAATTTTCTATGTGAAAGAATTACTTGAAGAGAGAATAAAAATGAATTAATAGTATTATCATCTTTTAACAAAACGATATTAAATTAAAAAATGAAAATCTGTAAGTAATATATATATATTTCTCAATAATATTAGTTTAATATCTAGATAACAGTACCATCTAAATTGATAGTTACCTCTTTAATACACAAATTATATATATAAATGTACAATTCATAAGTATATATATATGTATGTACATATATATTATGTAACAATTTATAAACACATGCATAACAAATTAAAACTTATGTAATATATGCTTTAAAAAAATTATTTAATATATATTAATGATGATTGTGAGTATATATATATATGTCATATGTCATATATACTACATGACTTGGGAGTTATAGGATATATTCACGCTCTTTTTTGTGCGAAGGTGATTCATGATATTTTTCAGTAAAGTGGTGGTTGCATGCGTCAAGACTCCCATCACAATTGATAGGCATAAATATGCGCCACATGTTCGCAAATGCGCCAGCACTACTTTCTTCCCTTTTCTAGGGTTTATGCAAGGAGGCCAGCGTCTTCCTTTTCTCAAAGCCCATCAGCAGGAGCTTCTGATAATTTGGAATCAATTCATCCCAAATTCATCCTGATCAGCTTCAATCCCTCTTTCTGTCTTGTTTGATTGTTGCTGTGTGGCTTCCAGCTTCTCTCTAGTTAGCTTACTGAAGCCTCAGAACGTCTGAGCATTATTTGCATCAACAAGTAAGCCTGGAATTAACTCTGATTTTATTTTATTTTCTTTTGGGAAAGATAAGAGATGTATAGATCTGAATTTCTACTTAAATATACTCTAGAATAAGAAATATATATATGCATTGAACATGAATTTTTTCCCACACAATTAATGCCGGCCCCTTTTTCTATTTTCTCTTCTCAAGATCATCATGCATCATGAAACCTTTAATCTATTTGTATAATTTAATGGATTCAAGTCAATTTTCTTATATGATTACAGGAGAGAGTTAATTTTGTTCATTCAAACAGTAGAATTCACATATATGCTTAATTTCCTTCAGTAGTACTGCCTGGTGATCATTTACTTCAAAATGTTTGAACACACATTCCTATCTATAGCTATAGTTAATTATTACATTTTGATATTCATTTCCATTGATCAAGAAATCAACAAACTGATTATTATTTTAGTGAAACACATGAGAAATGATCAAAGATCATAATTAAGATGATGATCATTAATGATTCAAGAGAAAAGCAGCTTCTGATGAACAAAGAAAAGGGGGAAGCAAGTGAGCAACCCAAGAGCCTTACAAGCACAAGGCTATGGTCTTCTCTAAGAAACCCAAGAATTGTGAGAGTTTCCCGCTCATTTGGAGGCAAAGACAGGCACAGCAAAGTCACCACCATAAGAGGATTAAGAGATAGGAGAGTGAGGCTCTCTGTTCCCACAGCAATTCAATTGTATGATCTTCAAGATAAGCTCGGATTGAATCAGCCAAGCAAAGTCGTCGACTGGCTGCTGAATGCCGCTCGAAACGAGATTGAAAAGCTTCCTCCTCTCCCGGATTTCATCCAGTTTCCGCAAACTTGGGATTCTAATTCTACTTCCTCCACCCGCATTAATGGAGCTGATCAAGAAATTACCATTAACAATGAATGCATTAACAGTTCTGCGAGATTGATAACTCAACAATTCGGCTTTGATCCAGTACTGTTGAGCAGCAATGCTGCTGAAGAAAATGAAGCACCCCACCATTATCTGGAGCCAGCAGTAAACGTTCATTTATCTCAAGCAGACATTAATCCTCCAGGTTTTCTCTTCAACACTTCTTCGCCATCATCTTATGGAAATATCACTCCCAGCTATTTCCAGATTCCGAGCACATTCGCTCAGCTGCTTCCTTTGTGCTCTACTAGGAGCTCTCAGTTAAGCTCAAGTAACGAAACCATGAAATTTTTTGACACAAAGATGAACTATAAGCAAACATAAGATCATATAAATATATATATGTTCATGAAGATCAAAATTAAGAACTATATATGAAAGAAGGAATTAATTCTTACTAGAGGTTCTGCACATCACTTAACAAGTATATATATATATATATATAATATTGAAGAACAGTACTTTCTTTTGAATGCAGCAGAATAAAGGTTTGGAGTGTTAAAATATTTCATGTTCTATATATTGTACTCTATATAGGTTTGAGATAGAGCCTGATCTTGTTAGTGAAAGTTAAAAAGTGTGTTAAGAGTGCATGCAGTTATATATCTTCTGCTCATCATGATGAATATGATTTTTATTATCTTGTGTACGTTCAACATTGCTATCTAGCTATACATATATGATTCAAGGCTCAAACACGCCCATACTGAGCAGTTTGTTTTTGTATTATTTGTTATATATTGTTCTCTTATGGTCAATGGAATTGTCTGTCATGGAGTATGATATATAGACTTTGGTTGAGTTGAAGTACTTATTATAATTATAGCATGAAATAATTCTTCTATATTATGAATGATCACTTCCTCTCTCAGCTAATCTATTTTGTTTTTAATTTATAGCTAGTGAACTTTTCCATTTTCTTTGTATGAGGGCATATGTGGGCCTATTGTACATGAAAAATACTAATAAATGATTAAAAAAATTGAAACCAATTAGGAGATATATATATAGCACCATTGTCACATATATAGGCATGCAAAAACAACCTTTTTTATATGTTGCACTAATATTGGCGCCACATACAAATTTTAGTTGATTTTAATGTTTCTAATTGATCATTAATTTATATATTGGCTATGGGTATGTGTGTGTATATATATATATAGCATTACTCTTTAGGTGAAACTAGTAAATATGCTTAATGTTTACTATATAGAGAGAGAGAGCTTAGATTTACTATAACAGTGAGTGATAATTATCATTGTAATTAAACTACACACGAGTCGATTTCTCCTATTACAAATACAAATACAAATTTAAAAAGATTTACTAGTTTGGCATATATATATATATAGATCTAAAAGTTAACCTAAATTAAGCATTTATGTGAAAGTTAACCTAAAGTATTAAATTAAATAACTGAACTATTTATATATGGGATTTTTTTACTATATAATAGTTATAACAATTACTTGGGAAGAATGTTCATGATCTAAATATTAACAGTTGAGACATGATCTAGATATGGTGCAATTGATGGGATGCTGGTTCCATTAAAGATCAAACCTTGGTATGGTAAATATGGGAGCATTTAATGTCATTCTCAGAGAGAGAGAGAGAGAGGGAGAAAGAGAGAGAGAGAGAGAGAGAGAGAGAGCTGCAGAAGCAGCACAGTGGTCCAAAGAAGAAGGTGAGGACCATTGGGGGGGTAGCTCTGAAAGGAAGCCCTGGCCATATGTATGCCTTTTATGTATGTTAATATCTCTTCCTCTTGAGATGCAATATTGGACCATATTCATATAACATATAGCTCTTCTTTGCCATATTGAAAGCAACAAACCACTTTTCAGTAACCCCACCTCCCTTCTCACGCTCTATTTTACTTTCAATCTCACCTCAATTTAATAATATCATAAATGAACTACTTTTTTTCTACATATGAAAACTACAAATTGTTTCTGCATTTATTCTAATATTATGTTGATTTTATGTCATGTTATCTAAATATCTTGACATTTAAATAATATAACATCCAACTTTCCACTTAGACTTAAAAATAAATTTTATAGAACAGTTATAAGGTTAACAATGTTATATATATAGTACTGAATACTAGAACACACAAATAATCTAAGTGTTCCAAAAATAAGAATGTTATGGTGGATCAGCGCATAAGTATACGTGAAAAATACAAGATGTTAAATGAGTATATCATTGAGAATGTTAAAGTTGCTTCAATTAAAGATAAGCTCAAAGAAAGTTGGCTTAAATGTATAGTTTGAACGCATATATTGTAAGCCGATAGGAGCTACAGTAAGAAAAATTAAATTATTGAATCTTATGTAAAAAGAAAAAAATGACAAAAAAAAAGAAATTATAAGAAATAATATTTTTATATATATTTAGAATTAAATAAAAATTTATTAATATTTGATAGAGTGCAATTAAATAAAAAATTTATGTAGCTGATACATGTTACATGAACAATATAATTATCTGCAAAATCTCAATGTGCATAGCACAAATGGACTAACTATATTTTACAAATTAGGGGCGTATGTACTTTTAAGATTTACCGTTAATTTCAAATATTTATACTGTGATAATATATTTTTGTATTGTTAATTAATTTATTACATTTCATTTAAATGCTGCATTATTAATATGTAATTAATACCGAAGCCAAATCGATAATGAGTAATCCATGTGCTTGAGTATAATATTTATGGTATATTTACTTTAATAAAATAAAATAATTAAGATTAAAATAAAATTGCTATTTCATTGAAATGATAAAAAATAAAATGATAATTTTTTTATTTATTTAGATGGAATAAAATGTGAAATATAAAATAAATAAAATATTAAAATATTAAAATACTTATGAATATAATTTAATAAAATTTATGTTATTTATTACTATTAAATTTGATTTTATGGAAATAATTAGATGAATGCAACTTATATAAATATACATGTACACGTAGCTAGCATACATATATAAAGAATATTTTTAGTATAAATATATGTATATGTTGTTGTATGTGAGTATGTAAGTAAACATGGGTAAATATTTTAAAACAATATTTTTAGTTTATAAGAAATAGTTATTTCTTGAGATAGCGAAAGAAATAACTGTTCCATGAAATGTAGAATAGATATTCTATCTTATGCAATAATTATTTCATAAAGAATGAGAGTCGAATAGAATAGTCATTCTCTCTAAATAAACACACCCTTAATCATTAATAAAAAGAGCTTAATTTGCACTCAATATAGTCGTTTTATGTGTTCAGTTGATCTATAATTAAGTGCAATATGTAATAATAATTAAGTTTATTATGTCGAGTATAATTTTTATTGTGCTCAACAGCTCGAGTTGTATTAATTACGCATTTTTTATAAGTCAATCTTATATATCTGATAGGATGTTGAGGACAAAATTGAAACTAATTTATAAATGTGGACGCCTTCCAATCCAAAGCTAATGTGAGATAAGAACAAATTCTTTCTACTAACTTCATATATAATTTATTGTTAATCATTTAATGTGAGGTAATTGTCATATGTATGTCTCAATAATCTCTCTTACGTGAGAATTCATTCACATTAAATTCGTTGTCCTAGCTAGCACAAACACTAAATACTATTAAGGGAGTAATATGTTAGACTTAATTAAGAATATATGTGAGAATATTATCACGCATGTATCACAATAATTAATAGTGTTTCTCTAAATTAGTAAACATATCAATAAACATGTTTTATTTTTCATGCTAGTAAATTAGCATTATATTATATATATTTATATTTATATACATATATATAGCATCTAGTAATACTTAACTCGATCGAGTCCTTACTTAAAGGCACGTGAGTTCAAACAAAGAAATCTAAGGCAACTTGTCATAAAAAAAATGATGAATTATTATCATCTTAATTATTTAAACTGCGTTATTTTAAGCTTGGTCTTCATTCACTTTAGCAGCCAAAGTTTTTTCTTTTTTTTTTTTTGTTTGGGAAAAGAAAAAAAAAAGGCAACCCCTCATACACACATGCATGAGAGAGATGTATCAGAGGTACACTTGTGTGTTCTAATAGGACCGTTAACAGGCCAATTTTGAATTAATGTGTATTAAATTTTTTTATTTGATCCTAATCTTATTGAAAATATAAACAATAAAAATTCGATCTGAACTTAACCTAGTTCATTTATTATTGATTCAAGTTCAATCTAATTGAAAGTAAATCCGACTTTCGATTAATTTTTATATTTTAGTCAGAATCTTTAATACAAGCGTTCAATTTAAATCATAAATCGTTTATCTTGATATAATAGTTAGAAATAAAAATAAAAAATAATTTATAGTTAGAAGGATTTAGATAAAAGTAGTGAAGCAAATTCTAATATATTCATTTGTTAGTTTATTACAGAAAAATTAATTAATTATATACATAAATGTGCATGGATAATATTATTAATTTTTTAATTGATTCAATTTCAACCAGGCTCAATATGATCCTATATGGTAGTTTAAAATTAAATTAATAAAAAATCTCATGCTATAAAACAATTCATTTAAATCGAATTGATTTTGATGCAACTTATTATTAAATTTACATATAATGATTCAAGTTCAATCTAATTTAAAGTAAATTCAACTTTCGATTAATTTTTATATTTTAGTCTGAATCTTTAGTACAAGCGTGTTTGTTCATTCAATAAATTTAAATCATAAACGTTTATCTTAATATAATGATTAGAAATAAAAATAAAAAATAATCTATAGTTAGAAAGATTTAAGATAAAAATAGTGAACCAAATTTAATATATTTATTCATTAGTTTATTACAGAAAAATTAATTAATTATATACATAAATGTGCTTGGATAATATTATTATTTTTTAATTGATCCAATTTCAGCTAGACTCTATGGTAATTTGAAATTGAATCGATAAAAATCTCATACTATAAAACAACTCATTTATATTGAATTGATTTTGATTTAATATAAAATTTAATTCAATTTTTTATCGATCTTCGAATAAAGTTTAACAGCCTTTGCTTTTCTTAGGAATGATTACCCTAATTATTGACAAAACTTTTAAATATTATTTTTATAAAATTTGAAATAACATCAATCGCTATAAGAAAACATATGCTTAATTGTTCATGATAGCTTTAGATAATTATTTATAAATATAAATGTGTAACAAAGAAAGTAAAAATTAAGCACATTATTATCTTCTTGTCATAATTACATGACAATTCAAAATTTATAATCGTAAAGGGATGAAAAATATGTAATTTAATACATGTTTTGGTCGACAAAAATAATTTTTTGAGATTAAACTGATAATAATAACGATTAAGGATGAATTATAAATCCTATTAATTTGTGGATAAATAGCAATTAAGTCCCTCTAATTTGGGCTCATATGCACTTAAATTCCTCTTTTTCTTAATCAATATACACTTAAGTCTACCTAGTTAATTTCTAAATTAACTGAGTAAATCCTCTAATTTGAGGTAATGAAGAGGTGTAATCAGATTACTATGAAGAGGAAACACTTTAGACCTTAAATCAATTATATAAAATACTAGTAAAATAAATAATAATATTAAATTGATGTATTATTTGATAAAAAAATTCTGCTCAGATTTAAAAGTAATTTTATATAAAAATTATAAGAGCAATAATATTATATAGTACAAAATACTAGTCTATGAAATAAAAGGACAACTAAATTAAAAGTTACATAGACGCACATGTTCAAGCGCATAAATAATAATACGAAAAGACGGTATTAGAAATGAGTAATAAAAAAAAAGTAATTTCAATTAAAAAAAAATCAGAAAAATTTAACATAAGAAGTTTAAACATATAAATCATAATTCAATAAAAATTCCAATTGAAAGAGTTAGTGCATTAAATTTTGTCCATAAGAAGATAAAACAAATAAAAAATATCAAAAAAATGATCTTGCATAGAGATAAATAAGTTGATAAAGTAAAATAAAAATAAAAAATTTATATAACTAACCTCACTCCCTAAAATAAAAATAAGCTATTTATTTTACCCAAATAAAAAAAAATTAATATTATACACAAACCTTAATATTAAAATCAACTTTAATTCTACATTTTATACCAATTTTATAATAAAAAATTTAATTTTTATTTTATATTCCATATAGATACTAAAATAAAATTAAGTTTTATTTTAAATTATTCACAAATTTCAAGTCAAAAATATTATCTTCTGAATATACATTATTAAGATTAAGCAAATGGACCCCACACAACAGCTTAATTTCAAATTACTGTTGTATGACGCTTAATGCTAACCGTTGAACTTCTATTTTTAACAAAATCAATCATAAAATTTTTAAAAGTTCGAGCTAACTCAACTAATATTTAATTTCAAACGAATTCCAATCCTCAATTGAAAATTGTTTATAAAAAGAAAAAAAAAACTTTTACTAGATTTTGAAATATTAGTCAACCACCAGCTTACCCAACATACACCCTTACTGCATCTTTCATTCTTTTTATTAAATAGCAGACTATATTTAGTATATAAATAATAAATAGGGGATTTACATAACATTGAATTCATCACAAATTACGCATTTCACCGTCATTTAATAAAATATCCCCTCCCCCGTATAACCACAGCTCTGTTAAAAACTGCCGACAAACCTTCGATTTCATTATTATTAAGTACAAGAAGTTTTCTACAACACAGCATTTCATACATTTTTCTAGAAGGTTTAATTTTGCGAATGAACATCAACATTAGGAAAACTTGAGATGCACTAATAAGCAAATACCTAAAAGAACATAAAGAGCAAAATAAAAACCAAATGATATTATATTAGCTGCAGGCATAACAAAAATGTCTTCTGTTCATGAAAACAAAATAACAGGACTCGCAAATAAACAGACAAAAACCGTCATCTAATGGAAAAAGAAGAAGAAGAAGAAGAAGAAGACATATCTAGTACTTGATGGGGGCAAGGACCTCAAGCTCAGAACCGAGTTTTGCGTCAACCGTCTTCTCCGCCTGGAGGCGCAGCTTAGCCAGCTGCTTCCTCCTCTCATATGCGACCTGTGCGCGTTGCTTCCTCTTCTCTTCCAATTCCTATACAAAAACCCCCCATGAAAGGCAGTTTAGAAGATGCAACAGTACTCAAAAACGAGATCCTATAACTTGGAGCAACAAAAAAGATGCAAACAAATTTACACCTATGTACAAATCTGCACTAAAAATTCTTATTTCAAGAAAAAATTACAAAGACTTGCCCCTTAGTAACAAGAGTGTTAGACAACTAATTCACAACCAAATCTCTAATATGCGTAGTAATCTGTAAATGATTCCTAATATTCTCATTGGACTTCACACACCAACATGAAAAAATTTGCTTCACAAGATTTTAATACAGAATGGTTTTTTCGAACTTCATAAAGTTCAAATAAGGCCATGATATCCGTAACATTCCATGATCCAAACATAGAGGTATTGTCCTCTTCGACTTCTAGAAACTACGTGACTTGAGCACTTCTCAAGAGGTCACGCATCCCAATACTACTCCATTTCAAGCACACTTAATTACAGAGTTTCTCATCATTAGCCTCACAATTTTATCCCAAAAAGCGTTTATACCATTTGGGATCACGTTATTTACTTATAGCAAAGGATCTCCCTCCATTTTCAATATGTGACAATTCATTCCTATGGTGAGAGAACTTCAAGGATTACGTACTTGAAACTAAACATCAAGAAGATTAGTACTTTTGAGTTGATTATCAAGCCACTCTAAATACAACTTCTCGGCTAAGTTTCAGAGAGATCTACATTTAATATACATAATGTTTAATAAAATTGAGTATATTACTCGTCTCTTGTAGAAAAAAAAAAGTGGGATATTTCATTGCAAAATTGTGCTCAGTTTCATATGTGGTGTTCCAGTGAGACCTATTCATTAGTTGGGGTACAATCAGCACCAACCAAAAGTATCGAATCAATGCATATCAAGCAAGACCCTCCAATACAACATTCTGATTTATTTCCAATAACCTAGGGGTGGCAAATTTATATAAAAATCAAACTTGCTCAAAAGTCGCTTGTATTTTGCTCGATTCAAAAGTAACTCGATTTTCTTCCTGCTTGAAATTAGCTCGCCGAAAATAAAATCGATTCAACTCACAATCAACTTGATATCGACATAAACATATATATATTTATATATATAGAATTTTTTAAAATATAATTAACATATCTCTATAAATAAATATGATATAATATTTTACATAAAAAATGATAATAAAAATATATGCATAGAATTTATGAATTTTTAATATTATATTTTAACATATTTAATATAAATAATGGATATTTTTATACAAGAATATAGCTTAATTCAACTTGAAAATTAACTCGAAATCGAAAGAATTTTAGTAGGCTTGAATCAAACTCGACTTTAAATCGAAATTTTCAATTTCGACTTGAGCCCAAATCGCACAAAATCGACTTGAAGCCACGCCTACAACAACCTACTGCTGATATAATGACATAATGCAAATAAACTTAAGGTCCACTAGAAGCATCAAAAATAGCCCCAATTCTCGATGACATCTTTAAATAATATATGCATTGAAACTGCTTAAGGTTCATGCTATATATGATTGCAGTGAACATACAAAGGGTCGCTCAGGACATCACTAAAGAATAAGATCAGTGACAGAGAAGCACCTGCATATAAATTCTACAATCTATAACAAATTCACTGCCGCTAACAATTCTTACACATAAGAGAAAATGTAAATGTTAAAGGCCCACCAGGACTAAAAGTATTACTGTACCTACAAGCCACTAGTACTTGAAAGTCTTTTCTTTGAAAAAATAAAAAACTATGCCAATTATTGTATCCATTATGCTCATAAATAAAAATTTTAAGAAAGCAAAAGTCAGCCATAAAAAGGTATATCAGAAGGAAAATTTACCACATATATTACAAAAGAAGTATTGGCCAGGAAATCAATAAACAGAAAGCCACCAGCATGAAACTTTTTCTCCTAGGATATTGCACCAAGAAACTATGGAGAATTTATATAATTTTTACACACAACAGCAAAGAAATATGTGAATCAACAAGCGAGAAGGGGGAAATGGGCATATAATTCTACAGATTTAACAAGAAGTAAATTGAATTGATCGACTTCTATATGGGCCAAAACGTAAATTTAGACAAGATGTTGAAAGATCCCATATAATTGAATTCCCTATGCTAAAGCTAAAAGGACCATCATACTAGGGGTCAATTAAGGCGGGAACAATGCGTCTGAGATCAACAAGCAACATTTTAGTAAATTGTCACAAGAGATAACAAGCATACACCAAAGTTAATAATATAATAATTAAGAAACAGGAATAACCCAAGGGTTCCCTTAAAATCTGGAAGCCAAATAAGATTGAAGGTAAATTAAGATCCAAACTTTTCAAAATCACAGAGTCAGAGAACAGAAACTTTAGGGTTCTCAAATAGAATTTCCAAAAGTAAATTTTCTCACAATCACATTTAAATAGTCACATGGGCGAGCAAATAAATAATTCCCAACAAGCTAATAGGTTTCTATTTGAGCACAAAGATGAACAAGAATACAAATTTAGAAGTACAGAAATTAACTACAGTTGAAGGCTTGAGAGGGAAAGTCGAAGGTAGAGGGCATGGAATGTGGCATTAACGCATGGAGTCAGAGTTAGAGTTGGTGATGCTTGGCTCATCAAAGAGAGTAGGGAATGACAGTGTGGCAAGGTGAGGGGGCCAGAGAGGCACATGAGCTCGCAGATCAACCGGGGACATGGCACACAGGACCACTCGACAACGAGTGTCCAATCAAAGCTTTAAGCAAAGGACATCAAACATGAGATGCAGCAGAAATTTCGAGAGCAATAAATCGTCAAATGTGAAGTATTTTTGTTTTGCATCATTTAATTTTTGCTAAAGAAACCCACAGGGTGACAGATGTAGGGTGGATGACAAACACAATTTGATTAGCAAAATTAAAAGCTACCAAGTACAGATTTCTTAAGCATATCATCAAACACCTCATATGCCACTAAAATTAAGCATGAATCAAGAGTATTCAACTCCCCGAATCAAGAAAATTTCAATCCATAAGAAAAAAAAAATCCCAATAGAGTCAACTCAATCCACCCATAAATATTATAACATAGGTAAATCGAAAGGAACAATAAGAAAAGGATAAAAGGAATCAATCAAGCAAGATACTAAAGGAAAATCAATGTGAGGGAGGGGAATTTTTGTAAATTAAAAAGGAAGATAACATGGAAATACAATGGGAACAAGAAAGCCACAGATCCATCATGAACCGAACGACTACCTCAACAAAATGAGCAATTAGTGTCACACCAATCATTGAGATTGACATTGCATCAATCTGAGCAACCTTGGGTGGCAGCAGAGGAGGAAGACCGACAACAGCAACGGGGCATGGCAGGCAATGGCGCGCCAACTAGGGCAACAGAGGGCTGTCCGCAGCCTTCTTGAGCGGCTAGGTGGCGCGATAGCAGGTCAGAGGTTCAGCGGCGGTTGTAGCAAGCCGCCTCATAAGTGGTGATGCTGGGGGGAGGGGCGGCTGGTCGGTGATTGTGACAGCACAAGAGGGAGCGCCCTCTTCTCCATTTTCTTCTCCCCCATCTGTGCATCCCGATTAGACCTGGGCATTGATCAAGGCTCAGACCAGATCAAATCGAGCCATGTCAACATGTAGACCAGTTAAAACGCATCCTATAGGTATATTCATGTCAGATTCTTATGACCAAGATTGACCCGAGCTTGGGTTCGGCTGACCCGAATAAGAAAGGCTACAGATCTGAAAGATATGGTAGCTTTACTCGACGATCAACGATGTCAAATGCCCTTGGCCGCCAGAGCTTCGATACCCAGCTAATGTAGATGGCGGCATCGACAGTGTTGGCGACGAACATGATGAGCTCGAGGAGGGTGAGGAGCGTGAGTTAAGCAGCAGCCATGGCGAGCTCGAGCTCGAGCTCGAGCAACGGCAATAACAAACTCAAAGAGCTCGGATAGTGTAGGTAGCAGCCATGGCAAGCTCGAGGAAGATCAGAAGGGTGAGGAGGGTGAAGTGGGCAGCAACCATGGTGAGCTCGAGCGACGGCCATAGCGAGGGAATTGAGCGTATGCTACCATTCTTTCTCCCGAAAGAGAAGGCTTGGTTGGGCTAGATCGGGGCCCCAGCATCCTTGTCCAACCCTGATCCTAAATTTGATCAGGTCGAGTCGAAAAAGTACTAGCAAATGATAATTGCTATCCAAGCCCTAAATTTTGCAAAGTCGGGTTTGGTCGGGTCAGGCGGTCCCCTGAGTGAATGCCTAAGACATCTAGGCTGTTTTCACGTGCCAAAGTACATGCTACAAGGCCATTTTCGCATTGATCGCATAAGCTACAAAATACAACTTGAGCTTCTCAACTACAATGATGAGTCCCCAAGCAAGCTTTTCTGGGATGATGTATTGTGCTTCTGAGTCTGTCATGACAAGGCTTATGAAAAATACTAAATGTTAAACATCGTTTTCTTCCCGGATAAGGATGGCAAAGACAATTGTGTCAAAATCTCCAAGGTAAATGAAAAGAAGCTCCCCTTTGGTAAGCGACACTAAGTGCCGAAGGAGATGTAAGATATTTCTTGAGAGATGTGTAGGCTTCATTATAGTCTTGAGTCCGATCGGCAAACTTGCTACCAAGTGGCGCTTTGAAGAAAGGTAGACATCGTTCTCAAGACTTGGAAATGAATATGCTAAGGTTGGCCACACCTGTCCGATGAATCAATTAATCTCCATATAACTCTTTGGGGACGAGATGTCTAGGATCACTGTGAGCTTTACTAGGTTGACCTCAATGCCCATGGCAGATACCAAGTATCACATGAAGCTCCAATGGTGCACTTCATAGGATTGAACTTCAAGAATGTGTCGAATGTCACCTAAAGGTCCAATAGATGTTGAGAGTCTGAGGCGCTCCTCACACAGATATTAACGTATGACTCCAAATTTTTTCCCATCTATCCCTTCAACACAATGTCTATCATCTACCGGTAAGCGATACCCGCATTTTCTGACCAAATAACATAATATCGTACCAGTGTGTGCCAAAATCTACGATGAAATTCATTTTCTCCCGATACCATTGCAACATTTTAATTTGATGGTACCTAAAGTATGCATCAAGACAACCCATAACCTCTCCTTAGCATTATGAGGCATGAATCCTCTTTTGATTAATTTTTGTAAAACTGACTCCATTGTTCATTATTTATAGAATTAACATCCCACATATTATTATTCAATTCTTATTTTATTAAGAATATCTTCATATTTATTATTATTTATAACAATAACTATATTTCTTATTATTTAATAATCTTTTAAAAATTTTTAATATTGTTAAATTTGAGTTTTTGATCTCGCCATTGAATTATTTTATATTTTATGATTTATTTATTTATTTATTTATAAAGATTTATTAAATTATTAAATCATTATAGTTCAACCTAGTTCGACCAAGTTGAACCCTAAAATTTTGAACCTTTCATTCAATCAATTTTAAAATCGATCCAATTTTCAACATCTTACTCCCAACAATTCTAGCATGTCTCAAAGAAAGCGAAAAAGACCATTAACAGAGAGTGGAGTCCTACTAGCTTGCAGTATGCAGCAGATGACCTATATAAGGATGCAAATGTGAGGGAGGAACTAGAAAAAGAAAGGAAGAGGAAGAGAAATGCAATAAAGTACACAAGAGATTTAGGTGATTCAAAGAGTCCTACATCCACTGATCAAGCTAGTCCCAAGCTCTATTATCTCCAAAAGAAAGCCAACTAGAGGTGGTTATAGAACTGCACGATCAGAGTTACAATGGAGAAGGGAACAAGAGAAAAGAAAATAAGCTCTGTAGGTTTAGCTAGGAAGATCCTCAAGATGAAGGCCCCTGCGACAGAGCAAAACCCATTATTTATAGACGCGGTAGGATCACTAGACCTAATACTTCCCACCAGAAATTAACCGTCCGATGGTGGGTTTTGCTAAGGATGGCTAGGCTAAAACCACACAAACTGTGGGATGGAGACATTTGGGAAGTGATCGACGGAGTAGTCACCCATATCTAGGATGGTTCCTGCGATGACCAGAGTGAAGCAATACTAACAAGGCTTGGTCATAATGGGCACCTTCTCAGAGCAGTGGGTGTGGCCGATGTGGCAACACAGACAGACGAGGATGGCATAGTGGCGTGGCCTAGAGGCGGCAATGTATACATATACCTAATAAACATGTCCCAACCAGCCCCTAATAGGACAGGTATGAGCTTGAAAGTTAAGCCTAAGACCCGTGAACCACCACAACCCCTCATTTTGCGGGACAAGTTCGGGTATAACTATTTACAACCCACCCTAACTCGTACCCATTATAAAATCTAAAATTGCGACCAACTCCCTGCTCTCCCAACCCTAACTCGCAACCTGTCAACCCCGACCCTTGCCTATTCACTGACCACGCGGTCCCCGCCTATTAGTCGACCCCACAGACCACCTTACTCGCCAACCTAAAATCCCTCGCCTGCAGCCTACTTATCGACTGATCCCCAACCCCGAAATCCTCGGTTGCGAAAACCTCTGTTGTTGCAACACTTCGCTGTTGCCGCAACACTTGCTGTTACCGCAACACCACCTCCACCGCTGCAACATCGCCTTCTCTCAACCTCCTCCGTGAGCTTCTCCAGGTCGTGAGCACCTTCAGGCCTCCAACATGGAGCCCTCGCTGCAAGGCCGCTCACATTGGGTCGGGGCGAGACAGGAAAGTCATACAAAAGTCAGGGCAAGTTGGGTCGGGTACGAGTATCATGAAATAGTAGTCGAGGAGAGGCAAGACGAATCAAAATCAGGTACAAGGCGGGTATGGCCATAGGTATTTGATTATATATAGCGAGACAAGTTTAGATATTGGTCAACCTGACCTAAACCTACGTCGTTACCATTCCTAGCATAGCCAGAGTGGACACATGGTGGCAAGTAGTCATGCCATACAAAATGTGGCAAGCTGGGCCTAGGCCAATGAAGCAAAGGCACTTTGGTCATTAACAAGCGCATTGATACGACCCTTGCGTATGAGTGGATCAATTTATTATATGATTATTTTATTTATTTTGAGTTGTTTATTATATTATACATTATGTATTCGAGTCATTTAAATTTTATTTTATCACCGGGAATGCCCACTAGTTATCCTCTAAAGAATCAAATGTATTTGAGTTTTGCTTAGGTTCAATTTGGATCAAAATAGACTCTAAATAAATGAAGTCAAGCTTATTTATAAAGATGCCAAAACAGAGGTTCACGAGTTTCTCCTCTTCGAGCCTGTTGAATCTAGCGACAGTGAACACATCCGGCCACATAAAGACCAAACCGTGCCACCTTACCGCACAATCAAGCATGTTGTCGGCCAACTTCTCCTTTACTTGGAGTAGATCTTCTCCTATATATACACCTTTTCCCATTGACAAAAAAGAAGTTGTCAATGATAATGAGAGTGATTTTCTGAGTTAATCAAAAGTCAAGCAAAGTGGGTGTTCCTCTGACTCGAGTGATTCTGAATAGATGGCTTCAGATTTGGTGCTAGCATAGCAAGGGCAATGGCTTTGGCTTGGTGATCTATTATTGATCGAATTTGACACAGGAGGTGTTGATTCGAGATAGGAGTTGTAGCCGAGGGCTGCAATTGACATTACTAAAAGCTTGAGGTTCTATTTGGTGATTAGGGCTTCAAATCCTTTTGTGTATCTTTTTATTTTCATCCATTAACATTCATTGTTTTGATCTTTATTACTAGTTATGATTTATATTTGTCTTCTTTTATTGTTTCCCAGATTTGTGGTTCAGCTTTTGATCTTTTTAGTGTACATCATAGTTGTTGGTGTTATGTTTGTTGAACTAATTTTGAAATCTGAGATGAATTGGTCTTCAATGGGAATGGCTTCGAGTCAATTTCAAGCGCGTCAGGCTAAACTTGAAATTCAAATTTTCGATCTCAAGTCAAGTTTGACTCGATCTTGCTAAAATATTTTTTAATTTTGAGTCGATTTTTAAATTTAATCGAGCCTAATTATAAATCACATTTTCTTACATATTAAGTATATTAAAATATACTATTATAAAATCACTTTTAAATCTTATGTGTGTATCTATAACTTAATCTCTTTTATGTAAGTTGTTATAGCGCATTTATATATATTAAAATTCTTAATTATACAATAAAAAATTATAAATGTGTACACTTGTACACATATCAAATCAATTTTGAGTTAAATCGATTTGTTTTCGAGCAAGCTAACTTCAAACTAGAGGAAAATCAAATCAATTTCGAATCAAGCAAAATACAAAGCGAGTTTCAATTTTTGGGAAAAAGAGCTACATTTGTCTTTAGTTTGGGTTTTTTGAACATAATTTCATCCAAGCTGTTCATGTAAATTGAGACATAAATTCCTTGGGTGATCCATAGATCTTTATGTGTTTCAATGTTTCCAAATCAATATGCATGATAGCTATTTCTTTGAACATAAAAGATCTTTGACTCAATTGCATAAAATCTGAGGAGTTGCACAAAGCATTACTAGTTTTCATAGAATCCTTCGTGAAATTTATGTGACTATGCAAATTAGTATGATTATTAGGCCATCTAGTTTAATCTCCTCAATTTGGCATTATCCTACATTGCATATACATCTAAACACAAGTCCTATACTGATAGCTAGAGACTGCCTTAGGGATTCCTTCTCTATATCAACCGAAATAGCCCTCCACAAGATATTGATGATAGCTTTGGGGTTTGGAATAACGGCGCTAGGCTTTTACTGCACCATCTGCGCTAGCCAAATAGATGGCAGGGATGTACTGGAACTTTCCCGCACCAACATTAGCCATCATATTGGCTAGTTGGTAAGTAACCATGCCCACTAATGGAGGTGAACTAACAAGGTGTATTCTAAGTCAGATGACTCAGATCTAGTGGACACGCAAATATGTTATAGCAAAATGTATAACAAAAATAAATTCTAACACTGAATGCAATGTTGAACGATGATAGAAAGTAAATGCCCTAACCTAATCATGCGCTAGAACCAAAAATGATGCGGGATGAATGCATTTGAGATCAACAGGCTAGATTTAGGCAAAGATTCACAAAAGATAATAAGAATAAACCAAATTTAATATTGTATTAAATAAGAAACAAGAATCCCACAATTAAAACCCTTTCTTGGAAGTGAAATAAAATCAAACCTAAATTGGAATTTAGTCATTTACCTACTAGATTATGGCTATCCAAACATCTCAAAAAATGCAAAAAAATTAGGGAATAGAAATTTTAGAGTTCTCAAATAAAATTAGATCAACAATAATCCAAATCCAGAAAAATAAAAATTAACTATAACTAAAGACCGCAAGAAATTCTAAAGGGTTTGCAAGAAAAAGTAGAAGCAGAGATAGTGGTAGCAACAAACTAAGTCGAAGATGATGATGCCTGACTAATTAACTAGGGTGGAGTGTTGGAATGTCGCGGGAAGCAAGGGGGGCCGAGAGGGGACAAGCTCGTAAATCAACTGGGGATGTGGCACCCAAGGGTTGTTCAGCATCAATCATCTGATCAAAGCTTGTGGCGAAGAGCTATTAGATAAAAGATGTAGAAATGTTGAGCGCAATGGCAACATCAAAGTGTGAGGATAGCATAGGGATGCTAGAGAGCCTAACTGAGCGTAATTGGCAAGTAACCGCATGGGTGAGCAGACATGCAGAAGCACGCATGATAGCACAAGGTGACAAGTAGCCAGTTGGCCACAAGTACGCACATAAACCCAAGCGACACTTGGGTAGAGGTGGGGTCACACTGGTGGCATCGTGTGGGTGTGAGCAAGTTGCCTCAGTCGAGTTCTCCCATGAAGAAGTAGTCGAAAAGAGGGGACGGGAAAGGGGGGAGAGAGACAGAGAGAGGGGGGAGGGAGGGAGGGAGGAAATTAGGATTTCCACACTAATTGAAGGCTTGCTTTGAATTGGTTTTAGATCAAATGGC
This sequence comes from Apostasia shenzhenica, assembly GCA_002786265.1. Classification (NCBI taxonomy): domain Eukaryota; kingdom Viridiplantae; phylum Streptophyta; class Magnoliopsida; order Asparagales; family Orchidaceae; genus Apostasia; species Apostasia shenzhenica. The sequence continues at coordinate 195,442 of KZ451943.1, read as the reverse complement.
TCATAATCAAAGTGGAAATTGAGGATTTTTTAATTTTTTTAAAGCAATTTTGGATTTGGGAATTTTCACACTTAAGTCCTTCCAAAATTTATAATTAATTTAATTTCATAAACAGAAAAGGGTAATTTATTTCATTCCAAAGCAAGAAATATTTACAAACTCTAAGCACATCCCCAACACCACAATTCTAATTTAGTGAGGTGGGACAACATAAAACAAATTTAAAAATACATAAAATCCTAGTTTTAAGCTAAGTTAAATCGACTAATAAATTAATGCATAAACACCATAAATTTAAACTAATTTACTTTGTCAAAAAGGTCTGACTAGTCATAACTAAACCAACTCAATATAAATTGATCTAACAACTAACCCAATTGATTAAATCAAAACTACTAGGCCTTGGTCCACCCAAATCAAAAGTGCAAAATCCCTACTGGCACATCGTTAATAAAACCAACAATGATGAGCTCCATAGGTGTCTAGACCATCAATATTTCAGAATAAGAAATAAACAGTGAAGCATAAAGCAAGTATCATAATCATCCAGAAACTACTAGAGAAGTCAACAAAATAGCTGGCATAAAATATACCCGTAAACATCCAAGTTAAATTGTCAACAAGTATTCAAGACACCAAAAAAGGGTTTTTGCATAGCACAAAATACATCCGTACAGATTTAAGAATCAACCTATCGCATGAGAAAACCAATCAAGAGCACTTCCAACTAAAAAGGCAAATATAATGCTTTAAGATCTCACCTTGATTGTGTCATAATAGCCCCATCCAACCTCCTTGGACAGTTGGCCCAAAAGGCAATACTTGTGACCAGGTTGAAGCCTCAAAACCCTGATTAACAACATTCACAAAAGACGGTAATCATTAGGGAATAATTATTCAGTAAGCAACAAACCCAAAAATAGTAGAAAGTACACCAATGTCTTACTTGAGAGCATCTGGGATCACCATCCTCTTCAGCTTGTCATAGGGAGGTGGCACGCCCTCGTATGCCTTGAGCCTCGCTAGTGCTGCAGCTCCCCTCTTAGTTTTGTGTGGGATCATGCTACACAAGACAAGATCTCTATCAGAAAAACAAAGAGTAGACGAAGACAGAGAAGCGGTCCAGTGGACACAGGGAGGATGAAAATTAACCCGCGAATAGTGCGCCATAAGATCTTCGCCGGGGCACGGAAGTGGATGGGACCATGGGAGGGCTTTGTGTTCATGCGCTTGCGGAGGAAGCGGAGAAACTTCATTTTCTGGCGAACGAGGCCACCAGATATGCAGATCTCCTCGCAGCGGACCAACACCACGTGCTGGCCGTTGAGCAGCTCCTTCGCCACGATCGACGCCAAGCGCCCAAGCATGTGGTGGCGCGCGTCAACAACCACGCGACGCTTGCTCATCGCCGACCCCGAAACCATTTCTTCCTTCCCGTTCCGCTGCCGGGTTCTTTTGCCACCGAGGTAAGTCTACGTACCTTCACAGCCGCCGCGACGGGGAAGCGGACGCTAGGGTTTGCCCTTCGGGATTTATAATGAGTAGTCCAGCCTTCCAACTTTGATGGACTATCTAGAATTATGGGCCGAGGAGCACTTTTGGGCTACCACTAATTTAAAACTGGGCTTTGAGTCTCTTTCTTTTTCTGAATGGAGTTTTTTTTCTTGAATGGTGACTTTTTTGAGTCTCTTTTAATAAAAAAAAAACAATTACATATATATATATATATATATCTTAATTTATTTCAATTAAATATTAAATATTTTATTTTTGACCTCTCACATTTTTTAAAAAAGAAAACTAATAATATACATATATTCATAAACATATTTATAACATTTGTATTTACATTTCATTCAAATAATCATAATTAGTAAAAAAAAATTAAAAATCTTAAAAAAGGTCAAAAAATAATGTTATTTTTGAAAATTTTGAGAATTAAGATATAAAATTTAAAAAAATAAAAAATTTAATATATAATTGAAGAAGAATTAAAAAGTATATATGTAAATATCATAGGAAAAAAAAGTAAATTATAATTTGCAATCAAAATAAGAAATTTTGCACCTAAAAAATTAAACATATATTGTGCACCGTTAAAACTAGTAATTTTAGTCCATTCAAAGTTTTAAATAATAAAAAAAGGATAATTTTATTTACACCTATAGGTTTTGCTTATTTGGGCACAAAAGTTCAAAAATCTAAAAATATGTCATTCAGGTCTATAAAAAATATTACATAGGACATAGTAGTCCCTTCATGACAAAAATAATAAAATTACCTTTCCTTAATTTGTTAATCTTCAAAATATGTTATTGAGGTAGCCGCGTGCTTCGGCTGCCCGTTAGCGGATGGCCACATGCAGGCAGACCGAGCGCGGATGCCAGTGCTTGGGGTCATGCGCAAACGACAAGTGCCCGGACGCAGACGCGCGGGGCCACACACAAACTCTCGCGCGCAGGGCATCAGTGCTTGGACGTCAGCGCGCGGGGCAGCACGTGAACGCCCAAGGTTGGGGCTGTGGCGACCCGCGTGCTATCAATGGCTTTGAGGTGATATTAACTTTGATTTAATAAATTTGACGAGATAATAAAATCTATGAGGTAAAAATATCACGAAATGATAAAAGCAGTGGAATTGATATTATGATTATTCCAGTTCCCTTAATGAAGTGTTAATAGTTAATTAAAAAATGTGTTTTATTTATTTATTTTTGTACCTTAATACATGCTTTTAATTTTTTGTAATATTTGATTATATCATTGTGATGTATTTAATTTTATATAAAAAAATTTGATGTAAAATTATAATTACATGTTTGTTTGACTTATTTTATTTTAGCTGATCGGTGGAGTTTGCCTTCTCAGTCTATGTTGGTTAAGACTGACATCATTTTTATGGCAGGTACTACAGGATAGAGAATGCGCAAGGAAAATGAGTTCGTGAAGAAGAAAAATCATAGAATAAGCTAGAATATTATTTTTTATTTAGTTTGCTTTTAAATCATGAATATTTGAAAAGTTGATATGATAAAATTTATTATTTGCTTTCAAATATTGACTTAAATGATATTATTTCTACTTATGGTAAAGAACTATAAACTTTACTTTTAAATATTTAACATTTATTTTTTTTATTATTTTTATTATCTCTAGTTAACTTTTGTTGTTCTCTTTATCATAACATCACAATCCTGATTTATTATAGTCTTATTTATGCATGTATTAATCACAGAAAATTATAATAAATTGGGATATAACAGAAAGAACCAGTGATGAAAATATTACCAAAATCACCGACAATAATAATAATAATAATAGAGTTTTTATCGCATTAAATGAAATTATTTCATAATTGATCAACAAAATTTATTAAAATTATTATTAAAAGCAAATTAGAGACTTATCTAGATTTATAATAGTAGCCAGTAGTTATTTGTATTTTTACCAAATTAAGTATTTATATTCATTTTCGGAAGCTAAAAGTAATTAAGTACAAAATAAAATATATCGTATAATTACATGAAATAATTTATCAGAAACTGGTACATTAATGATATTTAATTAAAGAAAGAGTTATAAATATTAATCAATGTTTTTCAAAAAAGTTATTAGATGATTGCATGTCAAAATTATTAATCACAAAAAATATTTAAAAAAATTAAATAAATATGTGGCTGACCCTAATCAGAAATGATAAAGGCAATTTTTCCTTTTTTTTATTTAATGATAAGGCAATTAAAACACTTAGAAAGCTGAAGTCGACGAATTAAACGGCGAGTTCAGAAATTAGAAGAATTCCGGAGTCGCCGAATCTAATCGCGACTTCAACAAATTTCGAAGTCGCGATCTTGTGTCACGACTTCCGAAATTTTGGAAGTCGCTATATTGTTTTGCGACTTCGGAATTAGAAGTCGCGAAATAACATGTCGACTTCCTAAAGTAGAGAAGTCACTCTTTTATTGTGCGACTTTTCAAAATTCTTAAGTCGCTGTGATAATTAACGACTTCTGAGTTTCCCCAATTGTCTCACCGTCAAATCGATCCTCGCGCAGGACTTTTTTTGGTTTTTTTTTTACCACATTTTTAATTTATCATTCAAATAATATTTGTTTCAATTTATAAAAAAAAACACAATTGTTCTTGTCTAGAATTACAAAAATTAATGAAATTGGTTTGTTTGAAATTTAAAATTCATTTAAATGATGTTTCAAAAATATTGAATTGAATAGTTTTATTTTAAATAACTTGATTATTTTAAAATTCAAAATGCCCTACAGACAAAAAAAAAATTTACATCATTGCTGTGATTTGCATTTTAGACTCAAATTCGAAGTAAAATATCTATATTTAATATATTTATATATATGAGTTCTATGGGATATATTTTTATATAATTGATGAAATATATGTATTTTAATAAAAAATTATATATATATATATATATATATATATATCTTTCCTCTCTCAAATTTGTACAATATCATTAATTTGTATTTTAATAAATTCAGAAATATCAATCTGGCGACTTAATGGTTGTACCATTTGAATTCAGTTCAATTTTAGATAGTGACATTGATTATTAATTTGTTAAATTCATGATAACACTAAATAATTTGCACAATTTAAAAAGATTATCAAAATCACCGATAAAAATAACAATAATAAAATTTTTATCTCATTAAATAAAATTATATCATAATTGGTCAACAAATTTTACTAAAATTATTATTAAAAATTAAATAGAGATGTATCTAGATTTATAATAGCAGCCAGTAGTTATTACAATAACTCATATTAACATTCTACTTAAGCATATTAATTTACATCTTAATTTTATAAAATTATATATATATTGATAATTATTAATATATTACCTAACATTAACATAAATAGTGTAGTTATTTTTTATTACTTTTAGAAGTTGATATTTTTTAGCATATTATGTTTCTGTTAATTAATTTGAAAAATTATTGGGTATAGAAGTCGGATTATGTCAGAGATCTATCCCTCGCTTACTGCGACTGCATAGTGGTATCCGCATATCATGGCAATGAAGCGGCACATCCGCACAAGAAAGTTCAGTCACAACAGTATCGTGGTCCAACCAGATAGTCCGGTCTAATTAGAAGGGTCAAGCCGTCCATCAGGCCACACCGAACGGTCTAGTTTGGTTATAATGTTGGCTTGGTTGAACCATCCAATCATGCTGTGCTAGTGGACAGACTGAACTGTACGTTCGATATCGTCAGACAATCCTATTAAGCCAAACTGTCCGGCCCAATCTTGGCATTGATGCAAACGAATGCACTGTTTTATCATCATGACATGTGGGGCCTACCACGTATATACGACAAGTAGCAATTGGAGGACATATGCTAAGAAATTCGAACCCAATAGGAGTTTAATTAATTTTTGCTAAGAGAATTGTAGATTTTATTATTATTTTCTTAAAATTTCATTTTATCATTGATTGGTATATTATGTTTGGTGGTTGATATTGGTTGATCATTAAATTTTTTTTTTTTTTTTTTTGATCATGAACCCAATTGTTGCTGTTTTAGCTCAACACTGTGGAGCGGACAAAAAAAAGGAAAGAAAAGAAGCGAAAGAATCTTCTTTTCTCTGGCTCAATATATCCCTCTCAAGTCTCAAACCCTCTCCATCTTCGTCTCTCCAGTCGTTGATCTCGTCTCTTCGTCGATTTGTGCTCGAGGAAACGAAGGTGAGAATCTGAACAATGATTTTAAGTTCCAGATGCGTTAGGTTTTCTTTTTTTCGCAATTATCTTGGCGTTCTAGCGGGATCGCGCTAGAAAAACGCCGATCCTTTTTGAGGTTTTGTGCTTCTAAGTGAATCTTTGTGTGATCTCTTGTTTATTAAGGTAAATTGCTCCATTCCGTTTCTGGTGGTTTCTTCTTTGCTCATTCTTCGCCTTCTTTCTACGTCGTCCAGAGCTCGTTTTCTGATGGGAATTCTGGTTGCATTGTTGTAGTTGTTTCATTTTTTCTTGATATTGGGATTATTGCGAGATATTATGGGAAACATGCGCAGCTGAGGGAGTTTATCTTCGAATTTAGTTGTTGTGATCTGTGAGTCTTTTGTGTAATATGATTTGAAGTCTTGTTTGATTGCAATAATCTTCGCTAAACATATGTTGGGTGTTTTAAATCCGCGTGAACTTATGTGAAACATATTTTGATCAGTCAATACAATTGAATCCAGCAATGCATATCTATTATAAAGGATGCACTAGCTTATGCCCTTTTGTACTAAAAGCTAATCTGTATACCTGTATCATTGATGTAGTTTAATAGTACGTGATGGTTTTATGCATGAGCTCATACATTCAGTTCATGCGTCATCATGTGTTTGTGCTGATGTTATGGATGGTATTGGAATATAGCATACTGGATGCAAAATGAATTTAGCTGAATTCAATTTGGCGTACAGTTTGACTTGAGCTTTTTTTTTTGGCCTGTTAGCCTCAAGGTTTATTTGGCATATAATAGGACAACAAGGCTTTGTTGTTTGAAATTTGTCTCAGAAATTTATATAAATTTTGTATTATGTATCATCTAGTATGACAAATGCATTCATGGCTTTAGTTTAAGAAGATTACAGTTCTTTTCCTCTTGCACTTGGGCAATAAATGCAGTATAATTTGCTGAAAGTCCCTCTGTAGAAACCAGAAAATAAACATGGAGTTCAAATTACAGAACCAGGGATATGAGCTTTTTGCAATGTTCTTGTTCTAGCCTAGCTGTTACATTTCTCTTTTATGTCTTAATATTGTATCCTGAGAATCCTAAATTTGTGCCATCTTCTACACCACGTTAAATATTTTCTATTCTGTGCAAGATTATCAAATTCTATGATTGGGTCTGTCCTATTTCGATGTTTTAGGACACTTGTTCATGTAATCCAAATTTGTTCTCTGTTTGGGATTTGAAATCTTTCTACAAGTCATTAGAAAATCAAGTTGTTTAACTTTATGTGAATTGAAAGTTAATCAAGGTTTATGGTTGGGTCTATCCTCTTTTGATGCTTCTATTCCACTCATTCAATTTTACCCAAATGTTGTTCTTGGAGTAACATTTCTACAAGCCATTACAAAATCAAGTTGCTTTAACTTTCTAATCTGATATTATCTGATTTCACAGCTTGGTTATATACCCTACTGATGATACGTTTATGATGTGTAGGAGGTTGCTAACCATGAAACTAATGCATTGACATCTTAAGCAATGGCATTTCTACTTGGTAACATACGATTTCTAGGAATTAGATGGCTATACAAGTACCAAAGTACAAATGAGATGGATTTTTCTTTTCCTAATCATTATGTTCTATATATATTTGATGATTTTCTGTTACCTTCACTTTTTGCAACTGTTAATAAAGTTTGTCCTTACCTCTTCCCAAAAATGTAATTTAACTATATATATTTATTAAAAAATTAACTATATATTATTTTAACTTCAAGATGTACTTAAAAATTAATGTTTATGTAAAACTAAATGTTTTTTGAACCATATCTCACAATCATGGTAATCTGTCATAATGTTATCTATAATAGCATCATTTTCCACAATAATAATAAAAAGAAAAACATAATCCTAAATTAGTTAGGGTTAGCTAAAGCAACACTCTTTTTAAGCATAAGGAAGTTAAGATCATGTGTTTAACTAAAGAAGAACGAATCCAAAATCATTCACCATCGACCCCTCAAAGCCTCTAGAAGTCAACCTTCATTTTGGCACTTGTTCTTTCTTTCCGCCATATTCATTTGGTATCGTTAGCTGATGCTTTCTGCTTCATGAATATCCTAACGACTTCATCAGTGCACCTTGCACGCTTTTATTTATTTTGGCTTTTCAAACTTTCTTTGGAAGCTCAGTAGCTGTCAAGTGAAGAATGGGTCGTGGAGTTAGCAGTGGAGGGGGACAGAGTTCTTTGGGCTATCTTTTCACGGGTGGTGAGGCTCCCAAGCCTGCTGGTGACGATCTCAAACCTGCTGTAAATCCTGCTCCAGCGCCAGCTGATAACAGCAAGCAGCTTCCTGCAGGCATTCCTGGAAACACTACAAACAACTACTTTCGAGCAGATGGCCAGAACAGTGGGAATTTCATCACAGTATGTATCCTCTTTGACTTGTATTTCTGTCACCTGCTGCCATTTATTATAATGTTAACCTTCATCACGGCATTCTTTAGATGGCGTGGAACTTGGATTTGCTTTATTGCCCTCCGTGAACAGATTTTGTTGTTGGTGATCATTTACGCTATTCCGTAGGTGGGAGACGGATAAAAGTTACTTTTTGATAGGGATAAATACATAATCTACAAAATCCAAAGACCTATTAAACCCTTATTCTTGTTATTTACAAACATATAATAATTACCAAAAATTAAAATTTTGATTAATTTTAAGTAAAAAATGCTTAGAATAATTCATCATTTATTCTGTCTTCTTGTATTTAATTTTGGGTTGCTCCTCGTACTAATATGTTTTTATTAAGCAATTGTTAATGTTATGTGCACTGAAATTTAACTCAAATACTCAATAATTAGCTCAACTGAAATTAAAAACATAACAAAATGTTCTTAGAATGTTAGTCACAGTTAATTATGGTGTTATTTTTGTGGTGTTCAAATTTTATTTTTGTTGTGTATATAAATGATAAGATTTGGTTATTTTGATTCTCTTTTTGAAAGGACGCATTGTTTTATATAATATGTCAAAAATCTAGTGCTGCTTCATTCTTCAATTTTTGATCACTATTCATGGAAGAAAAGCTATGCTGCCCCAAAACACTGGAGCAAAAGTAGGCGAAAAGTGGATTTATTGGATTAAACCCAAAATTCATTTTTGGGTTCCGTAATAGTCAGTTTTTTGGGCTGTATAACAGGTAGGATTGTTAATTTTGCTTGACGATTGAAGATCGAAAGATCAATCGAAAGTTGAATTAAATTTTAGATTGAATGAAGGTTGACTCGATCCAAGTGAGCTAACTAACCATCCATTTTTATGGCTTGAGGATTTGATCAATCCAACCTCGAGTTGGCATGGGATCGCAGCTAGCCTACTCGCGATTGGATTGATTGGAAAACAATAATAAATAGGGTGTCGAAATTGAACAGATTGACTTAAAATTAGATCATTAATCCCCCTAATAACAGCTTTTTATAACAGGGTATGGCCTCTCCGTAGAATGATCCACACTTCCACAAGAGCATGCTTAAATGCTTACACCTTTCAAAACTGGTTAAATGCTTAGGTTCATGATTTCAAGGTTTTAAAAGTTGATTTCGGTTTCAGTTTTTGTCGCAAATTGGAAGTATTAGTTTTGATAGTTTTAACATAATGCATAGTATAATCTTTAGATTTTTGACTCAAAAATTATAATTAATCTGAAACAAAATTGCCTTCAGTTTCGATGAAACTTAAATAAATCTGATAATTTCAAATTGCGACGATGTTCATTGCTCCCAGAATTGCAAATTTGAGATTCTTTGAAATTTTATTATTGTGTAGGAACGGCCCTCTACCAAGGTTCATGCTGCTCCAGGTGGAGGATCCTCCCTTGATTATCTCTTCAGCGACGGCGGCAAGTGATTGCTGCCCTTTGGAGAAATGTCGCTGTCAAACTCAAGAAAGAACATTATCTTCATGCAGTTTCTATTTGATGGAAGTACGTTTTTTTTTTTTTTTTTTTTTTACAAAAAATTCTAAATATATATTTTTCATGTGCTAATTTGTCGTTTGTCTAAGACAATATGACGTGTTATTGCCCTCTGTAGACAAATTATATTGTGTGCTTGCACTTATTATTCTGAATCTAATCGTTTTCAGATTATTTTATGAGAATTTACACTTTTTATTTATTTATTTATTTATTTATTTATTTATTTATTTTTCATGTTGCCCTTCCCAAATTTTATGTTGAAATCTCAACTATTCATATTAATAAAGTTATAATAATAATAATAATAATAATAATAATAATAAATAAATTTTATTATATTTAATTATTTTAAATAAAATTATTAGTTTTAATTTTTATTTTAGACTAAAATATTTAATCTTACGTAAAGCAGAGCCTATAAATTATATTATTATATTTAAATATAATAAAATGAAGTATTGAAAAATTAAATAAAGCTAACATAATTAGATGTTAAATTTTGAAAATTAATAATTTGTTTAACATTATTCTAATCAAACACAGAAAGGGGGACCAGTATTCAATTACTCTATTATAACGATGCTTAAATATTTATAAGTAAAAGGAATATTATGACGTAGAAAAGTAGGGAAAATGAACGGAAATTGCTGGAGAGGCTTAATGGTGCAGCTGGTTTAATATTATTTTAATTTAATATTATGTTTTAAAAATTTATAAAATTATTATTTTAAAAATAATATTTAATTATCATAATATCTAAATTATATAATATAATATTTAGATAATATCAAACCAAATATGTTAATGAATCGTCTTAAATGTATAAAAGAAATATGTCTATGAGATCATTAAGTAATTTAAAATAAATATCCTTATTATATTTATTATGTTCATTGCAACGATCCAATGTAATTCCAATCATCATAGAATGATATTCAAATTTCAAATTGTGGTGAGATTAATCATAATTTTTTATTTTTTTTGGTGGGATTAATCATAATTAAAAAACTAAAGATTGCATTATTAATAAGAATTTTCTTAACTATAGATTGCATACATAAGCCCATCTCTGACTTACAAATAGTATAACAAAGTAGGATAAGTATTTGAAATATCATATAGGTCCCTTAGTTATGGAGTAATATCAATTGGGTACATAAATTAAAAAAAAAAAACTAACATAGGCCTGTGAGATTCAAAATGTTTTTAAGGTTAGACCTTCCATCAGAAATACCATCAAACAAGGTTTAAAAAATCATTCTCTTGTTAAAAAATATTTTTGTAAGGCAAAAGCGTAAAATGATAATATTAAAACAACTCTAAATCATAATATGTGCTACCAGTAATGTGATATGCTCGTGCAAAATTAAACTAAATTAATTTTAATCTATCAAACAAATAAATCCCGTGCCTTGTAAGTTCAGAACTAGTCAATTGATAAAAGACCTAAAATTTCTTGTATTTTTTTCCTTTAATGGAAAACATTTCACTGGTTCTACGGTGCATGACAAACTTAGCCCAAAGAAAATAGTTTGAAGATAATAAGCCCAAAGCATTTCAAAAACGTTTTGGAAAATATTTTTGTCCAACAAAATAAGACAATGCTCTCAACTATTGGACAAAAGCAAATCTTTTGATTAATTTTTGGAGCTATGAAGCATTGCAAGAACTTCTTGTTCTCTTGTCTGCTTTCATTTAACGTTGATAAATGCAGGCTAAAGACAATTGGGCTGCATACAGTGACTAAAATCTATCATATATCTACGACGAAAAAACATGGTCTAAGAACCTACAGTATGGTGTTTCAGGTTACTCACTTATGAACATGAGCCACTCATGTTGACATTCTTTTAACACATTTCATCCTTCTTGAAACCATGCTAATCCATCGGAGAAGAAGCACGTCAAAAAATTCAGATTTATGTTCTTCTGTGGCTGCGCTCACACAGAACTCGAACATTTGCAAGAAGGGAATCCTTCACTCCTTTTTAAGTTAATCAGCCTCAGCCCAGAGTTCTTCTTTAATGCGCAGGCAATAGGCTTTCTTTTGAATCGTTAGTTATAACTGCAACAGATAGAGGAGATGGAATGAGCATGTAACATAGAAGTGCTTTATTTACTTATTAGGTATTTATAAAATAAATATTACTCAAGAAACACCCTAAACACATTAATATTACCTGTTTCACACTGTGATTTACATTTGTCACTTGTCGTCTAACCCAATCTAATTATAGTTAAATTAGCCATTAACTATAATTAAATTAGCTGCCAATTATATTTTGTTTACATTAATGTTTAAGAAACGAGTAATAGATCTTGAATATTACTCAATAATACAAAAAAAATCAATAATATTACTGCTAAAATATTTATTTGAACAAATCATAATTGGTGGCTAATCTAATTGTATTCAAATCGAGTTAGACGGTAGATGACAGATGGAAATCACAGTATAGAGTGGGTAACATTAATGTGTCTAGGGTATTTTAACTAATATTTATGTTCTGCGTGTTTGATAAATAAATAAAATAATTTTATGTGTCATGTATTACATCTCTCAAACGTATAATAACTAAGGCCTTGCTTGGCAAATGCTCAAAATTGGATAAAAAAATATAATAATAATATTTTTAATTTATTATAAATTTTAATAACTTTATTTCACATCCAACACAAATTTCAACCTTAAAAATCAATTAATTTCACATACAACACAAATTCCAACCTTAAAATGAACTTTATTTCACATCCTACCCACCTCTCAATATTAAAATAAATTTCTTTCCCATCAACTCTATAAAATAAAATATTTTCTCTTTCTTTACCCAAATTTATCTTTCAACCAAATAAGCCCTAAATGCAAGCACGATTTCATTAATGTGAGGGTTAGAGCTATCACAAGTGTTAACAAATAGCCACTCATATCAGACATCGCCAAATTCCATAATAGCGGCGGAGGTTGTGTGGACTACATATTTGTGATAACCTATGACCGAAGAGGGCACAGAGTGATCGTCGAGTGACGTTCCAAGAGAAGGAAACTACTAGAGTAAAGAGCAGCTCTTGGCAAGCTTTAAGGCCTAATGATGAGTCGTGAAAGTGCATAAAAATGAAGTGACACATTGAAAAAAGATAGGAGTTCCTAAGCTATATAGGTAAATAGCATAATTCCAATATTTAGAAACATCTTTTGGGATAAAAGAGTAAGGCTAGTGAAGATAATTTTCTAATTAAGCATGCTTAAGCTAGAGTAATCCTAGAATAGGTAACTTCTTGGGAAGTATTTACGTCACACAATTCCCTAAAGTAAAGCGGACAATACCTCTACATCTAGAACATGGAACGTTACAATACGGTATTAGAGTTGACCTCCCATAGTATAATGTGGTTCAAGAACAAACTAAGCAGAAGCCATTGGTCTTATGATGATCCGTAATGACCCGTAGCCAAACAGTGATTGTCAAGTGATGTCACGAGAGAAGGAAGCAAAAAGCAGTGCTTCTACGCTTGATGATAAATGGTGAGAGAGACACAATGATAAATCGACCCACATCAGAAAAGTAAAGGGGTTCCTGAGTTTTATAGGTAAATAATGTGATCTCAATATATAGATATATATATTTTGAGGCAAAACCATGAAGCTAGTGATAAAAACTCCAAAGTTTAGTGTGCTTAAATTAGAGTACTCACTTGTATAGGCGACCTTTAGGAAAGTACTCAACTTAAATAGTTCTCTAAAGTTAAAGGGAACAATACCTCCAAAAGTAAATGTTAATACAAATAACAGAAACTCTATTGTAGCCACTTCTAAACATTTAACGTACTACAACGATAGAAGAACACATATAATCGAGCATAGTAAATAAGAAATTGAAAGATTTTGTTGAAATTGTTCATTTAGAAATTTTCCCAAAAAATGAATTACAAGTTCTTTCTATCAAACTTGTTGAAGAGATAAAATAGAACCAAGGACTATCTTTTAAAGCAATTTTGAATTGATCATCAAAAGAACTAGACTAAACATTAGGATATTCTAGAAAAATGAATTTCCATGGAATCGAAGCAAATGAAATACTTTAATAAAGATTCTTATAGGATCGAGAATGAGGTTTCCATCCTGTCATATGTCTGGGACACGAAACATTACAATATCTTTATGCAAATTTATAAGGTCTTGCTTGGTTCAAGTCCAAAATGAGGAAAAGAACATTTAAATCTTTAGACTAGACCAAACACAAACTTCAATATAAAAACTTAACTTTATTTCATATTATATATATATTCAATGAAAAAATTAATTTTATTTCATATCTTACACAAATATTAATATTACAATAATTTTATTTCACATCATACATAGATAATAATATATCTTCTCTCAGATCACAAACATATAGCAAATGATAAACAGAATTTCCACAGCATTATACTTCACGTGTTAAAGAAATTTATTAAAACGGAAGTCGTTATAGAACTACGTTCCATTTTCTTAAGTTCCTGCAGAAGGTTCAGTAACTTACAGCTCAAGAACTCTGATGAGATCAGTTTTGTTACCTTAAATTCACTAAATCAATTATCTATACCTTCCAGAAATATTGTAAAATTATGAGTTCGTACCTTGGGATGGTTCAGATTTTACTGCATCCTTGTTTGTAGAACATGGATCCTCCACAAGCAGTTTGGACTCGGCACCTGAAGCTTCACTTTGCACATGCAGAGTCTCTGGCTTTCCGGATACCTGTATAAGACCACAATAGCCATGTTTATCTTTGTAAGAAAATATTCCTCATTGTGTTTTTCTATCTCCTTTAGAATCTTCACGGGGAAATATAAAATAAATACAAAAACTACTATGTGAAAGTCAAAAAAGCACAACGATATCTTCTACACAGCCTTTCACTACGTCCAGCTCGTATCAGCATACATGAAGTTTAACTATCAATATCAGAAATGCTTATTTCAATTTTTTCTAAGTTAACCAATGCTATTCAAAGGTTGGTCAATAAAAATCACGCTTGAAAGCCTCAAAGATGCAAACATGCCAAACAAGCATGATATTGGTTATGTTTGACCTTAAAACAGATTTGCAGAAATTTCAACCAACAGCGGCATCAGACAATGATTTTCCGTCAATGTGTTCTACATTCATCTAAAATCTATCCTGCTAATCAGCCTTGGTTGTCTATAAAGTTACAATTACAAAAAGTAGAATAATAAGAACTCACCGTGTTTTCAGAACTAACATCAAAATGGGTGGTTAAGCCAGCAAAATCTTTATCAGGTCTAACTGACCCTTGTGCTGATGCTTCATTCCTGTCAGAACCATCAAGGTTATCAAGGTCTGTCCTCATTCCCTGAGTGCTTGGACTTGGAGTACTCTGATTTAGGTCCAACTTACTACCGATCTCTTTTCTCATCCTCCTAATGCCATCAGATAATTACCATAATGAAGATGATAAAGCTCAACGCAATTAAGTTTTCATGAATTAGAGATTCCTCACTTGCCCATGCATGTATTAGTATCTTCTCCATAACATGATGTACAAGAGAAAAGCATGCCACGTAGTAATTTTCCATTTACAATAGTTTCGATTGCATATCCATATTGGTTTGCACTGGTTATTCTAGCTTCAAATGCAATCTCCTCATCAGAACATGAGCTACTTGTCTTGCTACCTGCACATAGTCATATATCCAGTCATAGCAAGGCAGATGTTCATCCAGGTTGTATCTAAACGAACTAAAATTCATATTTCCTTGTATCTAAGAAAGATGGAAAGGGTAAGTTGGTTTGACAGAAACATTACAAAGTGAATCTAATTAGCACGACATGATCCTCCACATAAATTTCACAAAACAAGGGAAATGATAAGTGGAATTTACACAACACACTAATTTTTGCATTTGACACACGCAAACATAATTATTTGCAATGTTTCCACCCTAAACCCTTAAATATCACGTGTAGTACAACCCATTTTGGTGTGTAGAGTGTAAATAATCAGAATAGGGTATGAAGTGTGTAATATGGCTGGAATTGTATGTTATGTATGTAAATGCAAACAAAAAGTTCTTACAAACTGTTGTTTTGGTAGATGGTATGTCCATAAACAGACACATCAGCTTCTATAACTGGTATTAGACCTCACTTGCTATAGCTATCAATTATGTGGGTTTGCTTCATCCGATCATCTGTTCAGGTCACAATCAACTCATCGTGATTGGACCCAAATATACTTGCTTCAAACTCATTCCCTCAATTCAGGTAAAAAGTGTTCATGAAATGCAAATATTAGAAGAGAAACTATTCAAACTAAATTACCCATCATAGGTTGCCACAGAACCACCGAGTACAATACAAAGTAATTGGGCTATGGCTGAATATAAGAGAGAGCCATTAGATTCCTACAGTCAGCTAGAGCAAAAAAAGGGACTCATGCAGCACTCCAACTTAGAGAACCATTAGCTATATGGACAAAATGAATTACAAAGAACTGCTACCAGCCTTTATTTAGTCATTCTCCTGATATAGAACATTTTAGCCAAAACCAAAAGAATCATGAAAATCAATGAGGGCTCAGTTTCACATATATCACTAAAGAGGCCAAATTAGTAAGGCAAAAAAAAAGTTGTACAAAAAGAATTAAACAGATTCATTACATTAGAAATTAAACCAAACATTTTAAATTTTAAGCTCCGCTTTCATGAGATGTTATGTCAATCATATAGCTAGAACACATACATTGACTATTGATAAGTTTCTTCACTCAATAGAAAGGAAATAACTTGTAGTTGACATCCAAAATAGAGCATTCAACAGGAATACAAACCTGCCTGGCCATATTCATGCAAAAGCATGGACTGGGATAATTCAGATGAAGCCAGAGGAACGCCACTACATTTCTCCAGGTAATTGTGAGTATACTTTCTCTTCAACTCTTTGGCTATCAAGAACTCCTGGCTTGGTTGTGATAGCCCATTATTCACAGACATATCTACTGAAATAGTTAACAGCTCTGATCAAATTCCATTTGGTAATCCCATCAGATTGAATTTTAGTACGAAACAGTGATGATCGTAAGCCTACAAGAAGCAAAAGGGAGAAAGATACCAGCATACAAGTAATACATATCATCTAGGGCCTCGAGAGACTTATTGCATCCCCCTAAGAAGACAAGAATGCCTCTTTGTTCATCTAAGCAGTCACCAGCCACTGAAAAACGGGCAGAAGGCCCTTGGTTGATATTTGTCACTCTGCTCCATTTACCATTTTCTACATGGCACCTCAAGTCAAAATAGAATAAAACATAGCATAAACAAGAAGTAACCTAAAAGAAACAATTACTTTGCTTACATATATAGTATATCAAAAAATTCAAACTACGTTCTATCCCAAGAAAGAGTAACTGTTCAAGGAAATATTTAAAATGAAATCAAGTGTTTGGGAACCTTACTTTTGAAGTCCATCATTACAATAAGAAACAAAAACTAATTAAATAGAATAAAATGATGATCATATAAAGATGTTGACAAAGTCTGCATCACATACCAACATCTAAAACATGCAGATCATCATACAAATTTCTAGCATCAGTGAAACCGCCAAATACAAATAAATTACTGCCAAGAGAAACGGTTGTGTGCCCTGCTCTTGGGGCAAGCATTTGGCCAGAAGTGGTTATTTGCCTCCATGTGAGGGAATCTGTTAACAAGGCTCAAACAATCAATCAGTAATAATATATACAAGGGCGAAAGGGCGACAAAATTTCAGACTCCATATACACAAAAGAAGAAAATAATATATATATATATATATATATATATTTCAATTGAACAAATTATTGATAGGTACTTATAATTTACCCATAATTACATTTTGGCCCACAAATTTTGAAACATTTCACTTATGCCCCCCATTTTGAAAATGTAGGAATCTGCTATCAAAAACAGAAAAGAAAATGTAGGAATCTATTGGGTCCCTATTTTGCTTACTTTTAGGTCCTTTTGGGACCATTGAGTGATTTATGCTTTTCAATTTCATACTGATTATGTAGAAATTTATTGAAACAAAGACGGATGTATAAGCAGATATGTGCATAAAAGTAACATAGAGATGGACTTATTCAAAAAAATATTTGGCCAGCTATCACATTTATATCTCCAAAATAACAAGGTCAGCTAACTTCACAGAAAGTTGAGAGGTGAAACCAAAATCCACATTCTTTGTTCGTTCTTGAAAAATAAGGTAGGTAGAAATTTGCTATGTAGTCTTACTTTAGGATCACCTGCAGGTAAGGTTTACTCAGCTCAAAGCAGTTACTGCCACGTTGGCTGAAAAATGTTGAGGGAGAATTATTTAGCATGGATGAATTATTCATGGGGGGCAACTGGTGATAGATTTATTTATGCGTTGTTTGGTTAGATGCTTTTTCAAAAGAGATGACTTTCACAAAAATAGTGTTTTGAAATACAATCACATATAAAATGAAAACCCTGATTAAAAAACAAAAGCAACATATGATACTAGTGCCATAACTTGCTCATCAATGTAGAAAAGGATACCTGCATCCAGCATATGAACATCAGCTAGATAACAATCTGAAGCATCTTCACCACCAAGAACTATAAGTTTATTCTTCCATGATGAGCATGTATGGCTGTCGCGTGGGACAGGTGGAGTGCCAGATGTCACAGCACGCTCCCAAACTAACGTTTCTGCATATGAAAAT
Source organism: Apostasia shenzhenica (assembly GCA_002786265.1). Lineage (NCBI taxonomy): Eukaryota > Viridiplantae > Streptophyta > Magnoliopsida > Asparagales > Orchidaceae > Apostasia > Apostasia shenzhenica. The sequence goes on along the minus strand of KZ451943.1, from coordinate 177,023 downwards.
AAAGAATACTTAGTTTTATCATTCATCTCACCCATTTTGTTAAGATTAGCTATGTGTCAATCAAGCAACTCCAACGTTTCAGCAGCTGCATGAATCATTCAATAAAAGGTTTATATTGAATTCATGAACCTCAAGCATGGAGTTATGGCATGACAGATTATTGCTTTAGATTACAAAGTATAAAACGACAACAGCTAGGAATGCTTGATGATCACTAATTCAATAGATAAAGATAAGCACTCTTAAGGATATATCAAATGCACCGTAAGGGCAAAAATAGAAACGTTCATTGATATTCATGTAAAGAATGAATATAATAGTGGAACAGTCCCTCTATCGAAAATCAATTGACTATTAATGCTAACAATAAAGAAGAAAAGTTTCCTACTCTCCTTGCCTCACGTAGAACAAAAAAGGAAAAAGGAAACCAAACCTTTCATTGATGAGGCATTGAAAAACATAAATAAGGACTGCACCTTTTTTTATGGTAAATGAGGACTACACTTGGCATGTTCTATTAAGTGCAAGCAAACATATCATTGGCTAATTCAAAGGATTGGTAGCAAAAGAGAATTGCCATAAGACAAAATACTCCTAAACACAATTCTAGCCCATAATCTCTGAGATGCCAAAAGCATATTGATCATAGTATGATAAATAAAATTCTTGCAACATCCTTGCTTGGAAAAGTCACATGACGAAGGTGGAAAAAGTTGCCTGTGTCCAATATGTAAAGATCATTATAATATACTTCTTCATGACTGTTGCCAAATTTCCCACAGCCTCCAAAGATAAAAAGTTTCTTGTTGATAAGTGCAGCACTATGTCCTTCCCGTGCGTCAGGTCCTTTTCCATGCAAGATTGGTGATATCCATGTGTTTGTTGCTGTGAAGACAGTTTTAGAGACAAAATCAGTCACATACTACATTGACTTAATATTGATTCATTACTGCTATAGCAAAACAAGAAATAGCATCTAATTGTGCAAATTCACTTTCTATTTCGTAAGAGGCTAAGAAACACTTCAGTCACAACTGAAAGAGCACACCAGACCATAGCAGCCTTCAAAGACATGAATCTAAGTTATCAGTACAAATGCCAAGTGAAATTAGATGAAGGTTCCCATGAAATCTAAGACAGATTAAATTTAAGAAGGTTAAAATTAAATTTGAATAGTGATATTTTTTTATTGAAAGTTGTGAATAATGTGAAATAAAATTAGTTATTATGTTGGGATATGTGAGGGATGTGATATAAAGTTAATTATTATGTTGGAATATGTGAGAGATGTGATATAAGTTAGTTATTATTTTAGTAATATGTGTAGGATGTGAAATAAATTTAATTTTTAATATTAAATTTTATGTGTGATGTGATATGCCTGGTTAAAATTAAATCAGGTTAATTTTAAACTCCTAGACAAACGAGGCCTTAAAGATATAAGTAAACAAGTAAAACTCCCGTTTAGGTTTACAAATAACCAAAGACAGGTTACAGCAGAAGATGAAAAGGATCAAGAAAATCATACAATAATACATACAAGCATCCAAGATGTGCAAATCATTGAGTGGATTAGTTCCATCTGTGCCCCCAAACACAAATAGCCTGTTTCCAACTGTAGTACAACTATGACTGTCCCTGGGAGAGGGTGGCACACCCTTCATCATGGGTTTGCTCCATGTCTGTTTAACTGCAAAAAAAAAAAAGAAAAAAACTAAGATGGATTACAATCTTATTGTATCATTAACAAAGATGAAGTTAATTAGATGTCACGTCCTCTCAGAAAACATTGCTGTGATGAGCATAGCCAAAGAGACATGTACACATAATAAAGAAATGAAAAAGATTTTTCAGACAAAGCAAAGACGACCAATGCAAAACTTCCTCTAATGAAAATTTCAATTTTTATTTTTATTTCTTTTTGCATATGATATAAAGGTGTCAATCATTTTTTTGCCATTTCCAATGCAAAAAGAATTGCTATGTTAAGCCATAATTTACGACATTTTTCATGCTATAAATTTGCATGGATATGCATTTAACAAAAAACCATGCTTATTGCTCGGTCCGTTTTTGAAAATGCTTATTGCCAATGAAACACAAATACGACACGACGACATGAATACAATACAATACAGATATAGCAATACGACAAGCTTAAAAAAAAAGGATACAGATACATTAGAATACGATTGTTATATATGTATGTACAATACGTCATATTCTCATATTTAAGGTATAATTCCCTAACCTGTCAGATTATCTAAATAAAATGACAGTTTAAATATAAATTAATTATATTTTTCCAAACATTCTTGATATCACTAAAAATAATATAATTGACAATTCAATTTGAAAAAATAAAAACATCCTTCAACAATTATTGAATTTTAAAAGATTTTAAATTCAAAATAATGTCAAAAAATTTATTTAATTGCTCTTAACTCGTTACAGATTATCTAAATAAAATAAGAGTTTAAATATATATTGAGTAGATTAGTTTCGTTTTCAATTTAAATCCGACCTAAATTAATTAGCTCAATGCAAACGAAGTACAATTGATAATAATATAAATGTTGTGACATAAACCCAGATATACTGATATGGTCAAAATAAATACATATTTTCCTCTCTCCTTAAGTTTTAAACTAAATAAATATATAAAATAAAAGAGGCCAAAATCATATCCTTTTTCATAATACCTAAATTAATTAACTCAATGCAAACGAAGTACAATTGATAATAATATAAATGTTGTGACATAAACCCAGATATACTGATATGGTCAAAGTAAATACATATTTTCCTCTCTCCTTAAGTTTTTAACTAAATAAATGTATAAAATAAAAGAGGCCAAAATCATATCATTTTTCATAATATGAGCTTGATTAAAGTAAAAAAATATGATCGACATCTAATAAAAATAAATAAAACACTAGTTAAGGTAAAAATAGCAGAGACATCACTAGTATCACTAAGACCGCAAAAAAAGATCAGTTAAAGTAGAATAACACAGTAGCTTGCAGATATCAAATCTTTTTCAACTACCGAAACACTAGCGTGTGTAAAATTTTTTGCGATTCCAATTGCGTAGCCCAATTTATCTCTCTTAATTCTAATGTTCGAGTCTATGTATAAGTTATATTTTATGTATGAAATCTTTTTTATTTTTTTATCATGTAAGCGAAACTGATTGCTTTAATGACTTTTACTCTAATTAGAAACATCAGGAAGTATCAGACAAGTATCAATTTTTTTAAAAAAATAAAAATTAATACGCCACATAGCGTATCGAATACGTATCGGCGGAGTATCAGAGAGCATTGATATCTGATACGGATACATTAAGCTCCACGAAGAATTGGTACTTCATAGATTCCAAGTCATCAATTTAATCCTAGTGTTTTCGACAAGCTTCTTTCCCCGCATCTGTCCATAATGTGAGAACCCTTACTTATTACTACACCCAAGCACCGATACAACAACCCTTACACACTTTTCATTACATTCATAATACAGTGTGTCTCTTCCAGAGAACGTTCTAACTTTAGTGTAATTTTTTAAAATATTCATGTCATATTTACTCGACAAGTTTTACACTTCCTGTCGACTGCCTAACACAATCCTCTGTGTTTCACATTTGAAATTTCAGATCCGGCAACAACGCATTAAATAAAGGTTTAAACAAACCCAAAAATAATATAAATGATACTACAATAAGCACAAGAAACAAGCATCTCCTTTTTAGGATTAGCACCTTGGAGTACTAGAAAACAAGTAGGATCACCAAATGAGCAGTTGATCGCTTTAATCTTCATTAATCTACCCTTAATCACTTGTTGCTCATAACCACATTTGGGGATTAGTTCTCAATTAGTTGAGCTCAAAACATCCTCAAAGAGATCAGGAAGAACCCCCCAACTCCAACGGCTAAAGAAATGGCTATTAAACTGCCTTTCGTCAACCTCTTGGTTGGCCAAAAATTAGTCATAGGAAGCTCCAATGGTTAAGTTGAGACTGGCCTCGATCAACCAAGCAGAAGTTCAGACTGACTTCGGTTTACCAAGAGATCAACCATGCGATCGGCCAAAGACAGACAACTCAATTTTAGTCAACTCATGTGTAGTTGGTTTAGTTTATTTCTAATTGGTTCAAACTCAATCTAACCAATCTCAAACAATGATCTAAGTGCTTACATGTTGATTCACACTTCGTAGCACTCTTAAAACTAATTTTATAGTAATTTCACAAATATACAAAACAAATATAATACAATAATAAACTCATAAGATTTCATCTTTTTTTTCATCTCAATGGCCTGCATTTGAGTTATAATCAGTCCATTAGTCCACATATCAAGCCTGTGTCTTTCCCAAACTACTTTCACTTCAACTATGTGTGGAACATTTTAATTTGAAAACAAAATCTCCAAGCTTACATACATAAACTCAGCAAAGACATTAAATCACCACTAGCATAAAGATAGCGATAAACATCAAAACACATGATTAAAATATAATCACAATGGAAGACACAATAGGTAGTGCATATTCTATTGCTTTGGTGTCTGTAAGCTCTTCCTCCGCTTCACTTCTTTGGAGACCTTCCCCTAGCTGTTAAATCTTCGCCTTGAGGTTCCTTACACCTCCTTCTGACCACCTCCAGATCTATGTTTTTACCATTAAACTCATCTAAGTGAGTGTTTATGCAACCACCTTTGGGTAACCTATGAGAGTACAGTGGTCGCTTGAGAAAGACTTTGTTTATCAAACTCTTCATCATGCATAAAGTCTCCAATCCAGTGAATAATACTATTTCATGTCATCTCCTTTAGGAAGTCCCAAAGAATTTCATTAGACACTATCAAGAAACAAGAATTTCATTAGGCAACTACAATTAAATCTAGGATAATGCTTTCTAGTCCTCTCCCGTTCTTAGACTGACATTGTAGAAGGCTTCTTGTCTTTGCCGAAAAGAGCATCATCTAAATTCAACTGAACTAAAATAGTCTTCGTATTCACTTACCAAAGAGCAAACACAGTGTTCCTATTCAACTTCTCAATGTTATACATTATGGTCACTATTAAAGCTCTTTCAAGATCTTATGCTCCATGATACCAATTTATTGCTATCGAGTAGCTTGGAAATGAAGGGGTTGAGCTCAATATGATTCTCTGAACAAACTAAAGAATCAAACAACCAACAACGCAACACAATTAAAAAAGTAAAACAATATAGATGAGAAGAAGAAAAGGAGATTTGAATACCAAAATTATGTGAAAACCTTTGATGAAAAGCCACAGAGAAAAGAAAAGAAAATCTTCACTAATCAAAAGGAAATCAATAAAAGCAGTATTGAAGATTACAAGTGATGAAGAAGAGCTCTTCCATACGTTAAGTTCTATGCACAAGGAAGCTTGTTCACTGAAGAATGCACAAGAGAAATTCTAAGATGTGTATCTTTTAAAGAACCCTAACCTTATCCCCTTATATAGAGGGCATAAGAGGAATAATCATTAATATTCCAAAATATCTTTAGTTTTGATATCTATGACAAGTGATTGTTATTCCCTCCACACAACCCAAGTTGTTGTGAAATTGAAGAAATGTAGTCAAAGAACGCCGACACAAAAAACACTGAAGAAGTCATCAAAAAAGTCTTTGATGTCATGTTTGTCTTGAAGGCTATCATGAGTCAAAACAAATATTATTCAACTCCCATGACATCCAATTCCAAACTATTTGGCTTCTGAAATGATGTCACACAAACAAACTATTATACAACTATTCCTTACATCCGTTGCTTCTTCCGAGCTGATGACTTTGACAAACAACATATAGTTGTTGAACACTACCAAATTCATGGGAGCACCCGCTCAGAATGATCTGATATCCCATATTGCATTCAGAAAAAACTCTCACAATCACCCTTAAATGTCCTCCTTTCTCTTCAGATTCTTAAAAGTTGTTAATAATCTAACTTGAAGCAATAGCGCTATGGCAAACCGTCACAATCAAAACAAAAGGCACAACCAAATGAAACCACAGCAATGAACTCTGAACAGCAAGTTTCTTTAGACCTTCCATTCTTCAATTTGACTGAAGAGCAGCGAGAGATAAATACATATGTCGGATGGCAAACGAAACACCACGCAAATGCTGAAGCCACTTCATTTTGCCTACCAAGCAACCCCTTAAGCATCCACTTTCAGAAATCAGACAAATTTAACTTTCAAGCATATAAAATTAGATAACCTAAGTACCTAACCCTACATCCAGCAAAACCATTAACCTTTTCCTTACCGGTATCGAAGACGTGAACATCGTTGGTCTGGCATGTGTCGCCCCCGTAACCGCCAAAGACGTAGATGTACCTGCCGCCCTTGACGGAGTTGCAGGAGTGACCCCACCGCTTGCCCGGCCCCCAAACCCCGCCGGTCCTCCCCCCCGATCGCCTGCCGTCCGTCGTCTCCCGAGCCCTAGCCACCACCTGCACGCGCTCCCACCTCATCCCCCCCTCCTGAAGGGATCGAGCTTTCGTCAATTTCCCGCTCCAATTTAACAACACAGATCGCGCACGAGAGAATCCGATAAAGAACAGTCTAACGATGGAAAGATTATTACTTCGGGGCACTGGAACAGCTCAGCATTTTGCTGGTCACCGGCGAGGCAATGCACCGTGCAGAAATGTGGGCCCCGGCTTCACCTATCGATTATCGAAGCAAATAGTATACTTTTTTTTAAGCTTCTTATTAAAAGAGATGGCGATGCGTTAAATTTTTGAAATTTCTATTTAATGGCGCCTCTTCCTTCCTTCTTCCCCAAGCAGATTTCTTTCCACCCAAGCCATTCTAATTCCTGCCAAGATCAACAGACATTCGCATGCCCACCCTCTAGAAATTTCTTCGTTGAGGAGGAGAAATTGAATAGGAACATCCCTCTTCCATCGCACGCTTAGCTATTCATAATCTCAACCCAATACTCTGTTCTTTGTTGACTGCACGTAACCAAATGATATAAACAGACTGTCTATTTTATTTCCACGGATGATAGCAACATCTCACCGAATGGTTCGATTTATCATTTGGCCGATAGAGACAATGTTGCCTTGGGATCCGTAAGACAGCATTCGGAGCGTACACGTGGAGGCTTCAATAGACTCATTCCTCGTGAAGTGAGCCAGTGCCACAAGCCGAACGGCAGACTTCCTTGAAGACGAACAACTCTCAAGTCGAAAAGTCTTCAAGTCGAACAGCTGGGTTCAGAAAGAGTATGCGAAAATGGCCCCACACTCCATCAAAGAGGTATGGTCGGTCCCAGGCTCCATACGTCCGTATGGTCGCCAGTTTGTGAGATAATAGAGAGTCTTTAACTTTGAGGTACTCTCCCAAGGCCATCATCCACACGTCAGCATCAGGAAAAAATTCAGACTATAAATTATAATGTAACAAGAGAAGCAAGGACCATTTTTCTTTTTTTCGGCCTCATTTTGTCTCCAAGAATCTCCATCGTATCCAATTTTTCGACTAGTGAATCTCCTTCAAAGTTGCCCAGAGAGAGGCGCCGTGGTTTTCCACTTTGTCGGCTTCCACGTCAAAAATCTTAATCTCTATTTTTGCTTTTAACAGACAACTACCAGACGGTTCGATCTATGAATTCGGATGACCGAGAAATCTTACTGTTCGAAAATGTATGATCTGGGTCACTTTATACATTGTAATTCTTATGCCTATTTTTTCTAACGAAAGATTATTTTTTAGATAATTATATTGTAGATCCATTTATAATCAAGTGCGTTGATGATCTAATAATTTTCTCAAATTACAATTAGTGTGCTACAATTTTCGATCACCTCCAACCTCAAATTGAAAAAATCTCTGTGAAACTGTGAACTGATTCAATGTCGATGAGTTATTTGGAGGGTTTTAATCAATTAGGCCCCCGTTTATCTGAGAGTTTAAAATTAATCTGATTTAATTTTAACCAGTCATATCACATCACACATAAAAATTTAATATTAAAAATTAACTTTATTTCACATCCTACACATATTACTAAAATAATAACTAACTTATATCATATCCCTCACATATCTCAATATAATAACTAATTTTATATCACATCCCTCACATATCTCAATATAATAACTAACTTTATTTCACATCATTCACAACTTTTAATAAAAAAATATTTTTATCCAAGTTTAATTTTAACCTTCTTAAATTTAACCTTACAAACAAACAGATAATGTCATTATATTACTTCTTTAAAAATTTCAACTTCATCACAGTCCATTTTTGTTTTAGTTTATTTTCCTAGAAAAAATACCCATTGTCGGCCAAAATTTCTCAAGCAAATTTCATCTGCGTGTAAATATGGTCATCATCTCTACTCTGAAAGTGTAATAAATTTCAAGATATCTTACAAAAGATTATTAATGTTGACCCTTTATTTTCAGTCATTGATGCTCCAGCAGATGCCACAGTGATGAGCATGATCCTCATAATTTACAACTTGATTCGCCAAAAGAACCTATTATTAGGGAATCTACTGAAAGGGAACCCTACCGAACGTACAAGTAACAGCTTAACTAATTTTATCAATTCTAAATTTACTGACAATGAGAAGCAATTGAGTCAATTAAATAATCACGAGAGTTCTATGAAAATTTGATTTAAGAACTACTTCAAGACTGTCATAAATATTCATGGCCATCTTATTAAACACAACGGTTCGAGGTCTGCTTCATTGGTTGGAAGAGCTGAGAAGAAGAGGAAAAGAATAAGGATGAAGAAAGCAATATGTGAAGGGAGTATTGCTAAGAACATTAAAGCAAGAACAATAAGGAAAATGAAACAGGTGGCTAATTGAAGATTTATTACATTGCCTAGATATTGTTGATGTCATTTTGGATGCATTCAATCTTGTACTATGTAAATGAGTTAGCCATAATAGACGAAGTGGATTTACATAAGTCCTTGGTTTTTTATAAGTGTTATTACAACATAGTTGATATAGTATTTTTTTTGAAAGTATCAAAAAAAATTTATTGTAATTATATTTTGGTTAAATATTAAGTTCAAGGTACATAAAAGAAAAGGATATCATATCTTACTGAAGTGACAAAGTAAAATCTCAATAGTTGTGATTATATTATGATGTAAATATGTCAAAAATCACGATATTAGATATTACTTATTTATTTGATTAAGCAAAAAAATTTACTAATTTATGATTCTGTAAGGGATCTTGCACACAAACAGACTGTCGTTAAAATAGTAACTAAAATTATTACCCGTAAAAGTATAAGTAGTACGTTTATTGTCCTTGTATTGATAATTTTTGTTCATTTTTGCTTTTAGTTTAAAACTCTTGAAGGATCACCAAATCAATTAAAGAAACTCCATATAGATTCATGGAAGATGTCATATTAATACAGAGAAGATTAGTTGTGTGTTGTTTATTATTTAGGATATTAATTTTAGATATTGTTCTATTGCATGTCACAGGGTTTCAACTAATTTCTCATAGTTACATAAGATATATTTGTTATATCCCGATAATTTAATGGAATACTCTTATTTACCGATTTATTAGATGTCTATTAAGCATTTAACTTAATAACAGCTTTTATACTATCAATTGATAGTATATCGATCTATTTGGACTTAATAAATATTTTTAGAGACTAATCTACTTAATATTATTTTTTTCAAATTGAAAAAGATCACATTTACAACTATTCGTTGCTATATCGAAAATTTCAAGTTGAATGAAAGCATTTAAAGATCAATTCATTGCAAATGAAGTTATTTTATCAAAATGCTAACAATTATATGACTTCTGGATGATTGATAAATGTATTTGAATAGAAAACCAGAATTTAATATTGATTTATCATAATTCAAAGTATTTTAGCTTAGTACTCGTAAATAAATCACTTAAAAATGTTATATCAATGGTTTTTATCCAAAACATATGTTTAGTGATATATTTGATGCTTATCAAATTGTTTTGACTTGTTACCAGCAATAATACTACTAGTTGATGGTATATTGATTTATTTCAGCTTAATAGACATCTTTAGAAACAAAGTTATTACATAACAATGGATTTAAATTGAATAATGACATCTATACCAGTATTTGTTGATCTGCCAATGAATTTAATTTGAATATAAGCTTTTAAAGCCTCGCTTATTGCATATCACTGTGTTTTAATAAAATGCTAGCAATTATATTCCTATTCGATATTTTTTTAACGCATTTAATCAATATACCAGCTTTCAGACATCGCTTTTCTGTAAATAATGGTATTTTAATATAGTTCTCGGTATTACATAACTTATATTAGTCAACAGTTATATTTAAACTGAATACACATGTATAGAGATCAATTCCCTTTTATGTTAAGGTATTTATCTTGACACAAGTATTTATGCAACTATTTAATAGTATATCAATGCATTTTCATTAGTATACATCTTTAATGACTTATTTATTACATATTAATGCTTTTGAACTGAACAGTTGCTATTGTACAACTATTCATTGGTGTATCGATAAATTTAGGCTAAAGACATGCATTTAAAAGCTGATTCGATGCATAACAATGAATTTAAATTGAGTAATGAGATATATATCATTATTCGCTACTCTGCCAATATATTTAAACTGAATATAATCTTTTAGAGTTTAACTTGTTGTATATCACAATGATTTAAAAGAATGCTTGCAATTATATGCTCATTCGATGTTTGTTCAACGCATTAGATCAATATACTAGCTTTCAAATATCGCTTTACTGAATATAATGAAATTTTGACATAGTTCTCACGATTACACAACTTATATTAGTCAAAAAGTTGTATCTAAACTGAATGCAAATATATAAAAACCGACTCCTTTTATGTCAAGCTATTTTATATTAATACAAGTATTTATGCAAATATTTTATATTATATCAATGTATTTCCTTTTGTATATGCCTTTAGATATTTATTTGTTACGTATTAATATATTTGAACTGAATTTAAATGAATTGAGAACTGAATTTGCATTAGAGTATATCAATTTATTTGTTATACAACTATTTATTGGTGTATCGATGAATTTTGGCTGAAAACATGCACCCTAGAAGCTTAAGTTAATAAAAAAATACACAACTAACTCACTTATTATACTGCGCACCCAATAACTATAAATCGAGCTCAATCTTTTTTCAATAGTAGCTCACCCACCTAAAGCTATGTTAAGCAGGATGATGATACTATGCCAACAAAAGTCACACATAGGTCATCCAATCACTATTTTTTCAACAATTTATAAGATTTATGCAAGATTGTAATGATATTTTGTTGCACGGTATAATTTGAAATAATCTTTTATAATAAATAGATTTTTAACGAAGGTGTATCACAAGACTTGTGATAAAAAAATTTCATACCAATTTTTAAAATTTAAAAATTGCCCTAAGTTTCACGCACTTCTAACTCGTCCATTTTGAGCCCAAAGATTTTACAAACTAAGACAAACTTTTTCACTCATAAGATGTAGATGTTATAATTTTCAATTTAATTTTAATGTAGTTGGAGTCAAGTTGGAGTCAATTAAAAATGTTACGCACTTATATGCACTATTAAGGAAATTGATTTCCATATTAACTATGCATTTATATTACTATTAACAGTGTAACACATGCATTTATATTGTTATAGATATTGTGTGTAACTTGTTAATTTTAACTTGAGTACAATGCATTTAAATCAAGTTGATTTAAGTGTATTTAGTTTATCTTAATTGAATGATTTTGCAAAAAAGGTGACTGTGATTTAAGAAAATAAAAATAAAAATTATGATTTGATCCGAATTTTAGATGGGCCAAACTACTTAGAAGATAATATTAAAAAATGAGTTCATTTTGATTTTAAAAAATGTTGGGTAAATTATATCCATATTTTTGAACTTATGGTATAATATTGCGCAAGTTTATGATTCAAAATTTTTAATATCTAAATCCCGAAATATTGATATAATTTTCAATTGAGTTGCTTTCGAACTTAATAATTAAAAATTTTTAAAACTAGCAATTTACCCCCTTACTCTTCTTTTTCTCTCCAAGGAGAGACTGATCTATGTGAATAGTCGATAGGAGGCCACCCGCCGACAGAGAGTGGCGCGGGACAACACACCGACAGATGGGGTTGAGCGGCCGCCTCCCCACGCCCCCTCAGGCAAGCGATAGCCCATTAGCAAGACTGAAAAGGTCAAAAAAGTTATAACATCTATTCATCAGGTTTGAATATGGAGCGCATGCTAGAGGCAGAAGTTTAGTGATGCACATTTTTCTCCAAGAATTTTTCTGTCCTGATATCTATAGGAACGTCAAGGTATTCGTAGAGAAATGCTCATAATATTAATATTTTGCTGACTTGCATAATCAACTAGCTGGGATTTTCCAAACCAATCAATTATTCTAGGCCTTTTGTTGTGTAGGGTTAGATTTTCTAGGTCCCATGCCACTTGCAATTTAAAGTTATAGTTGAGTTATAGTGGTCATTGATTGCTTTACTAAGTGGATTGATGTCAAACCGATAGTTTAATCTACTATTCGGTGTATTGAAGATTTTCTCTGAGCCAATATCATATGCAGATATGGTATTCTAATGACTATTATTGCTGATAATAATACCATTTTTGCAACTAAAAGATTTGAAACTTTTGTGAGAGATACTAAATTAATTTGAAATATGTCTTTGTGTGGCATCCTCATATTAATAGCTAAGCCAAACCTACTAATAAAAATATTCTAATATAAATATCCTTAAAAAGCTCTTGGATGGGATCAAGACCTATTAATTTAATGAACTTCTAGGGGATCTCTGAGATTAAAATACTGCCCCCATCTGAAGTTACTCAAAGTCTTCCTTTTCACTTGTCAGTTTGATGGATATGGTCATACTAGTTGAATATGGCTATATTGTCTGCATTCTATTATATATGTAAAGAGTTAACAAAATCGAAATGAAGAAATGATCTCTATTTTATGCTCCAATAATAGGTTTTAATTCGTTGCTACATTTACAAGCTTGAGCTGTTAAATAATGAGGCATTGTCATTCTCTAGTAGATAAGTAAGAGGATATCCATAGAGTCGCCCTTTAGCCAAACTTCTGCCACATAACTTGATAAAATTATGACGACCCTCAATCTTTCAAGCACTTCTCACTTCGTTATTGGACCTACAACATATGTAATTAGTCGCTCACCATCTCCTTTGATAAATGCAATTGTGGTCTCTTATAATGAAGCCTGCACCAGCAATACCTCCACCTTGTATTGGGCGATTAAAGTTAATTTTGAATTATCTAGGAGGTGACACTACAACACTTTTTACTTATCAATGTCGAGCGGCCGCGCTGATAAGTTTAAAACATGATGCTAATATAATTAGTGTTGGCTTAGCATCAACTGCAAAGTCGATGCTAAATTTGACGGTGCTGATAATATATTTGATGCTATGCCAACACTGATAATGAGCTACTATAAGCATCGACTAGCATCTAACACACAAGCCCCGATGCTAGTCATTCCTATTCGGCACTTTATTATATATATATATATATATTATAATGTTGATTAAACACCAACGTTATGAATGTCAATATACCAATGCTATAACTAGATAGTTATGATCATCATCAGTTGACCTAATGCAAAACTGATGCCAAATATATTTGGTTGCTACAAAACCGTTGCAATGCCAAAACCGATAATATCCACCACTACTAAACCATCACAAAACCAACACTAAATTGATTTTTGTAAAAAAACAGAAAACATAGAAAGCATTTTTATAACCTACAACCAAACCTACAATCTCAATTATTTACACAACTTTTAACTATTGCATTCACACAAAAAGGAGACATAACAACCATATAAAAGTACAAACTTTGAATTCCATCACAAGCTGATTTAGATTTTATCACTAAAAAAATAAATCATGAAAAACAATACATGAAATTGTTCATCACAAGTAAATATTAAAAGCACAAATTATTACAAGAAGTGCATTAGTGTAGAATTACAAACCATCACAAATACATAATTACAAACCATAATGTTTTTCATAAATATATTGAAAGATAAAATCAACCAATATTTAAACGATGGTGGTGGTTGAATTGGATATTGATACCCTTGAGATGCCACGAGCTGTAAGATATGAGCAAACAGTTCTTGCAGAGTTTAGGTCTGCTAACACTGATCATCGAGCTGGTGCTAAAAAGACTAGTAAGCTTCCTGATCAATTAATTGAGATGACCTGCCAGCATCTGGAGAGCAGAAAATAGCATAGTGATGTTCATAATTTTAAATCAATACGTACCACAAGAAAAAAGAAATATATGGATAGATAATTGAAATAAAATTTATAACTAACTGTACACATTTTTGAAATTCTAGTGGCCATCCGGAGCAATATATAATATTTATGTAGTTGAAATTATATGTTTTGTAGTATAATTTAGGTTGTTGAAATTGTGCATCCAAAGCATTAGAATATTGTCCTGTACAAGAGGAGAACTGCATGTAGAAAGTGAAACTAAAAGATTTATATGTATAATTACAAATAATTAAACATGCACATAATTAATTAAGGGGGTGTTTGGTTCAGTGTTATTCCAATGTCAATGTTATTTAGATGTCATGTTATCTAAATGTCATTATTATTCATCAATGGACATTTGTTTGGTTCAATGTTATGATATTAGAAAATATCAATGTTATTCAAATTTTTTTTTAGTTGGAAGTTATTGACATTATAATAACAAATTAACGGTGTTATCTTGAGATGTCGCCCGATTTGGGGTGACATCTAGATGTCAGCGTGTAATGGCATCTTTATAATTAATTATAACGTTATTTAAAGATGTTATTAAACCAAACAATTACTTTCTAAAGATAACATAACATAACATTGAGATAACACTGAACCAAACGCCCCCTAAGTATTCTCAAATTAATAGCAATTAACGAAAGACTGGAGACATATAATATATATGGATAATGCCGATCGATATATTATTGCAAGCTTAATTAAGTTGATAGCATGCATGCGATATCATTATCTATGTATCATGTATAGAGATTAATTATATATTAAAGGAATTCATAGAATAATTAATGATCAATTAATTACCACTGAGGGAAAGGCCCCCAATCACGGATTAATCGGAATCCAACCAACATGCGTAAGAGGCAAGGCATGGAAGTCATCGAGGGGAACAGATTCAAGGTCCAAAGGACGACCCTGAGGAAACCCCATGTACATAGTTATGAGGGCAAGCCGTTGACGTAAATTTGCGTCACCACCCCAAAATGTTTGCCTGACAAGAAGCACCATACGTATGATGGTCACACCATCCTCACCCACTCTCCTCCAAACGCCCACTGCTCCATGCATGGCCATCACTGACCTTGTACTTCCCGAGTTAAGCCTGTTCCATTGAGTCACCGCCGCACGGGTGGCCATCTCCATATAAGGAGTTAAATGCCCATGATTCATTAACGACCCCCAGCTATAATATTCATCCCAGATTGGCATTGAGGCTGTTGCAGTTGTGACGCACAAGCCGAGTAGAACTACAACGTGCAACTGGGAGAGAAGAAGGCAGTTGTTAGAAGCCATTAATTATAAGATGTATATATCGTATGATATCGATATTGATCGAAATATCAACACTGGCCCGGGCACACAATCAATTGATCGATCGATCAAGCGGGGAGAGGATCGAGCGCCGGAGTATATGATCAATCAAGTAGCTAATTGATCTTTTTATATATAGTATATTACTGATGCTCGATCATAAAAAATATTAGAATATTTCATAATTTGTAAATTAATTAATTGCCTGCCAGCTGCTAGCATTGCTGGCCTCCATTAATAAATATATTAGACTCGATCCCTTGATCGATCGATCGATCATGCATTAAGCTTATAAGTTAATTTGAGACAGCCAAAACACCAAACGACGATCGCGTTAATTATAAATTGGGCTAGCTTGCTAACCTTGGGAACTTTGAATGGGTTTATGCTTTAGAGGCCAGCAACAAAATGAGATTTTTATACATTGGAATAGCGGTGCTAATTTTACGTGAAAATTGAAATTCTAGTAAATTAAATTCGTTCGTATTTTGCTCGATTTGAAATCGACTTAATTTTTTTTCAACTTAAGTTAACTTGCTAAATATAAATATAGTATAATATTTTATGTAAAAGAGATGATGCTAGAAATATGCATATAAAAATTAAAAAGTAAGTTTATAATATTATATTTTAATATATTTAATATAAATAATTGATATTTTTATAAAGAATATAGCTTATAAATAGGCTAGAATCAACATAAAAATTGACTCAAAATTGAAAAAATTTAAATAAGTTCGAATAAAACTACTTGAGTTTTACTTCGGCTCTGCCAGTAGATGTAGGAAGATTAACCTCTAAATTATATAAATCTAGTACCGTCATTATGGTTACGTTATTATTTTACTTTTATCATCATAATCAATTTCTTAGATTAATTGCCTAAGCATGCATGATTTATTTGGTTAATTAATTATGTACACATCTGTTCAATCTGAATTTTCTATTGCACATAATTTTCTAACTCATCTGAACAACACATAATTTTTTATAATTTATAAATGCATTCAATTTCAATTAATCGTTTTGTAATATGATTATCATAAAAATTAATATATCTTTAAATTATTTTCAATTAACTTTGTCCAAAAATGTTCACAATAATATTAAATATAAATATTAATAAAATATTTCACCTTTATAAAAAATTAAATCTAAATTACATAAATAATATCAATCTTTACATCAAATAAAAGATGTTAATATTAAATTCATATGTTAATCAATATAAAGTATAATTATCTTAGATCTATTAAACAATAAATGCTAGTGAAAAAAAAATTAACATTATCATCATTCACAGGTAAATTTAATACGATAATTTAAAGAAATATTTAGTATAACACAATAAATTAATACCATGGAGAAACATGTTCAATTATAAGGCTAGCACAATAATCTAAAAGAGTCATTGGCTTTTTGAAACAAAATTTTTACTTCAAATTCTAAATTTTAATTTTAAAATTAACTTAATAAAATTTTAAAAAAATAATTATTTTATTTGATCATAAAAATAAAACTCTATTTAATTTTTTTTTTTATATTTTAAAATTAAAATATCATATCAAAATTTATCTTTTATCCAAATAAAAAGTAATCTCACCAAAAAGATCCATGAGATTGAGAAAAGGCCTAGCAGCATTTATGTTACGAAGAAAATAAATTCTAACTAATTTTTCATTAGGATTATCTAACTGTGAAATAAAAAACAGTGTAATTATTTTATTATCAAAAAAAATCTGCAGTTTTTTTTTTTCTTAAATGCTTTGATGCTCAATCACTATATTAGATATGAGACTTTGCATACATACAAAACTTTATCCATTTCATCAACTTGAATTACATATATATAATCACATCCCTGACAATTATATTGAAAATTTCATGCTAACTTTTACTTTACAGCTTACACATGCAATAAAAAATCTGAAAATTTCAAACTAACTTTTACTTTACACATAACGATCACGTATTTCACATATAATATTAAAATCTTACAAAATTATAAATTTTATATCAATTTAGATAAAATTATATATATTGTACTTCAAATCTTGAGTTCTAAAATTAATTATAACTTATAATAAAAAATATTAAGAATGTATTTAGTTCATTGTTATCTTGTCATTATATCACATAATTTAATTATTTTTTTTAATTAATAATTTTATAATTTTATAAACAGTTATTATAAATATCATTAAACCAAATAATTATTTTTTTAAATAATATAATATAACGCATTGAACCAAACGCTTATAATCTAATGTCGTAAATTATTTTAACGCTAAAAACTAAACCTTGAAAACTTAAATTTTAAACTTTAACACAATTCTCTATATAATTTTTTATTTATAATTGAGGAAATTGCACATTACCTTAGGCTAAATGATAGTTGTGAACCTTTTTGAAAAATTTTGTTATAATTGTTTTAAAGTTAATTGTAAACCTTTCAGAAGAGGAGTTGTTAATTAAGCTATGAACAATTAATTTACACTCAGAGCTTTTACCATAAGAGTTTTCTTCAATTAGTTAAGATTAATTTAAACACTAGTTTGAAATTAAAGTTTTTAGAATGAGAATTAATAAAATTAGCCAATCTTATAGAATAAAATTTATATAAAATGTAAATTAAAATTAATTAACATATTAATAATATTAATTATTTATGGTAAAATTTTATATAAAATGGGACATAAAATTAGTTTTAATATTTCAGTGTTAAAAAAAAATTTCCAATCCCAAGAAAAGATCTCATGAATTAAATTTAATAAAAAAATCATATTAGTAATTTAGCCATTCCTTAATTATATTCGACTAATAAAAAATAATTTATTTCACATCTCAAACAGACTCAATATAAAATTATTTTTTTATTTTTGTATTTTATTTTACATTAAGCCTTTTTAAAAGGAGTATTTAGTTTAATGACTCTAATCAATGGAGCTTAAAGGGAGCCGAGGTGAGGATTGAACCAGAATTATTTAAATAATTCCAATCATTTACTTCCTTCCATTTTTTTTACTCAATCAATTATTTTTATACTTTTACTGTATATACATTTATATACATATAAACTTATATATATATATATATATATATGCATATGCACACATCCAAAGTTTTTTTAATAAATTCATATTTAATGCTATTAAATAACATATAATACCTTAATATGTAATAAATTTATGCATTAATGCAATGATTATATTCAAATATATTGATAAGTTATGATTATATTGTGCCCGAGATCCTCTCTGATTAATAAATTAACTATATTTAATCTTAGAAATTGTTTGAAACCATTTAAGATTAAGATTTACAAAAATTTTAATAAAAAATAATATTTTATGAAAATATATTCTCAACGTGAAATATTGGGAATTTTTAATATTAAAATGAATATATTATAATAAACTAATTGTTTTATATATTAATACATTTATACTTTATAAATTACACTGTCATATTTTTTATATCATACATGTTATAAATTATTAAAAATATTGCATTGAACACACTATCATTATGATACGAAAGTAATTTTATATATTTTATAGTATGTAAAATAATTTATCAAGCATGAATGCATAATATATAAAATAAAAAATTTGCCATGGCATGTAAATAATTATCTCTATTAGAAGATATAAAATTTGAAAAAAAAATGTTAAACATAAAATATCAACTTTTTACAGTAGAATATATAAATTATGTGATCATATTGTGCACCGTGTATCGTATTTTAATGATAATTTTTGACATGATATGGTAAGTAATATATTGACGAGCGTCCTTGGTAGCTGTGAGAGTGTGATATTGTCATGAGGTATCATAGATTTTCTTGTGTTGAAGGCTCAGAGCTACATTCTATTCAATCTTTTAGTTTATATTAGTCTAAAAGTAATGATATCTACTTGGTGTTACTAGTGTCTCAGACACTTACTATTGACATCCGGCATGACCTCCTGTTCCAAATGGTTTTCTTCATGAGATAAATGCTAGTCGTGTTGTCGTTCGCAAAAAAGGAAAACACTTAGTTGCTCATTAGACCTATAATGTTAAGTCATTTAATTTTAACACTTTTATTAATTTAGCTTCTAATATTGTTTTATTCTTAAATCATGTGTAATATTTTTAGAATGAATGTCAACTTATTTTTTTCATTGTATCATCCTAACTATATAAAAAGCATTGCAGCTCATTTGTGTTGTTAGGATCATTGCGTTACTAACTCTCCTAAAAGCTTTAGCTAATAAGAAATGTGCAAATAATTTATTTAGTATACTATTGATTCAGTGCTTATGAGTCAAACACAATTTTTCTGTCAATAATGGCACACTCACCTACCCAAAGGTATCTCAAGCAAGGTAACAAATAATACCATACTAATGACAGCCACAAGCAAATCATCTAGTCACTATTTTCCCATTAATCCTCTTTCAGTACACTGCCGATGTTCGAACCCGAGAACTACTCTGATTCTAATTGTTAGAATCCTTGACACTACCAACTCTTCTAGAAGCTTAAGTCAATAAAAAAATACACAACTAACTCACTTATTATACTGCGCACCCAATAATTACAAATCGAACTCAATCTTTTTTCAATAGTAGCTCACCCACCTAAAGCTATGTTAAGCAAGATGATAACATTATGCCAATAAAAGTCACACACAGGACATCCAATCACTAGTTTCTCAATGATTTATAAAATTTATGTAAGATCGTAATGATATTTTGTTGCATGGTGTAATTTGAAATAATCTTTTTATAATAAATAAATTTTTAACGAAGGTGTAACACAAGACATGTAATAAAAAAATTTCATACCAATTTTTAAAATTTCAAAATTATCCTTAGTTTCACTCACTTCTAACTCGTCCATTTTGAGCCCAAATATTTTACAAACTAAGACAAACATTTTACCTAATAAGATGTAGAGGTTATAATTTTCAATTTAATTTTAATGTAGTTGGAGTCAATTAAAAATGTTACGCACTTATATGCACTATTAAGGAAATTGATTTCCATATTAACTATG
>KZ451943.1:123496-149330 GCA_002786265.1 Apostasia shenzhenica | reverse complement strand
CATAAAAAATCTGAAAATTTCAAGCTAACTTTTACATAAAATATTTGAAAATTTCAAACTAACTTTTACTTTACACATATGCAATAAAAAATCTGAAAATTTCAAGCTAATTTTTACATAAAATATCTAAAAATTTCAAGCTAACTTTTACTTTACACATGCAAATTTTAAGCTAGCTTTTAGCGAGCACTTTACCTACAAACGATCACGTATTTCATTTTCATATATCACATTAAAATCTTACAAAATTATAAATTTTATGTCAATTTAGATAAAATTATCTATATTATACTTTAAACTTTGAGTTCTAAAACTAATTATAACTCATAATCAAAAATATTAAGAGAATATTTAGTTTATTTTTATCTTAATATTATTTAATTTAAATATCATCTTCTAATTAATAATTATATAATTTTGTAAAAAATTATTTATAGATATAATTAAACTAAATAATTAATTTCTTTAAATAACATAAAATAACGCATTGAACTAACGCCCTCCCTAAATCTTATCATCTAACGTCGTAAATTATTTTAATGCTAAAAACTAAACCTTGAAAACTTAAATCTTAAACTTTAACACAATTCTCTATATATTTTTTTATTTATTATACCATTCAAGACTTAAGTATAATTTACCTTTAAATTTATGATAAAATTATAATAGACAAAATTGCACACTACCTTAGGCTAAATGATAGTTGTGAACCTTTTTGAAAAATTTTGTTATAATTTTTTTTAATGTTAATTGTAAACCTTTCACAAGAGGAGTTGTTAATCAAGCCACAAATTAAATTAAAAAAAAATTCAAGCCACAAATTAAGCTATGAACAATTAATTTACACTCAGAGCTTTTACCATAAGAGTTTTCTTCGATTAGTTATGATTAATTTAAACACTAGTTTGAAATTAAAGTTTTTAGAATGAGAATCGATAAAATTAGCCAATCTTATAGAATAAAATTTATATAAAATGTAAATTAAAATTAATTAACCTGTGTACGTAATAATATTAATTATTTATGTTAAAATTTTATATAAAATGGCTGAGCCCGAGGATTGAACCAGAATTATTTAAATAATTCCAATCATTTACTTCCTTCCATTTTTTTTACTCAATCAATTATTTTTATACTTTTACCGTATATACATTTATATACATATAAACTTATATATATGCATATGTACACATCCAAATTTTTTTAAATAAATTCATATTTAATGCTATTAAATAACACAAAATTTTGTATATTCATCAAATATTTTAATATTTATTTTTATTCATTTCTCATTATTACATTCTCCATGAGATACAACAATTTCATTTAAAAATTATTTTATTTTATTTAACTAAACACAAATTTGATTATCATATTTGTATAATAAGTACTAGAAGAAGACACTTATTGTGCCTTGGCAATATGCAGAGGGGACATTTAATCATCGCTACTGTTCAGGATAAAATCGACACGCAATTGCACTGATAATACTTAAACTTATTTTGATCCTTTTAGAAAAATTCAGAAAAGTAGAATATTTTGTTTAGAAAAAACTAAATGAGAAAGATGAACGTTAGAGAGTTTTAAAATTTTAGGACCCATTTACAATGCCCTTTCAGGCTTTCGACCTCTAAGCAATTTACCCAAAAAAGTATTTTTTTTATTCTAATAAAAATAGAATTTAATTAGCCCACAGTTTGATGGGCCTTCTTTCAAGATTGGGCCTCGTAAAGCGGGCTCATACCTTCCTATTGTATGCTGATTTTTAAATGCGCTGAACTAGAGCTAAATCAATTATTAAAATAAAATATTCTCATCAAAAAAATTATTAGAATGAAATAAAAATTTATCTCAGTGCATAAAATAAAATAAAAATTATCAGATTCTTCAAAAGTTTATTAGAGGAATTGGGATCTTTAAGCAACTCTATCATTAGAATAATGGTATCCACATGAACCTATCCTTAATTTGCAAGGGAGTTGAGCCTCTATTTTTAATGGCCAAGTTTGAGACTTTCAAGTGATAGGGAATCCCTAATTTCCTTGTAATTTTTGGTGGGAGTCGACTAATGAAACTGCTAGATGATTGTCACGCGTCAACTCAATTTGGTGGTTTGAGTTCGAATTCAAGTTGTAATTTGGTCTACTTAATTATGTACTTAGATGGGGAACTGATTTTTTGGCACAGTTAATGGCTCCATAAAGAGCAAGTTAAATAAGTAAGTCTACAAAGGACAGGATTTGGTAGAGCTTAAGCAGGTGAAAACCTCTAGCTAGTAATTGGGTGTGTAATAGACGAGCAAACCCATTCCAGAATGATCTAGCTTACATTCAGTGTTGAGAAGAAATCTCCGATTAATTCTTCAATTTTAGAATATGTAAATGTAGAAGATCGAGATCTGTTATCGTTAGGAAGATAGTCATGATTTTAATGTATTGAATAAAATTTAGCTCTAAACAAATAAATAAATAATCTTATTAAAAAAAACAGATAAAAACCTTTCTGAAATTTCTAAAATGATTGCTACCCATATATGTTCCTTTCTAGATTGATCATTTTGTGACTTATTCATGAGCACCTTATCCTTGTCAAGTCTTTTTCTACAAGCACTAATCATATTATTATAAATCTTTTTTTATATATTATTATAAATCTTATCATCTTTTGTTTTATTATAACTATAATGCTGCCTCATTTCAATGTCATTTAATATTTCTAGGTGTGGATGTGAGAGAGCAATATTTTTGTTGTATATTTGATGTCATACCGCTTAATTAATTTTGTAGGATGCGTACACTTTTCTGAGTTTAAAGCTTAATAACACATAGATCTAGATTTTAAAATTATAACATCGAGTTTCTGAGTTTTAATAAATGATCAAATGAGTTTTTTTATTATTTTTTTTATTAATTTTTTTTAATTATCATTATATCCCTTCTCCTCTCTTAAAACTTGAGAGAGAAGAGAAGTAGTATAATAATAATTTTAAAAAATTTTAATAATAAAAAATAAAAAAAATCTCATTTGATAATTTATTAACATTCAGAGATCCCGATGTTATAACGTAGGTCTTTGCATTACTAAGTCTTAAACTCAAGAACATGGGTGAAATTTATCCTTTAATTTATCTTATATTCATTGATTTATATTAAACTAAGATCCAATTAAGGATAATAAGTTCGAGATTCAGTTAAAATAATTTTTTTTTTTAAATTTCACCTCTTAACACCACAATTTCTCCTACTTAATATAACAATTATGATGATAGCACAGTTTGAATCTAAGTGAACACTACATATAAATAACAACATAAACTTTAAAAAGTTAAAACAAGCTATTTTTATTAGATTTATTTATGTATATTTGAAAGCCTATAACATATAATTCTCCTTAAATTGGAGAAAATCTAGATAATTTAAAAAAAAAAGAAAACTAAGATTGCAGCTATTAAAATTGAAATTTTATTTGGAATCAAGCTTAATATTAAACTTAATTTTAATTTGGACTTTATTTGTAGCCTATGCTCCCATAAAATCTGATCGAGAAAGTTAAACATCTATGTTTGTTCACGCAGGTAAAGTTAATTTACTTAACTTTAGGTCCTGTTTGACGTGAGGACTAAAATTAAGATTAAAATGATACTAATTTTAAAAAGTAATAATAAAAAATAAATTTTTTAATCATTCTACACAAATTTTTATATAAAAAATATTATTTTACTTCACGTACTCAATACTTTTTAATAAAAATATCAACTTTTTTTCAAATTCAAAACCAAAATATTTGAATCAAGCATTTTTATATTAGAATTTAAAATTTTCAATGTTACAATAATGGAGAAACCAACACAAAATGTAGCTTCTGATGGAATTTTAGGCTGATAAATAGTAGTAAGAGGAGCACAGAAATAAATCATCTTATATCAAAAATAAATGAAAAATTCTGAGCTATATAAATAAATAATGTGATTTCAAAGAGTAGAGATGCCTTGCTGGCAAAATCATGAGGCTAACGATTAAAAATTTCATAGTTAAATGTGCTTGAACTGGAGTAGTACTGAGATATGTGGTATTTGTAGAAAGTTGCTCACGTCACATAATTCTTTAAAGCCAAAATAGAAAACTCCTCTACATTTATATTATGAGATTAACTAATATTTTTTGGTTTTAATTTATATCTTATTTTTAATTAAGATGAACTTAAAATTATTTTTTATAATATGTTTAATATTAAATACTTTATTGAATTTCATTAAAAGTTTGATTCAAGTCAAATTTAAATAGCTCAGGTTAATAAATGAGTTGATTTAGACTGTGCCTATTAATCCGAATTGCCACCTACTCAAGTGAAAGTCAAATTAAATGTTTTAAGACCCATGTTGAAGGGATTAATTAAGTAATTAATCTATAATAATAATATAAATAATAGTGATTTTTATATCAATTAAGTACGGTAGTTGAGGAAGATGCCTTATAGTGGGTTTGTATACAGCTAATAATTATAAATTAATTACTATAAAAAATTATTATTAATTAATTAATTCGTGTTCCATGAAGAGAACGTCAGCCCACCGACAATCATATAACCACCTTGCGATCCCTTGTTAAGAGTGTCGGCAGAATAGCTTATAGTGCTTAAAATATATCTATCTATATATATATATATATGATATTACAAACTTAAAAAATCTATGAATATTTGATATAAAAAAAAGTATGAATATGATTAAAAATGATCCCAGAATTTTATTTATTTAAAAAGGAAAATTCATAGATATATTAAGAAAATCCTTGCGGCACTCGTTCGCTAGCTCCTCTGCACTGCGGCGGGAGGCAGATCAACTGTTTGAGCGATGGAGATGGGGAGTGGTAGATGTATTGATCTGTGGAGGATAACTTGTGCCTTTTGCCTAACATCCCTTCTGTTCTTCTCCAGCATAAGCTCTACAGGTAACTGCACTGCTACATCTTCGTTCTCCGCGGTTTTAGATCGGCTTGGTTTTTGCTTCTGCTGAATTGATTGCTTCATACTTGTTGTTTCCGCTCTTTTTCTTCTTATTTGAAGCTGCTGTTCTTCGCTACAATGAAAAAATGGAGGAAAAACATTCAAGATCTACGGCTTACTCTCCCCTGATCTGAACTTGAATGATTTCGATTATTTGGATGTGAGAAAATGAGGCTCTCTTTATTAAAGCAAGCAGTAGAAATTCTGTGTTTCTAATGCAGTGTGTTGAGTTGCCTTGAATCATAATCCGCACGAGTGTTCCCGATCAGTTGCCATATCCAAACCCTAGACCATGATTTTTTATGAAGACTTCTTGGGTTAGGGATAGGGTATGACTTATTCTTAATTCTGAATGGACGTCTCGTTTCTCGTCTCTCTCTCGCTTTCCCTCTCCTCCTAATTGTTTCTTACAATGAATATTCATTTAGCCCTGATTTTGAGTGAACCTCATTTAATTTTTGTGTCTTTGATCTGTATTTGTGCAATTTTCTAATACTATGTTTCTGTTTTATTGAGAGCAAGCAAGTTAACTTCGCATAGGCGTTACTGGCAACTTATGAGATCCCTAATGTTGAAATCTTTGAGCTGGCAGAATAAAACTTTAAGAAGAATGGCGGCTGCTCTGCATTTGCAGTCAAATTTGATACATTCATCGTTGGGCAACGTGACTATGTTTTATTGCTTTTTGCTATTGTGCAGAAGCTTTTGATCCACTAGATCCAAATGGAAATATAACTATCAAATGGGACGTTATGCAGTGGACTCCAGATGGCTATGTAGTAAGTCTAAAATGGCTAACTCTTATATCTACTATGCATTAATACACTAGTTTTAATCTGGTAAAATGACTGAAAGATTAATATTTTAAGGCTGTTGTAACTATATACAATTACCAACAATATCGTCATATCCAAGCGCCCGGATGGACCTTAGGGTGGACTTGGGCGAAGAAGGAGGTCATCTGGTCAATGGTTGGCGCACAAACAACAGAGCAAGGAGATTGCTCAAAATTCAAAGGAAATATCCCTCATTGCTGCAAGAAGGATCCCACTGTAGTTGATCTACTTCCTGGAACTCCATATAATATGCAGATCGCAAATTGCTGCAAAGGTGGAGTTATTAACTCACGGATTCAGGATCCAACAACTGCAGCAAGTTCATTCCAAGTCAGTGTTGGCTTAGCGGGAACGTCTAATAAGACTGTTAAACTGCCGAAGAACTTCACACTTCAGGCACCAGGTCCAGGATATACTTGCGGACTCGCGACAATCGCAAAGTCTACTAAATTTATTACACAGGATGGGAGGAGGACCACCCAAGCTCTCAGTAAGTGGGAATGCACTAATTTATGCTTTCTAATTTTCTGAAAAAGCCATGCTCTTGGTTAAAATTGTTGTACTTCACACAACTAGATCTGATTGATATGTTTACAGAATGCCAAATTGCATGCTAATGAACACAGTGGTGATGCAAACAAATGAGATGGTTATCATCTCCTTGGTTTCTCTACCTACTGTGGCTCTTTTTTCTAGTGTTTAAATGGGAAACTCTAGAAGAAATACCACCGGAGATAATTTAATTGCATCATTTTGGCACCCTTAGCTTGGCCCTTTAATTGATTGGGAAACTGAAACAGAGGAAAACCAATTGTATGATAGACGGCCATGAGGAATGATATTATGACTTGAATATAATAGTTGTCTATTTAGATGCTAAATGATTTGCGAAAAGAGAATTTTTTATCTGATGAGTTGATTGAATGAACCTCTGCACGTAATATCATGTTGTGGAATAATACGCAACACGGAAAATTCGAATTGCCGAACGTGTAGTTAGCCAAATAAATCGTGTGAGATAAATATGAAAAATAATGATAATAAAAGTACAAAGCAACCACAAAAACACCAGATTTACGTAGTTCGGAGGTATTACTCCTACATCTATGGGGAGAGCAGAGAGAGACTTTATTATGTAGAAAATCAGATAGAAAGAGAATTTTACACTAATCACTTAGTTCTCAATTTCAGACGGGATACAAAAATTAGATCTTTTCTTCTTTTAGATTAGACAATCCAATCGCTCATCGAGCCTCAAATGATTGTTTTCAGATTCTTACAAAATCACCTCCGTAGTCGACGAAGAAGATCCAAGAGAAATTATTGCTGAAAATACTCAAGTGAATCACCTATTCACGTTTTCCAAGAAGCTTGAGAACTTACAGCCTTGAATCAGAAATCCTGATAATGCCTTTTATAACAACTTGTCTAATCATTCCATATTTATACTGGTAGCATATAACGAATCATATATCTAATTCCTATAAAAATCTCAACAACCTAAAAAATAATTCTTATAATTAGGATTATTTAAATTATTTTTTATCCCATAATAAATTGTTAAAATAGGATAAGAATTAAATAATCCAATTGGCTAAGCACATTTTTTATTCAAATCACAATTTAACAATCTCCATTTTGATTTGATTAAAGTTGATACTTCTAAGCAGGCAACATAATCTCTCTAAGTGAAAACACCCCCTCTCCATTGGGCTTTTATACCTTAGCTCCTTTGAATATTTGTCAAGTCTAAGCAGTGTAAAAACTTGGCTACTGGTAAAAGTTTAGTAAGCATATCTGTAAAATTATCTTGAATTGAAATTTTCATAAACTTAATATCACCCCTTGACACAAGCTCTCTGAGTTTGTGATACCTGATATCAATATATTTTATTCTTGCATGAAAAATAGGATTTTTTGCAAGATAAATTGCACTTTGACTGTCACAATACAAACTAACAATCTTTTGTGAAATACCAAGTTTCTTGACCAAACTTTTTAACCAAACTGCTTCTTTGCAGCTTAAACTGCAACAATATACTTTACTTCTGTTGTCGATAAAGCTACAATATTCTGTAAAGTAGCTTTCCAATCGATGGGATCTCCACCTAAAGTAAAGATGAATCCTGTAGTGGATCTTCTCTTATCAAGATCACCTACATAATCAGAATCGACATAACTAGCCAAAAGATCAGAATCTAAATATTTCTCAATAACAGATCATAATCTGAAGTGTCTTTCAAGTAACGCAGAATCCATTTCAAAGCATTCTAATACTCTTTTCCTAGGTTCGTCATATACCTGCTAACAACACTAATAGCATGTGATAAATCCGGTCTAGTGCATATCATAACACACATTAGACATCCAACTGCATTAGCATACGGTACATTATGCATTTCTTGAAATTATTTTTCTGACTTTGGATATTGCTGCGAAGAAAGTTTAAAATGCTGAGCTAGAGACGTACTGACAGCTTTGGCATTCTTCATATTGAATTTTGTCAATACCTTCTCTATGTAACTTTTTTGAGTCAATAGCTTATCTTCATGACGATCTCGATGAATCTCCATACTTAGAATTTTTTTAGCACTGCCTAGGTCCTTCATCTCAAATTCTGAACTGAACACTCTTTTCAGCTCACCAATCTATACATATGTTTGCAAGCTATGAGCATGTCATCAATATGCATTAGCAGAATAATAGAATCATCACTAAGAAAACAGAAATAGACACAACTATCAAACTTGCTTCTTATGTAACTATGTGTTATCATAAAGATATTAAACCTTTTATACTACTGACGTGCGGCCTGCTTTAACCTATAAAGAGATTTTTTTAGCTTGCATATCATCTTCTCACTATCTTGTTGAACAAAACCTTCTGAATGCACCATGTAAATCTTTTCATCTAGATTTCTTGTGTTAGGGTCCCAAACCTTATACCCTTTTATACCAGAAGTGTAACCCATGAAGATACACTTTTTGGACTTAGAATCTAGCTCAGTCCTTTCTGTATCCTGTAGTAAAACATAAATGAGAACCAAAAATATGCAAGTTAGAATAATCAACTAGCTTACCGGACCATATCTCCTCCGGTGACTTAAGCTCCAATGCCAATGATGGTGACATGTTCACCAAGCAACAAGCTGTATTAACTGACTCAGCCTAGAATGGCTTTGATAAGCCCGCAAATAATCTCATACATCGCGCTCTCTCAAGTAGTGTCCTGTTCATCCTTTCTGTTACACCATTCTGTTGTGACATGTTTAGGATAGTAAAATATCAAGTAATTTCTTCTTTTAAATAGAAATCTTAGAACTCTTTGGAGGTGTACTCTCCAACATTACCTGTATGGAAAACCTTAATGTATTTGCTAGTAGCCTTTTCCATACTTGCCTTCCGGTATTTGAATTTCTCAAATACTTCTGATTTATGCGGCAAAAAGTAAACCCAGATTTTTCTTAAATAATTCAATGAAAGTAACAAAATACTTAGCTCCTCCGAGCGAAGTAACTGGAGATAGATCTCATACATCTGAATGCACATACTCAAGGATGTTCTTACTTCTTTTATTAGAAGTAACAAATTTTACCCTGCACTACTTGCCAAGAACACAAGATTCATAGAAATTAATCTTATATAATTTAATCCTCTTAAGTAATTTTTTGTTGTGCAACTCTAACAATCATCTCTCATATGACCCAACATAGTATGCCATAACATAGTATTATTATCATTTGAAGAGGATGTAACAGCAGCATCTCCTGTAATAGTTTGCCCAATCAATCTGTATAGTGATTCGATTTTCTCTCCCTTCATTACAACCAGAGCACCCTTCTTCACTTTTATAATACCATCAGAACCAGTAAAAGTGCATCCACTAGCATCAAGGGTACTTAGGGGGATCAAACCTTTCCTAAGGTCTGGAATATGTCTGACTTCTGTCAGAGTTCTTATTACTCCATCAAACATCTTTATTTTTAGTCATTATCCTAACTGATTTACATTCAGAATTATTACCCATTATATTTCTACCACCATCATATACTGAATAAGTAGTAAATCAATCTCTGAATGGACACATATGATAGGAACAATTAGAATCTAAAATCTATGAATTAGAAGAATCAATACTTGAGAAGTTGCATAATGTTTTACTATCTTTCTCTAATCCTGAAGCAACACTAGCCTCATCACCTGGGTTCTTCTGCTGCTGTTTAGATTTTTTGGGGTAATCTTTTTCCAATGAACTTCCTTTTTGCAGTAGTAACATTTGTTATCCTTTCTTTTCGACTTGGACCTAAACCTGTACTGATTGCTAAATTTACTTTTTGATCTGCCTCTGTCTTGACTAGTTTTAACTGTCAAATTTTCACCTGTGCTCTGCTTGTTCCGCACCTCATTTAACAATAAAGTTGCATTGACTTCTTCCTTTCTAAGGGAGTCTTTGCCATACAGAATAGTCTATCAGATGGTCATAAGACTTAGGCAATGATGAAAGAAGAAGTAAAGCCTCATCCTCCTCTTCTAATTTTACATCAATACTGCGAAACTGTAAGATCATTTTACTAAAAACATTCATATGTTCTAATAAATTAGTCCCCTCAGACATATGCAAAATATAAAATTGTCTTTTCATATAAAATTTATTTGTAAGTGACTTTGACATAATTTTTTTTAATTTTTTTCATAAATCAACAGAAGTTTCAACATCAGAAATATTATATAATATCTTTTCTGTCAGACATAATTGGATTGTACTTGATGCTTTCAAATCTAGCTCCTCTCATTCTTCCTCTGTCATCTTTCTTATTTTTTCTCTTCTGAGAAGAGCATGGTGAAGGTCATTCTGAACTAAGATAGCCTTCACCCTTCATTGTCAAATACCAAAGTTTTTTTACCATCAAATTTCTCCACCTCAAACTTTGTAATCGGCATTTCTATAGCACCAGAATGACAAACTACACAAAAAATGCGCTCCGATACCAAATGTTATTGAATAATTCACAACAAAAAATTCGAATCGCAGGACGTGTAGTTATCCAAATAAATCGTGCCAGATAAATATGAGAAATAATGATAATAAAAGAACGAAGCAACCACAAGAAAACCAGATTTACGTGGTTCGGAAGTATTCCTTCTGCATTCACGGGGAGAGCAGAGAGATTTTATTATGTAAAAAGTCAGGTAGAAAGAGAATTTTACACCAATCACCTGATTCTCGATCTCAGATGGGATACAAAAATTGAATCTTTTCTTCTTTCAGATTAGGCAATCCAATCGCTCTTCGAGCATCAAATGATTGCTTCTAGATTCCTGAGAAATCACCTCCGTAGCCGACGAAGAATATCCAAGAGAAATCACTGTTGAAAATATCCAAGTGAATCACCTATTCACATTTCCCAAGAAGAAACTTGAGAACTTGCAGCCTTGAACTAGAAATCCTGATAATCCCCTTTTATAACAGCTCATCTAATCATCCCATATTTATAATGGTAGCATATAATAAATCCTATATCTGATTCTTATAAAAATCTCAACAGCCTAACAAATAATCCTTATAATTAAGATTATTTAAATTAATCTTTATCTCATAATAAATTGTTAAAATAAAATAAGGATTAAATATTTCAATAGGCTAAGCACATTTTATTTTATTCAAATCACAATTTAACAATATCATACATGAGTTAGTTTTCCATTTAACAGTGTGACCTGAAAACACCTCATTCATTTTTACGAAAAGTTGTTATTGAGATATTTGGAAGGAAGGTGTATTAACCTATATCTATCACGAAGATCATTTTTCGACCATTGATATTCTTTTCTTCGTCAAGCATCATGCTATGATTAGATATTCTTTGGCATTTGGCACGTAAGCTAAGATTATTTACTTCTAACGATATAATGCTACTATTTGACAGTGACATGGAATGTTGTATGTGCATACTCTCAATTCCTTGCTCAGAAGACGCCGTCGTGCTGCGTCTCTCTTTCATCATTCTACAATGATACTATCGTCAACTGCCCAACATGTTCCTGTGGCTGTCAAAATAACATAACCCAACCAGGGAGCTGCGTGGAGTGAGCTATATTCTTGATCTCTTCGCTTGAATGCTACTCATTTGTATGCAATCACTTTTGAGATGAAGACCCATGTTGTGCTTAATTTGACAGGGGTGATTCACCTTACCTGGCTTCTGTTGTCAATGGCCCCGGGAAGAAGAGCATGACACCTTTGGTACAATGCACTTCTCATATGTGCCCAATAAGAGTTCATTGGCATGTAAAACTCAACTACAAAGAATACTGGCGCGTTAAGATTTCAGTTACAAACTTCAACTACAGGATGAACTATACACAGTGGAACATTGTTCTCCAGCACCCTAATCTCGACAATTTGACTCAGATATTTAGCTTCGATTACAAGCCTTTGACCCCCTACTCGGAATCCATTAGTAAGTTCAATCTTCTTCATCCAAACTTTCCTTATGTCATTTACTCTTTTGCTTCCCTACTCCTTATACGTGCCTACAACATGTATGACATAAATTTGACTTGTTAAAAACATAGGCTTGGGCCTAAAGTTGAGGCCCATTAAGTTTCATATTATGCTATTGAAACCCAATGGATTAGTGGGAATAGCGGAGATTATTCTCCTGTGCATTGCAAGATGCAAGAAGCAAGAAGCAACCTCGTGAGGTCATTAGTGAACTTTGTCGAAAAGAGCGGGTAGCTGTTTTGAGTCAACTGTCCAAGACCTAGGGAAGTTCATCGTGTTTGTTCTGCTGAATCTACTATGATTCTTTGAAAGGTGAATCATCGACTATGATATCGATCAAGTCAGGGAAATCTGGGGTTGGTCACTGGAAAGAAGATCATGTACCACATCTTTTATGATAACTAGAGTGATTGATGTATCGTTCTCTTTCTAATGTATTTTCTACACAACAGTTCTCTTTCTAGATCTCCCTCTATATGCGGAGTATGTCATGATCAAACTATATACACCTAGTGTTCGTCGTCACGATTGATTCAGTTAATCATATCGTACTTATGATGCAGATGATACTGCAATGTTATGGGGAGTCAAGTACTACAATGATTTGCTCATGGAAGCAGGTCCTTTCGGAAATGTGCAGTCAGAGTTATTGTTCAGAAAAGATATGTCAACCTTCACATTCGAGAAAGGATGGGCATTTCCGCGTCGAATATATTTTAATGGCGATAACTGTGTAATGCCACCTCCAGATGCATATCCATGGCTACCAAATGCTGGTTGTCGACTGTTCTTCCCATTCATTCTGCCATTAATGGCCTTCCTCCCAGTTTTGGCTTTCTTGCTGGGCTATGTTTAAATGCTAGAACAAGAACACAGTTTGCAGCAAAGCTGTAGACCGAAAGACATTTTACGTTTACAGTATTCAAAAAAACAAAAAAAAAAAAAAAACTTTTATGTTCTGTATAATATTAATAATTAAGAAAGATAATCCAGATTTTTCCGTCAAGGTTCGCCCCAGTTTTCTCTTTTGTTTTATTGAAAAGTGTCATATGCCAATTAGATTAAATTAAAAACTTGTATAGAAATACATCAAATTATATCATCTTCAAGAATATTACGTACATCAATAAAGAGAGGCATTCCCTTGTTGCTAAGCAAAATCATTCTCAATAATTATACCAGCTAAATAATTGGCGGGCGTTATTTTTAAAGTGTGATAAATAGTTAATTTTATAGAGATCAAATAGAGATAACACATTGATATGTTATAAAATTATTATTAAAAATATAATATTTATATATCATGATATTTAGGCAGCACGATTTATTATTAAAATAATATCAAAAAAAAGTTCTACTTGACATTAATTAAATATCCTAGTCAATTAAAAAAGTTTTTTAAATTTATTGTTCTCAACTTCAAGTCACTTTGATTTCGCCCACAAATTTTACAACTAAGTTTGTTCTTAGCACTGACATTTTACTTTACAAACTAGGCATAAAAAGTTGAAGTTATTTTTCAATTTAAAATGTTATTACTTATTTATGCACTTACGTAAGAGTATTGATTGTTTTTTTATGAGATATGTGAGAATATTGATGCCCATATCAACTAAGTATAATACATATATTTATACCACTATTAACTCATGTAGTTGTTCTACTTAGATATTGTGCATAATTTGTTTTTTTTTTAACTTGAGTACAATACAGTTAAATTCTTTGTTCATCATAAATTGGGTGATTTGGCAAAGGAACTGGAGTGATTTAAACAAAATGAATAAAAATTGTGATTTCATTCCAATTTTTAGATGAACCAAACTATTTAGAATAAAATGTTCAAAAATGACATCAATTTGGCTTGAAAAATGTAATCTTTCTGAATTTAACTTTAATGTTTGAAATTATTTGTTACAGGCTTTGCTGCATTAAGCTTTCCATATGTAAATGTGAACTGTAAATTATTTTTTTAATTATAAATTATCTCATTTATGGTGGAGAAGGACGTCCAAATCTTAGAAAGAAAATCCTCTTATCTGATTGAGAATTGTTCACATGCTATTCGCATAAGCCTCCTAAGCTTTGTTCAATCAGCCTTTTCCAAGTGAGTTTTTTTTAAAACAAACAAGAACTAATCTGAGCTGTTCTCTATTCCTTTCAAAGAGGATCATAAGGGATGCTCTCTTTTTTACTTTCTTTATTCTAAATTTTTCATTTTTCTTTATTATCTTTAAAATATAGCAAATCTTATCTCTAATATTTAATTTGTATTTTTCACCCAAATAATATATATATATATATATATATATATATATATATATAGCCAAATTGTTCATTTTACAAATTAGTCAGATCGTACGTTTAGTTTATGAAAAACTATATATTGATATCCCTAGATAATATTATTTTTAAAAGTAAATCCTAATATTCTGATCATTGTTACTTAAGAAAAGGGTAGATATTGTTTTAATTATTATTACAATATTTGATATGGGAACTTGGAATACATACAAAACTTTGCAATTCATTCCAATTAATCAACAACTTGAATTGTAGTACTCAGTCTTAATTTCGCATCCCTCGTAATATTAGTTTGGGTTAAATTCATACGCAATTGTCTTAAAATTCAGATTTCATGCAGGTTTAACAAATAAAAAATTTATCATTTGAGTTTTTTTTTCATAAATTTTTTTTTCCACATGGATCCCTATAAATGATTCCATTAAATTTTGATGGTTAAGTTGTTATTTTAAAATTTTAAAAATATATATTTAACTATTAGAAATATATTTTTAAGTATTTAATTTAAATTATTATTCTTACTTTTAATTTTATTTTATTTTTATATTTTAATCAATAATAGTAATTTTAAAATTTAATGACAACTCCTTTTTGATTAAATTTATTCACAACTTTAGCTTTATAAATATGCAATAAAAATAACAACTGGATTTTTGAACTAGGTTGAATGGAATTACGTTATAAATTAATTAATTAAGCTGTACATTAACTGGATTTTGAATTATTAAATTCGTCACTAGGCATTTAAATATGAACTAATTAATTTCTTCCTTGGTTATTTAATCACAACTTTAGCTTTATAAATATGCAATAAAAATATGAAAATTAAGTCAAGGAGGGCGTATAATATCCCAATCAAAATATCATTACATATTAAAAAGTTATGTTAATTGCTATTTTAATTCAAATAAAACGTCTATCTATCGTGAAGAGTACTATGCCAATGAAACTATCAAATAATAGTTTGGTTTCCAAATGTATTTTTATATATTAATCTTTCATGGCATTATTGTTCTTGTTTTTAGCTATGTTTATAAGTATAACGAATTAGAAAAAAAAGGTGAACAAATTAAGATTGGGATGTAAATACTAAAATACTGTAATATATATACATACATACATACATACATACATACATATATATATATATATATTTATATATTCTTGAGATAGAATTATTATTGAAAAATTTTGTAAATTTTAGATGTATGCACCGTGACCTTTGGAGTTGAAGAATGAAAGCTTGCCAGTTGGAGAAGTGGCGTTAAGCATCCCTAGCGGTACTCAAAAAGAGGTCATGGCATTTGTCGATCATGCAATACATATATATCTTCTAATATATAACGAAGCTAGCTAGCCTTCTTGTTGATTTATATGCACAAAAATATACGGTTGACCAATATTTTTAATGTAACTAAAATTCACAAATATCATCAAAAATATTGCTTAATTAATTATTTCATCAAAAAATAGCTCAATATATGTATATGTGCCATGATTAAAATATATGGAAAGCGAAGGTTGAGACAAAACAAAACAAATATATTTAATTTAATTATCAGTCAACCGACATGGAAAAGAAATTAATATATAGATAGATAATTTGCATAAAATTTATAATTAATATTATACGTACGTACTTCTGAAATTATAGTGGTCAGCTGGAGCATTAATGTATATTTATGCAGTTGAAATTATATATTTTTGAGTATAATTTATGCACTTGAAATATAATTGTGTATCCAAAATATTTCTTTTAATTAGTTCACGAGAAAATTAAACTCATGTTATGTACGCGAAGAGAAGTGCATGTAGCAGTGCTAATTTTACGTGAAAATCAAAACTCTCACAAATTAAATTCATTCGTATTTTACTCAATTTGAAATCGACTTAATTTTTTTCCAACTCAGCAAATTAGCTAGCTCGAAATAAAGTTAATTCAAAAACATACATATTTAGAATTTTTAGAAGCGTAATTGAGATATTTTTAAATATAAATATAGTATAATATTTTATATATCTGAATAACACATAATTTTTTATAAATACGTTCAATTTGATCAATAAATCATTTTGTAATATAATAACTGTTCTACTGGTTATCTAACGATTCAGTTAATTGAAAATTTTGACCAATTAACAGTAATTATTAATTTTTAATTATAATTTTGTTATCTCAATAAGAAAGTTACGTACTATGTAAATATATATATACCATTTTCAATTTTGTAGATTATCATAAAAATCAATATATCTTTAAATTATTTTCAATTAACTTTGTTCAAAAATATTCACAATAATATTAAATATAAATATTAATAAAATATTTTAACTTTATAAAAAATTAAATCTAAATTACATAAATAATATCAATCTTTGCATGTGAATATCATGGAATTTAAAGTTTACTAGATTCTAATCGGGGATGAAGCCAAGCCGGGCAAGCTCCAACTCGATCAGAAGACTCGTTCCATCTGGCACTTCCTCCTTTGTTAAATTTTATTTATTTGATATTATATATATTTAGTTTAAAATCTAAATAAAAATATATATTATTTTTAATTTTAAATCTGTTTTTTCGATAAAAGCTTAAAACATTTTATTATGTATTATATTTAAATTCAATTATTTTAATGAAATTTCACCGACTTATTTTAATTATTTTATATCCTTATTTTAAAGCATATATTATTTCAATAATCTTTAGATTTATTAAAATTTAATATATTTTGATATATGTGTATACATAAATATTAAATTTATTTAACCTGAAATTAAGTGGCCGAAATTGAAAGTGATGATCAGCTAGCTATTCCATAACCTATTCACAGAAGAAAAATATTAGTGAGCTTCTTCTATAATTTTGAGAATCACGAGGTGACCTCTAATTAATCTTATTTTAGCATTTCACGAGAAGATATAACTTAAAATGAGAAAAATAAAATTATTTATTTACAATAATATTGATCATTAATCGATTTGCAAAGTTGTCATATTGAACGGCTTCGAATTATTTAGAAATTATATGGATATTTTCGGTTTGTCAAGAGGAGTTGATTTCAGATTGCTCTGCAGAACTCTTCGTTTATTTTTTAATAATTTTAATAATAAATAC
The DNA here is from genome assembly GCA_002786265.1 of Apostasia shenzhenica. Taxonomy (NCBI): domain Eukaryota; kingdom Viridiplantae; phylum Streptophyta; class Magnoliopsida; order Asparagales; family Orchidaceae; genus Apostasia; species Apostasia shenzhenica. The sequence goes on along the minus strand of KZ451943.1, from coordinate 131,570 downwards.
TTATCAAAAAATAATTTTAATAATAAATAAAAAGTGGACACGACGGTGGAGTTTGACGCATGCCGGCCTCCTGCCTGGGCTCTAGCCTGGCCCGCCAAGCTGCCGCCTAAGGTGGCTGAGCTGGAATCTGAGGCTTTGTTTGGCGCGAGGACTAAAATCAGGACTAAAATAGTACAAATTTAAAAAATAATAATAATAATAATAATAAATAAATAAATTTTTTTAAAATTATTCTATACAAATTTTAATATAAAAAATAATATTTTACTTCACATACTCAATAATATTTAATAAAAATATGAACTTTATTTCACATTTGAGATCAAAATACTCGATTCGAATATTTTAGTCTAGAATGTGAAATAAAATTGATATTTTTATTTTAAATTATTGAGTATATAAAGTAAAATAATATTTTTTTATATTAAAATTTGTGTAGAATGGTATAAAAAATTTATTTATTATTATTATTATTATTATTATTTTAAACTAGTACTAATTTGGTCATATTTTAGTCCTGTTTTGATCCTTGCGCCAAACAGGGCCTGATGTTGGTTACGAAAATCAAACTTAAATTGATGATGACTTTTTTGATTAATAATTTATTAATAAATTTACTAATTAGGTTCTCTAATTAAAATTTTGCATTGAATTGTATGCTTCAAAATCGATGGTTATTATTTTCTAAAAAAAAAAATTGATGGTAATTATTAGGCTCCGTTGATCAAGTTAGCCAGAGATTTCATAATATCCACTTGCCTACCAAGGGATAACTCATGTGTTGGCCCACTTGAGAGAACCAAATATTCTCTTTATCGAGTTGACGGGTCATCACTGCAGATAAATCCAAATCATATGTATTACTTTATATATATGTGATTTGTTTGACATGAGGATCAAAATCAGGCCAAAATAGTACAAGTTCAAAATAATAATAAAATAATATAAAAATATTATTTCATTTGACATACTTAATAATTTTTAATAAAAATATCAACTTTATTTTATATCCTAGACTAAAATACTCAATTTGAGTTTTTTTAGTATTTTGATTTAGGATATGAAATGAAGTTGATAATTTATTAAAAATTATTGTATTTTTATATTAAAATGTGTATAATAATAAAAAAAATTTTATTTATTTATTATTATTATTATTGAAAATTTAGGCAGCGGAGCTGGAATCTGATTCTTATGACGTCTGGTTAAGAAGGTCATACTTATGATTTTTTAATTAAAAATTAGGTTCTTTAACTAAAATTTTGCATTGAGTTGTATGCTCCAAAATCGGTGGTTATTAGGCTCCGTTGATCAAGTTAGCCAGAGATTCCCATAAATATTCTTCTTATCAAATTACCTGGCCATGAATATGCAAAATTCCAAATCATATGAATTATTTACATATATATCTTAATAAATATTTTACATTTGAAGATAATGTGCATGGGAGGCAGTTACCTACAGCGCATGCAAAATTGCTTCTACGTACGTACAATCCAATTTAATGTATTCTAACAGATGCGAAGATAATAACAATAATAAATATTGAATTAGTATATTACATTTACATGTGTATTACGTTTCAGTACTCATTTTTAAAAGTCAAGTACTTAATTTGTGACGACCGTGGCCGAAAAAGGCGGGGAGTGATCGCCGGATGATGTCCTAAAAGAAAGGAATCATTGAGCCAAAGTGTGGATCCTGGCAGGCTTCTAGGCCGAATAATGAGTGGTGAGAGGGGCATAGGAATGAATCGTCCTACAACGGAAAGGAATGGAGATCCTGAACTGTATAAGTAAATAACGTGATCTCAAATAATAGAAGTGTTTTTTGGGGCAAAACCATGAGGCTAATGATGGAAAACTCCATAGTTGAGCCTAAAACAAAAAATCGATGGTTATTAGGCTCCGTTGATCGAGTTAGCCAGAGATTCCACGATATCCACTTACGGAGTTGCCTGCCAAGGGATAACTCATGTGTTGGACACTTGGACTGCTAGAGAGAACTACAAGTATTTTTTTTATCAAGTTGATTAGTCATCACTCCACACAAATCAAAATCGTATTTATTACTTTACATATATTTGCCCTATATGACACGAGGATCAAAATAGCACTAATTTAAAAACAACAATAATAATAATAATAATAATAAAATATTTTAATCATTCTACACGAATTTTAATGTAAAAAAATTATTATTTTATTTCACATATTTAATAATTTTTAATAAAAATATCAACTTAATTTCACATCTTATATCAAAATACTCAATGTAAAAGAAAATTAGTATTTTTATTTAAAATTATTGAATATGTGTAATAAAATAATATTTTTTATATTAAAATTCATATAAAATAATTAAAAAAATTTATTTATTATTATTAATATTTTTTTTTAAATTAGTACTATTTTGATACTGATTTTGGTCCTTACTTCAAACAGGGTTAATAAATGTTTTACATTTATAAATTGAATTGCACTTGCCTACAATGCATGCAAACTTTCTTCTTAGTACAATTCAATATAATGTATTCGAATAGATAATAATAATAATAAATATAAAATTAGTATATTAGTTCTACATGTTTATTATATTTTAGTACTTATACAATATTTAAAATTTAAAATTTATTTAAAAAGTTAATATAAATAGTACCATATTCAAATACCTTTAAACAAATTAAACTCACGATCGAGGAGCAACGATCATTGTATATTTAGACCAGAGAGGCCACTTAATATAACATTTGAGTTCCCGTGAATCGATCTGATCAATTTCAGCTCTCATTAATTAATTACCACCCAATCAGATGGAGACAGGTAAAATTTTAATTGGAAACCACTAATAATTAACTAATTAATTAACTAATAAAAACCAGACTCCAAATCTGAAGGTCATAGAATTTAAAGTTTACTAGATTCTAATTGGGGATGGAGCCAAGCCGGGCAAGCTCCAACACGATCAGGAGAATAGTTCCATCGGGGTCTCCGGCACTTCATCGACCTTTATTATATTTTATTTATTTGATATTATATATATATATATATATTTAGTTTAAAATCTAAAACATAATATATATTATTTTTAATTTTAAATCTGTTTTTTCGATGAAAGCTTAAAACATTTTATTATGTATTATATTTAAATTCAATTACTTTTAATGAAATTTCACCCATTTATTTTAATTATTTTATATCCTTATTTTACAGTATATATTAATATGTTGGGATTTTTACATACAGGACATGAAATTTATACGAAATTACGCATTTCATCATCAATTCGTAAATATTACTACTATCACACCATATTCATTTAAATTTTTCGTATTTCACATATTTCACATATTTCATATACTTTATAATATTATATGTAAATTAAAAAGCATAAATTCATTAATATTTAAATTCTAATATTTAAATTCAATTTTCTTACTTCAATTAAAAATTATAATCATGTGGATTTAAATCGAGTATTTTAATCTAAAATGTGAAATAAAGTTTATATTTTTGTTAAAAATTATTTAGTATGTGAAGTAAAATATTATTTTTTATATTAAAATTTGTATAGAATAATTAAAAAAAATTATTTATTATTATTATTGTTATTTTTTAAATTAATACTATTTTAGTTCTGATTTTGGTTCTCGCGCCAAACAAGGCATAAGTTAATTTGATACAGCCAAACCGCTAAACGACGATCGCGTTAATTGGGCCAGCTAGCTAGCCTTGGGAACTTTGAATGGGTTTATGCTTTTTAGAGGCCGGCAACAAAATGAGATTTTTATACATTGGAATAGCAGTGCTAATTTTACGTGAAATCAAAATTCTCATAAATTAAATTTATTCGTATTTTACTTAATTTGAAAAAAATTTAAAGTATGATTATAACTGATATACTCTAAGGAGGCTTGGAGCCCAGTTTCATTTGAGTCTAGCTCTTCATCCCTTTTTTTTTATTTTATTTATTTGATATTACATGTATAATTTAAAATCTAAAAAAATATATATTATTTTTAATTTTAAATATGTTTTTTCGATGAAAGCTTAAAACATTTTATCATGTATTATATTTAAATTCAATTATTTTAATGAATTAAAAGTGGAGCTACAATGGAGTTTGACGCATGTCGGCCTCCAGCCCGGCCGGCCAAGCAATCTGACTCTTATGAAGTCTGATTACGAACTCCCATTTTTCTCATTGTTTCATTCTAATTGCAGCTCATTTGTGTTGTTAGGATTATTGATGTTATTAACTCTCGTAAAAGATCTAGGTAATATGAAATATGCAAATAATTTACTTAATATACTATTGATTCAGTGCTTATGAGTCGAACACAATTTTTCTGCTAATAATGGCGCACTCACCTACCAAAAGTTATCTCAAGCAAGATAATAAATAATACCATACTAATGACAGCCACAAGCAAGTCATCTAGTTACTATTTTCCCAATAATCCTCTTTCAGCACACTGCTGATATTCGAACCTGAGAACTACTCTGATTCTAATTGTTAGAATCCTTGACACTACCAACTCTCCTGGAAGCTTAAGTTAATAAAAAAAATATGCAACTAGCTCACTTATTATACTGCGCACCCAATAACTACAGATCGAACTCAATCTTTTTTCAATAGTAGCTCACTCACCTAAAAGCTATATTATAATTCAAGCAGGGATTGATAATAAATTAACTATGCCAATAAAAAGTCACAACACAGGCATCCATCACTATGTTTCTCAAACATTTTAAAGTTTATGAGTTGTAATAATATTTGTTACATGGTGTAATTTGAAATAATCTTTTTATAATAATAGATTTCTATAAGAAAGATGTAACACAAGGACATGTGATAAAAAACAAAAATTCATTAACAACTTTTTAAAAATTTTAAAAAATTTTCCTCAATTTCACGCAGTTCTAAACTCGTCCATCTGCAGCCACAAATTTTACAAACTAGACGAAAACCTTTTCACTAATAAGACGTAGAGGGTTTATAAATTTCAATTTTATTTTAATGAGTGGAGTAAATTAAAATTGTTACGCAACTTTATGATGCACTACATTAAGGAAATATTTCCATATATTAACTATAGTATACATTTATATTACTATTAACAGGGTAATACAAGCATTTATATTGTTATAGATATTGTGTGTTGTGACTTGGTTAATTTTAACTTTGAGTACAATGCATTTAAAAATTTCAATGTTGATTTAAGGTGTATTTTAGTTTATCTTAAATGAATGGATTTTTGCAAAAAAAAGTGGACCGTGGTTAGAAAATAAAAAATTAAAATTTATGATTTGATCCGAATTTTAGATGAAGCCAAAGAAGTTACTTAGAAGATAATATTAAAAAAATGAGGGTCATTTTTGATTTTAAAAAATGGTTATAGGGTAAATTTATATCCAATTTTGAAACTTTATGCGTATATATTACGCAAAGTCTATGATTCAAAATTTTAAACATTCTAAATTCCCAAAATATTGATATAATTATCAATTGAGTTGCTTTCGAACTTTTAATAATTAAAAATTTTTAACTAGCAATTTACCTCATCTTCTTTTTCTTCACCAAGAGAGACTGATCTATGGGAATAGACGATAGGGAGGCCACCCGCCGACAGAGGCGGGTCGCGGCAAGACAACACAATCGACAGATGGGGTTTGGAGTGGCCAACCTTGCCCCCCTTCTCTCTCTCTCTCTCTTCTCTACATAAAAAAAGCATTTTATAACCAATAATCTCAAATATTTACCACAACTTTTAACTATCGCATTCACACAAAAAAATTTTGGAAGACATAACAATCATATAAAAGTACAAACTCTGAAATTCCATCCACAAACTAATTTAGAATTTTTATCACTAAAAAATAAATCATGAAAACAACAATATTTATGAAATTATTCATCACAAGTAAATATTATTGAAGACAAATTATTACAAGAAGTGCAGTAGTGGCAGAATTACAAACCATAATGTTTTTCATAAACATATTGAAAGATAAAATCACCAATTAAACCGATGGTGGTGGTTTTGGAATTAGATATTGATACCTTGAGAATTGCCATGAGCCGTAAGATATGAGCAAACAGTTTCTTGCAGAGTTTGAGGGTCTACTAACACTAATCATCAAAGCTGGTGCTAAAAAGGACTAATAAGCTTCTTTAATTGAGATGAGGCTGCAGAAGAAAATAGCAGGGAGTAATGTTCATAATTCTTAAAATTCATATGTAACCATAAAAAAATATATATAAATAGATAATAAAAAATAAAATTTATAATTAATTGTACGCACTTCTGAAATTCTAGTGGCCATCGGGAGCAATATATATTTATGTAGTTGAAATTATATGTTTTGTAATATAATTTATACTGTTGAAATTGTGCATCCAAAATATTAGAGTACTATCCTGTACAAGAGGAGAACTGCATGTAGAAAGTGAAACTAAAAGATTTTATATGTATAATTATAATTAATTAAATATGCATATAATTAATTAAGTATCCTCAAATTAATAGCAATTAACATAAGATCGGAGACATATAATATATATGGATAATATAGATCGATATATTATTGCAAGTTGAATTAATTAGTTGATAATTAATTTATTAATTATGCTGCATGCATGCGATATCGTGAGATATGATCATGATTATCTATGTATGTATAGAGATTAATTAAATATTAAAGGAGTAGTTCATAGAATGATTAATAATTACCACCAAGGGAAAGGGCTGGAATCACGGAAGCCAACCAACAGGCAGAATAGGCGAGGCAAGGAAGCCATTGGGGGCAACGGATTCATAATCGAAAGGAAGACCCTGAGGAATCCCCATGTACATAGTTATGCTGCCAAACTGATGTACACTTGGCTGATCTAACGGTGTCAGCTTGACAATAAGGTCTACACACATGACGTTCACACCATCGTGCACTTTCTCCCAAACGCCCAGTGCTTGACTCAAGGCCATGACTGTCCTTGTTGCTCCCGACTCATGCAAGTTCCATAGATTCACCGCCATATGGATGGCAATCAGCGCAAGAGGACTTGAATCCCCGTGATTCATTAACGACCTCCAGCCAATATTATTGTTTTCACCCGAGATTGCCCATGAGGCTGTTGCAGTTGTGGCGCACAAGCCAAGTAGAACTACGACGTACAACTGAGAGAGAAGAAGGCAGTTGTTAGAAGCCATTGTATATATATATATATATGCACAATCGATTGATTGATCGATCGATCAGGCGGGGAGAGGATCGAGTATTGCTGGAGTATGTGATCAATCAAGTAGCTAATTGGTTTTTTTATATATAGTATATTACTGATGCTCGATCATATATGAAAAACATTTGAATATTTCATAATTTGCTCATTAATTAATTGCCTGCCGGCTAGCTTTGCTGGCCTTCATTAATATATTAGACAGCCAAAACACCAAACGACAATCGCGTTAATTAACTGGGCTAGCTTGTTAACCTTGGGAACTTTGAATGGGTTTATGCTTTAGAGGCCGGCAACAAAAATGAGATTTTTATACATCGGAATAGCGGTGCTAATTTTATGTAAAAATCTACACTCTCACAAATTAAATTCGTTCGTATTAATTTTATTTAATTTGAAATCGATTTAATTTTTTCCCAAGTCAACTTAGCTTACTCGAAATAAAATTAATTCAGAAACATACATATTTAGAATTTTAGAAGCGTAATTCAAATATTTCTAATTAAATGTAAATACGGTATAATATTTTATATATCTGAATAACACATAATTTTTTATAAATACGTTCAATTTGATCAATAAATCGTTCTACTGGTTATCTAACGATCGATTTAGTTAATTAAAAGTTTTGACCAATTAACAGTAATTATTAATTTTTAATTATAATTTTGCTATCTCAATAAGAAAGTTACTACGTAAATACTATTTTCAATTTTGTAGATTACCATAAAAATCAATATATCTTTAAATTATTTTCGGTTAGCTTTGCCCAAATATGCTCACAATAATATTAAATATTATAAATATTACAAAAATTATTAATAAAATATTTTACCTA
>KZ451943.1:100187-110931 GCA_002786265.1 Apostasia shenzhenica | reverse complement strand
AATGCTTTGATGCTGAATCATTATATTAGATATGAGGACTTTGCATACATACAAAACTTTGTCCATTTCATCAACTTGAATTACATATAATCACATCCCTGACAATTATATTAGTTATGCTTTTTCCTCATACAAACTCTCTCTTAATTATTAAATCCCAACTTTATTTTAATAAAAAATCTGAAAATTTCAAGCTAACTTTTACATAAAAAAATTGAAAATTTCAAGCTAACTTTTACTTTACACATATGCAATAAAAAATTTGAAAATTTCAAGCTAACTTTTACATAAAAAATCTAAAAATTTCAAACTAACTTTTACTTTACACATATGCAATAAAAAATCTGAAAATTTCAAGCTAACTTTTACTTTACACTCAGTCCTCAAGGATGGACTATCTCTTAACCAAACTTTTTTAGGCCATTCACATAAAAAATACTTTACCTACAAACGATCACGTATTTCACATATCACATTAAAATTTTACAAAATTATAAATTTTATATCAGGTTAGATAAAATTATATATGTATATTATACTTCAAATCTTGAGCTCTGAAATTAATTATAACTTATAATAAAAAATGTTAAGAGGGCGTTTAGTTTATTGTTATCTTGGCATTATATCATGTAATTTAATTATTATCTTTTAATTAATAATTTTATAATTTTATAAATAATTATTTATAGATATCATTAAACCAAACAATTATTTTTTTAAATAGTATAATATAACGCATTGAACCAAATGCTTATCATCTTATGTCGTAAATTATTTTTACATTAAAAACTAAACCTTAAAAAACTTAAATTTTAAACTATAACACAATTCTCCATATACTTTTTTTTTTAATTTATTATATCATAAACTCAAAAACTTAAGTGTAATTTATGCTTAAATTAATAATAAAGTTATGATAGAGGAAATTGCACAATACCTTTAGGCTAAATGATAGTTGTGAACCTTTTTGAAAACTTTTGTTATAATTTTTTTAAAGTTACTTGTAAACCTTTCAGAAGAGGATCAGTTGTTAATCAAGCCACAAATTAAGCTATGAACAATTAATTTACACTCAGAGCTTTTACCATAAGAGTTTTTTTCAATTAGTTATGATTAATTTAAACACTAGTTTGAAATTAAAGTTTTTAGAATGAGAATCGATAAAATTAGCCAATCTTATAGAATAAAATTTATATAAAATGTAAATTAAAATTAATTAACCTTTGTAATAATATTAATTATTTATGTTAAAATTTTATATAAAATGGGACATAAAATTAGTTTTAATATTTTAGAGTTAAAAAAAATTCCAATCCCAAGAAAAGATCTCATGAATCAAATTTACTAAAAAATTAAAGAGGATCCCAAGCAAGCCTTCCGAACCTTTAAAATTGCCACCTAGCTCATTGTCAACTAGTTGGATTTAAGGGAGACGCAGTCTGCCAAAACTGTAAGAGGGAGTTATAAATATAACTTTGAGGGGGAGAAGTATCCTCTAAAATTGTATCTCTTTCCTTTTTAATAAATAATAAATGACAAACAAAAATTACTACCCTACTATTTGAGTATATCGATGTTTTTGTATTGTCTCTTGAAGATATTTTAAGTATAGATAGAGATATTAGTGAACATCCTTTGGATGTTTTTTGCTAATACAAATCCCGTGTAACAAAACAAGAGAATAGTAGTGGGGAAAAGGTATCATGCAATTGAAAAAGAAGTTAGCAAATTACTTGAAGCAGGGAAATAGAAGTGAAATATCCTGAATAGCTAACTAACGTTGTCATGGTGAAAAAAGCTAACCAAAAATGAAAAATAAGTGTAGATTTTCACATGTTCAATCAGGCCTATCCAAAAGATTAGTATCCTTTGCCATGAATTGATACTCTACTAGATATCACATGCCAAATTTAAAGTGATGAGTTTTTGGATGCTTTCTCTTGGTATCATTAATAAAATGGTAGAAGGTGATGAAGGGAAAATAGCTTTTATGACTGACTTCATAACGTATTGCTATGATGTTATGCCTTGCGAATTAAAGAATGTTGGTGCAACTTATCGATGAATGATCGATATAGTGTTCAAAAATTAAAAGGGAAGAAATCTGGAAGCCTGTGTTGATGACATCCTCGTGAAAAGTACAATGATGGAAGACCATCTGGCGGATCTCAAGGAGAAACTAGATGCTCTCCATAAGTGCAAACTCAAACTTGACTCTACTAAATATACTTTTGGTGCAATTTCAAAGAACTTCCTGAGGTATCCAATATCGGCAAGAGGCATCGAGGTAAATCCTGATAAAATTTTAGTTGTACTCAACATACCCTCTCTAAAACCTCTTTTAGAAGTACAAATATTAGCTAGCCAAAATACAAATTTGGGAAGGTTCATTTTTAAAGTTGAGAATCGATGTTTGCATGACAGGAAAAAGACTCAATGGACTCCTGAGTGTGAAGAGGCTTTTGTTGCATTAAAAAAGTATCTCACAACAGCACCAAAGCTCACTGCCCCATAAAATGGAGATGTTTTTTCTTTGTATCTTTAAATTTCTAATACAACAACATGTGTTGTTCTGATTAAAAAAGATAAGAGAGTATAGTACTTCGTATTCTATGTTAGCCATGTATTATCGGGGATGAGACCCGATATCCTGTGCTAGAGAATCTGGCTTTGCTCTTTTTATGGTCATAAGAAAATTATATCATTATTTCTAAGCTCGAGTTAGAATTTTTTTAACCAATCCTATTGGGTCACTTTGTATCAGTTGTTGGCTCTTAAATTCAAATTCACTAATAGCTAGACAAAATATGAAGCCTCCGTTACAGGCCTTGAATTTGCACGAGGGATGGGTGTAGAGCACATTCAAGTATTCAGTGACTCTTAACTCATTTTTAATCAGGTTAAGCACACTTATAAGGTGAAAGATGATGTTCTAAAAAAAATATCTAGCTAAGGTGCTCTCCTTAGTCTTGTGGTTTCTTGAGTTCTCAATAGTTCATGCTCCTAAGGAGGAAAAATCAAATAGTTGATTAGCTAGTAAAGAGGTTCCCTGTTCCCTTGATTTTCAATAGCATTAGGAGCTAGATAAGCCGGCCAAGTTATGAACAAACAAAGGTGCAGTGTGCTAACAAAACATTACGTTGTACAAATAGAATCATCGATGATTTGAAGAATTGGATCCAATCAAGCAATCACCAGGAAGCCGAAAGGTTTAATATAGAATGTACCAAATACGTTCTCATAAATGATCAGTTATATAGGAGATTCTATTCACGTCCCCTTACAAAGTGCTTGAGACTGAAAAAGGTTATAGAAGTTATAAAGTCTATTTATCAGGGTTGAATATGGAACACATGCTAGGGGCAAAAGTTTAGTGATCTGCATTTTTCTCCAAGAAATGTTCTGTCCTGATATCTATTGGAACGCCAAGGCATTCGTAGAGAAGTGCTCATAATTTTAATATTACACTGACTTGCATAATCAACTAGTAGGGATTTCCCAAACCAATTAATTATTCTAGGCCTTTTGTTGTGTAGGGGTTAGATTTCATTTACAGGTCCCATGCCACTTGCAATTTAAAGTTATAATTGAGTTCTAGTGGTCATTGATTACTTTACTAAGTAGATTAATGCCAAACCGATAATTTAATCTACTGCTCGGTGTGTTAAAGATTTTCTCTGAGCTAATATCCTATGCAGATATGATATTCTAATTACTATTATTACTGATAATAATACTCTTTTTGCAAATTAAAAGATTTGAGTTTGTGATAGACACCAAATTAATTTGAAATATGCCTCTGTGTAGCATAATAGCTAGGCCAAAACTACTAATAAAAATATTCTATATAAACATTCTAAAAAAGCACTTAGATGAGACTAAAACCTATTGATTTGATGAACTTTTAGGGGATCTCCAAGATTAAAATACTACCTCATCTGAAGTTATTCAAGGGTCTTCCTTTTCACTTGTCAGTTGGAAGGATGTGGTTTTCACTTGTCAGTTGGAAGGATGTGGTTTTCACTTGTCAGTTGGAAGGATGTGGTCATACTAGCGGAATATGACTGCATTGTTTGCATTCTATTATATAAGAGTTTACAAAATCGAAACGAAGAAATGAACTACAAGCACTAGTACAGAATAGTTCTATTACAATGGTTCAAATCCACTGTAAAAAAATACCGAAAACCGCTGTATATACTTTAGCTGTAAAAATCATAAGAGTCTATTACAGCGGTTAAAATTGGTATAATAGGGTAGCCCTATTACAGCGGTTCATAGGTATACTCTATTACAGTAGTTCTTCCTATCAACCGCTGTAATAGATATACCCTATTACAATGACTGATAGGAAGAACCGCTGTAATAGAGTATATCTATTACAACGGTTCTTTTCTATGAACAGCCGTAATAGAGCTACTTTATTAAAAAAAATAGTAATAGACCTACTCTATTAAAAGAAATTTCTACAGAATGAACATAATAACACAACAATTATATATATATATTTTTGAAGTAATCATCACACAAGGGGATTTTTATTCATCCAGCCCCGACTGGCAAAAAAGAAACCTAAATACAAGCTAATTAAGATTTCAAAAATTAAATAAGGAGTACTAATTTCTTTACACAAAATTATAAGTATGAAATGAAAGAACAAGACTAATAGATTTCAAAATTCACATGTATATGAATTCAAAATAGCTAAACACACAAGAAAGAAAGTAATATAATTGTATTTCTCGAAGCCCTTCATTTTCACTTCACATGTAGTAAAACAAAGAATTCAAAAGCTAGAGAAACTCCTTTCATGCTATAGAATCAAAATAGCTGAACACAAATAAGATCAAACTCTGTATAGTACAATAGAAGGATTAGCTAGCTTATTAACTCCCCAGTCTTCATAGCTTCAAATTTGCCAAGAAACAAAAAACATATATATTTACAGTTTATTACAACACATCAAAATGTAATAGTTCACAGCATATACTACATATATATATACCTTCTATCAAGAAGATGACGTCTAATGGCCGTGAATAAAATCTTGTGCTCCCTAAACTCTTTTATTGCAACATAATTATACATAAGTTGTTTCGAATGAGAAGATTCAGCCTTACATAAGAATGAGTTCAAATAAACTTTTAGCTGCTATATATGTAATATAACTTATAAGAACAACACTAACAAACAAAATAATCAATTTTAACTCAAATAATTAAATTTTTATACAAAATTTTAAAAAATATACCTGTTACGTAATACTCCAATTCTCCAATATGTACGCAGCTAATTCCTCATGAACTAAATCTATATCTTTTTTATCATATATTACCACATCATTAAATAACTAATAAAGAAAAATTCATAAGTTATATACAAAATATTATAACATTTTATAATAATTAATCATTACTTACATTTGCTGGAATTCTAGTAGAGCGCGAATAAACAATCTGGCGTAAATATCTCATTATATAATATTCATATTAAATATTATCTAGCTGCATCGGACACTAAATTCATAAAAAAAAAATGAATATTTTTTAATAAAAAAGTTTGATGAAATATTTATTCAAAAACTAAACAATATAAAAAATGGTACCTCCACATCTTCTACAGTAATTTTAACTCTATGCTTGTTTAGGCGAGCCGAACAAAATTTAGACATAGAACAGTAAAAGTAAATTAACTGTTAATTACTAAAATAAAATTGAACATAAAATTTATCATATAACATACCCATGAACGACTTTCTTAATAATGTCACGTCTCTGTCTGATAGGATCCATCCAATAAAGCCGTTCACAGATTGGATCCAAAACTGCTAGCATCTAATGGTCACATCAAGATATAATAATTATTATGATTAAAAACAATCTAATTAAAGAACATAAATAATTTATTTCGTGTAGTTTCATATAATTACCCATTATCATATGGTAGAATGACAACATAATCAATATTTGTTTAGTGTCATCAATTTTTCTTCTAATATTGTCACACGTACATTTGAATCAACATACGAAGAAATATTTTGTAGATCCACAAAACAATATTTATCAGCTAATTGATGATCCTCACTTATTTTATCAAATAAACAGCTACAAAACAAAAAATATAAGAAATTAAAAATTAGTCACAATTAAGTAATTAATATTATTGTATAACTGATATCATTTTAAAGCTATAGCTTACCCAACGTATGCAGATATCATCGAAGCACCAATCTTGTTTACTTTTGCAAAATCTATAACATCTTGTCTATCAAAAACTATTTGCTTGTCAGACCCAAATATTCTATTATGTAAAACCAAAAGCATTAACCCATCTTTTGGCAACGTAAGAATTGCATAATCCATCATCTTTTTCACATTTGATATGCAAATCGATTCTGTTTCCTGTAATTTCTAATAAAATAGCCAAAAAATGTTAATTATTAAGGTAAAAAACTAAAATGAAAATAGGCAATGTGTTTTGGGCTCGTACTTGTTTGTTTCCGCCACTACGTGGTGATCGAGCTTGCGATGATGTAGCGGAATTAATTGGTTGCTATAAATTTTAAACTATAAGTCATTCATACGAATAATTTGCCAAAAAAAGTGTATAAAAATAAATACCTTACTATTTCCACCACGAAGTTACGAATGAGTTTGTGATGGTCTAACTGGATTAATTGGTTGCTACAAACATAAATATGCATATTAATAATAGTAAATAAAAAATAAAAATAAAATATTGATATACCTGGGGGTCAGGCAAAATAAGAAAGCTAGGCCAAGGTAAAATATATCCAATCCCCGGTCCAAGCACAGTAATATCATCTACTGGAATATATAATGGGGCAGACTCATCTATTATGTGATGAACCATCATGACGCAACTGCCTGCCTTCAAAGATATATCATTGTGTAAATTTCTTATAACCAGAATAGAGTGGACAGCTCGTGCCTTCTAATAACTCTTTAAATGCTTTTGGATCTTGTGAAAAATTGTGTTCGAGATTTTGAATTAAATTCTCCATTCTATCCTCCTCTATTGTGTCTTCGATATCATGAATCATTGTTGAACTAGTCTCTACTCTATCGATCTTTGGATTTTCACCATGCCAAATCCATCGTTTATAACTAATATCAATTTCATTACAGATTAAATAATCCTTCACGATATTACTATTGAATAAACTCGTATTTTTACATCTCAAACAAGGGCATCTCATTTTTCCAATAATTAAACTTTCATTGCTCAATGCAAAATTTATAAAAGTACTAACTCCATTATCATATTCAATTGACCGTCCATCCATTCGCATTCACGATCGATCCATTGATTAAATTACTGAAAAGTTTACAATACACAAAAGATCAATTAATTATTACCCATTTGCAAATAAATAGTAAAGATTACTTAAGCCATTAATTAGTACAAATTATAGGCAATAATATTGATGACAACTTATGTGTAATAAATTTTGGAGAACTATGCTATATCATGCACATTATGGAAATCTAAAATTCTAAATTTATATTGTTCCTAAAAAAATTAAACTTATACACATTTTAAATTTATTTTTAATTAAATTATTTTAATTAATGCATAAAAAGAAATCTGTACACAAAAAAGTTATTTTATGTTTTTGTGTAAAAATGAATTTATGTTAAATCAATTAAAAGTGAAAGAAATCATTATTGTTGACCCCACTAATTAATTATGCAAATATAATGATATACTTTCACCTATGCAAGAGCGACGCAATAGAGCAATGATAAAGATCGAGGGCAACTCGAGAGGAAGAGCACAGCAAGTTGGGGGCGCGGGACTGAAAGGGCTGGCCGGCAACCGAGATGGAGCAAGGGGCAAAAGCGGGTGGCGAGCAGTGGTTCTTCAAGACGCGAGTAGCGGGCGTCGACGGCACAGGCAGCAGCCCACGAGAGGGAGCAGGAGCCCGGGCCGAACGCGCGAGCACAGTCTTGCTGTGCGAGCGGCGAGAAGGGGCGCAAGCGGCGTCCGTCGCGCGAGCGGCGAGCTGGGGGCGCGAGCGGCGGCCCGGTACTGGCGAGTAAGGGGGCTCGCGAGCAGAACGGCACCGGGCGAGCGGCACGCAGGGCGACAAAAGGCACGGCGCGAGTGGTGGGAACGGCGTCCAGCAGTGCGAGCGGCCAGCAACGGCATCGGCACCAATGGCGGCCGACGGCGAGCGCGGCGACCAAAGGCGCTGCGCGAGCGGCAACCAAGGGCACCGGGCAAGCTGAGAGAGCAAAGGAGCGAGCGGAGCAAGCACCAATGGCGGCCGACATCGCGCGCGGCTGTCAACGGCGCGAGCTGCAAGCAGGGGGCGGCTGGAGCTGCGAACATGGCGCGGCGCGAGCAGAACAAGCGGCGGCAGACGGCGCGAGCGCGGGATCGAGCGGCTGGCCGGCGGCCGACTGGGCTAGCGAGACCGCGAGCAGAAGCGGCGGGCCGGCGGCCGACTGGGCGAGCGCGACAGCGAGCGCGAGCGGCAGGCCGATGATATCAAGCTGTTGGAGATTAAGCTGTTAAGCTTAATCAGTGATTTTGTTTTTTTTTAGGGTCGAACCAGAGTCGTTGAACCGGCCGGCTCATTTACTCAATTGTAATAAATACCCCTTTCGCAGCCGAAAGAGGCGGTGAATAAGATTGAATCCTCTTCCTTCTTCTCTTCTTCTTCTTCTTCGTTCTTTTCTTTTGTTTTTTTTTCTGTTTGCTTGCTGTGATTCCATTCTTGCAGCGATCTCCGGGGATTCTCTCAACCAGACATCGTGATCTTCAGAGAGGAGAAGGTTCTCAGCGGCGAATTGGAGCGCAGCTCAGGCCTAATCAACGCTCTGATCTATTCTTCTGAACGGGCGTATCATTGGTATCAGAGCCACCGCTCGTGGGAAGTGGGAAAGAAGACAAATCCGACTGGTGAATGTTGACGAGAGCTCGAATTACCAAGACAATGGAGGAAGCACTCAAGAAGGTGCATGATCAGCAAGAAATCTTGAAGGATCAATTGCAGGAACATCAAAATTGGTTGAAGAATACTGTGTATGATTTGAAGAAGGATTACAGCCAGAGTGAAGATCTGGTGAATTCAATAAACCTAGCTGGTCGAGAAAGTGCATCCAGAATCCAGGCGAAGGTAACCTCACTTCGCCAAGAAGTTTCTGATATCAAGAAATCGGTGGAAGAGATTAAAGAAACGATGAAAGGGTGGCCAGGATTACAAGTTGATGCAAGGAGATTAATCACCGATGGAACATTGCTTCAACACAGGGGGTTGCAATCTTACCAATATCCTACACGACAGTCTAAAGTGGAGTTCCCTCGCTTTGCTGGAGAAGAGGTCAGGGTTGGATCTACAGATGCGAGCAGTTTTTTCGTGTCGATAAAACACCAGAGGAATGTGAGATACACTTGATCTCCATCTACTTGGAAGGTAAGGCTTTACATTGGCATCAAAATTTTCTTAATTATCAAGGGGAGTACGTGGGCTGGAGAGAATATAAGAAGGCTGTTTTGGAGAGATTTGGCCCTGCTTATGAGGACCCTATTGGAGAACTTGTTAAACTTCGACAAACTGGCTCAGTTTTAGAGTATCAAGACAAGTTTGATACACTCAACACCCTGGTAAATCAAGAAGAAAGCAAGGCTATTAGTTGTTTCTTAGCCGGATTGAAGGAGGAAATAGCTCAGTCAGTCCGGTTGGTGGCACCAACTTCCCTCCAACATGCTTACAGTTTGGCTAAACTGCAAGAATTCTTTTTTACAGCGATGAGCAGGAGCATCAAAAATCTGATTAAGGCTAGATCCAGAACAGTTAATTTCTCTTCCTCTATTCCGCTATAGAAGAATGCAAGGAATTTTGGAGATGTAGTGCAGAAGAAGATGGCTCTAAAAACAACAGCGGGGTTGAGCTGAGAAGAAAAGAGAGCAAGGGGCTTTTTGTTTCTGGTGTGAAGAGAAGTTCACACCTGGACACGAATGCCCTAATTTGAATATATTGCATACAGAAGAGGAATTAGAACAAGAAGAAAAGGAAGTTACTGAGAAAAAAGAAACCTGTGAATAAGAAGAGACAGAGGTTCAAGAGTTGGAGTTGGAAACTGCAGCCCACCTGTCTTTACATGCAGTAACTGGGATACCTGCTTTCAACACTATGACAATCAAGGGGGAATTAAGCGGCCAAGGTATTCACATATTGATTGATTCAGGAAGTACTCATAATTTTGTGGATCCAAGAGTATTAAAGGGAGCAAAAGGTTTATGTGAATTTTTTTCTAATCAATTAATCAAATTAGCCACCGGAGCCATTTACGGACTCAACATATGGTAAGAGGGTTAAAATGGAAGATGTGTGGTATTGAATTCTTAGCTGATGTTATGATTATACTTTTAGAAAGTTATGATATTATCTTGGAAGTGCAATGGTTAACTACCTTGGGCCCTATACTATGGAATTTCCAGCAACTAGTAATGAAATTCCAATATCAAGGCCATAAAATCTTATTAAGGGGGAGTAGGAAGAAATACATTAAGATAATAGATGAGAAGAAGATTAAAAGCTCACCTCAGAATTCAACTATTCTTATGGCTATACAGTTGTGTTCTCTTCAAGTCAGCTCCCTTAAGGCCCTGTTTGGCAATAGACTAAAAATCATGGCTAAAATTACCCATGGTCAAAATCTTAAATTTATTTTAAAAAAAAACTTAAAAAATTATTTTATATCTCATCTCACAC
>KZ451943.1:83692-97965 GCA_002786265.1 Apostasia shenzhenica | reverse complement strand
TATATCTTAACTATGTTTATATTATATTTTATTTTTTTTTTAATTTTTACTTCATCCCGGTTGGAAGGTTCGACCCTGGTTCGACCCCGATTCGACCATTGAACCTTGAACCTTTCAGTCTACCGGTTCTGAAGCCGGTCTGATTTTCAAAATCTTGGCTGTAATAGAGTCGGCAGTTCTTTATTACAACAGCTGTAAATAACTTTCTCTTTTTTCGCCACCTTAATTTTGTGCCCGCATAACGTTTTTAAAGCTGTTTTATTAGAGAACCAATTTAAAAACTCAGTGTTATAAAATATGTAATGTACTCACTTCTGAAATTCTAGTGGTAGTCCGGAGCAATATATATTTATGTAGTTGAAATTATATATTTTTGAGTATAATTTATGCTGCTGAAATTGTGTATCCCAAATATTTCTTAATTTGTGCACGAGAAAATTAAACTGTCCTGTGCGTTAAGGGAAATGCATGAAGAAAGTGGAACGTAACTAAAAGCTATACATGATTAATTAAGCATTCTCAAATTAATAGCAATTAACAAAAGACCAGAGACATATAATATATATGGATAACGTCGATCGATATATTGTTGCAAGCTGAATTAAGTTGAAAATTATTTTATTAATTATGCTGCATGCATGCGATATCGTTATATATCTCTATGTATGTATAGAGATTAATTAAATATTAAAGGAGTTCATAGAATGATTAATGATTCAATTAATTACCACCAAGGGAACGGGCCTGAATCACGAAATCCAACCAAGAGATGCAGAAGAGGCAAGGCCTCCAGGCAACCTTTTTTTCATCCGAGAATGAGAGTGAGGCTGTTGCAGTTGTGGCGCACAAGCCGAGTAGAACTACGACGTGGAGATTGTTAGAAGCCATTAATTATAAGCTGTATATATAGTACATATGGCATGTATTATATCGATATTGATTGAAATATTAACTATTTCTCACGTCAACAAATGGATTTATGTTTTAGAGGCAACAAATTAAAGGTCAGTTTTTATATTTAAGAATATATATTTAATTTATCTTGGATGTAGCTAGCTAGGACTCGCTCTAATTTTCCAATGTAGATATTTGAGTAAAAATTCAAACGATTAACTAAAGAAAGATTAAATAATTAGTTGTATGGATGGTAAAAGATGAAAGAGATGAGTTTCCCTGAGACAGCTCCCTTGGAGGAGAAGGGTGGACGAAAGCAAGCTGCCAATTGTTAAGGGAATTGCGTTAGAAGGAGACTGGTTGAACAGGCAAAAATCATCATCGAATTATGGGTAAATAATGTCAAGCAGAACCCTCTCTAATCATAAATGAAGTCATTAATAGTGAGAGTGAGGTAGATAGGATTAGGTAGGTCGGGTAAGCTTCATTAATAATGGAGTAATGGGGTGGAGTGTCGGCGGCTGGACCTGCTCACGCCCTCGGCAACCAAAGAATGCATAACAGACGCTTTCCTTTTATCCCTATAGGAGACTCCGTCACATCATAGGGCAGTTATGACATGACGACTGCTTAATAGCCAATCAGTTGTTTGACCAAGCTAATCATCTAGCTCTGCACTATTTGACCAATAGATCTCAATTCTGAGCAAATTAATTGCTTAGGTTGTTCAGGAACTCTTGTTCGGCTGACCGTGCTTGAAGACTCGGTTAAATCCGTCCACTTGTCATCACCAAATATCATAATAATTTTTTTCCTTAACAATCGAAAAAGACAATGAATGACCTATCTAGTAGATGTACGAAGATTAACCTCCAAATTACATAAATCTAGTATTGTTTGTTCGAGAATTGAGAAGAGCCATCACCAAAAGCAATTATGCATGTCATCTTGGGCCACTTAGCTAAAGTCTGAGGAACCTTTATAAAATTTATTTTTCATCAGTTGAGCATCACCTAGTTCAACCTTAATTGAAGGATTCAAGCAATTTAGACAAGCTAAGAAGAATAATCAACATTGTATAAAAGAAAAATATATATTAAAATAAATTGTGTTGATATCCAAATGAGTACATTTGATTCGATGTTATCTTAATGCTTTGTTATCTAGATATTATGGTATCTAAATATCATCTTAATTATTTTAAGTGATAATTAAATTTATACATGTTTAAAAAATTATCTAATTAAAGATATCATCAAATTAAATAATTATCTTCTTTAAATAATATAATATAATATTAAAATAATATTAAGCTAAAGTAAATATTTCTTAAATAATATTACTTTGATGCGCAATCTATATGCAATAGATATGAGAACTTTTAATTTTGAAAGACTCGGTTTTTGTTAGATTCAATATTAGAGCTTTGAATACATGCAAAACTTAATTTCCTATTCATTCAAATAATCAACTTGAATTATATTCACATCCCTGATAATATCAGTTAAAAAGTTAAATTTAAAAGTTGTGTTAATTACTTAATAAATTTAAATACAATTTTGGGTAATTCCATTCAGGCTCATCAGATAGACGCTACATTCACGCAGGTCTACAAAAACTAAATTATGTAATATGTCCCTCCCACATAAAAGTTTTTTTCACAAGGGTCTTCTAATTTTAACGAATTCACTTAAGTTTGATCATTAAGTTATTATTTTAGAAAATTTAAAATACATATTTGAGTTGTATAAGATTTTATTTTATATTACGGTAGGAGAAGGTGTTATTTGTATTTATACATTTAAAATATTAGGTGACATATGTAAATTAATATCTAATTATTTTAGAGATTAAATAAGTAAAAAGTCTTCATAAGTAGTGACATATTTAATTCCTCTAATACTTAGGTATACATACATCAAAGACATTGTTTATTGCGCATAAAGAAAAAAAAAATACTTGTAGCTTATAGTCAAATATATTTTGTAGCAAATTATTGATCTAATATTTCTCTTAATATTGTTAATTTATAAAGGAGAAGAAGATTGATCTAGCCTACATGTGTATATATAAAAAGGTACAGTTTATAATTATGCATATGCGATAATATATATAAATGTTTAATTTTGAGAATGATATATATAATTTATTTTTAAATTAAAATTACATAAAAATATTTCTTTTGTTAATATTTAATTATCAATAAATTAATTACGCTATCATGAGTAAGTAAGTATTACAGAAAAGATGGAAACATTAATTATTACAAATCACAGAAATGCAACTTTTATTTTCTTGAGAATGAATGTGCGCACAATTAAGAGAGATACATAGATAATATCATGAAAAGACTCAAAGCTTCAAATCAACAAAAGTTAAAAACTGGATCGATCCAAATTAAGAAAGAGTAAAATTAATGTATGAGATTAAGCGCGACGGTGATACAAAAGCGGGAAAGCATAGAAGGAGCCGCTTTGCTGCACGTTTTGAAATATTAATGGTAGATTGTGCGCTATGCTGAAGTACATATCTGCAGTAGCCGTTCGTACGTCTATAAATGTGCCAATATCTGCTGTCACCAAGACTTCAACCTGCACACGTATGCTGCTCATGCCGCCGCCTACCATCTCCCAAACGCCCAATATCTGACTCACGACAATCTTCGTACGAAACGCGTGACGTGTGTTCCACATAGCCGCTGCTACCATGCAGGCAGCCTCCGCACGAGCAATATCTTTATGCCGATTATTACCTGTTAACAACATCCAGTGGATTTGTGAATGGATGGTAATATGGCAGTGCCCATTGTGGCGCATAAAAGAAGAACTACGGCATAGGAGAGGAAGAGGTGACAGCTCGAAGCCACGAGAGCTGCCTAGCGTACAGTACAATCGAACCTATAATTATGGAGATCTTGACAGTGCGGAGTTGTGTAAATTTAGACTAGAGAGGCCTCTTAATATGACATTTGAGTTCCTCGATCTGATCAATTTCAGCTCTCATTAATTAATTGCCACCCAATCAGATGGAGACAGGTAAAATTTTAATTGGAGACCACTAATAATTAACTAATTAATTAACTAATAAACTCTTTTATCTAATTATTAACAAAAAAAATATAATAGTATAGAATTTAGTAATATTAGTTTTAGTACTAAGACTCCGTATTTAAAGCCGGCCTCATGACAAAAACAAGACTCCAAACCCGAAGGTCATAGAATTTAAAATTTACTAGATTCTAATCGAGGATGGAGCCAAGCCGGGCAAGCTCCAACACAATTAGTAGACTAGCTCCATCGGGGTCTCTGGCACTTCATGGACCTTTGTTATATTTTATTTATTTGATATTATATATATTTAGTTTAAAATCTAAATAAAAAATATATATTATTTTTTAATTTAAATCAGTTTTTTCGATGAAAGCTTAAAACATTTTATTATGTATTATATTTAAATTCAATTACTTTTAATGAAATTTCACCGATTTATTTTAATTATTTTATATCCTTAATTTAAAGTATATATTAATATATTTACTTTCTAAAATATATTTCAAAAATCTTTATATTTATTAAAATTAATTATATTTTGACTTTGTGAATCAATAAATATTAAATTTAAATTTATTTAACTTAAAATTAATTAAGTGGCTGAATTGAAATCGGTCGATCAGCAATTCTATGACCTATTTATAAAAGGAAAATAATGAGCTTTTCTAATAACTGATATAATAAAATACTAAATAACAAAAAATATAAAAAATACACAAATTTATGTAAAAAATCTCAAAAAATCTCCAAAATCTAAGGTTATTATTTTCTAAAAAAATAGTCGATGGTTATTAGGCTCCGTTGATCGAGTTAGCCAGAGATTCCACGATATCTCGCAGGCAGCTATTGCATGAAGAATATTTTGATGCACATTATTACCTGTTAACGACGACCATTTGTGATACGGATGTAAATTCTTAACAAATGGCAGTACGGCAGTGCCCGTCGTGGCGCATAGGAGAAGAACTACGGCATGGGAGAGAAGGAGGTGACCGCTCGAAGACATGAGAGCTACCTAGCGTATGGTACGATCGAACTTATAATTATGGAGATCTCGACGGTGCGGAGTTGTGTAAATTTAGACCAGAGAGGCCTCTTAATATAACATTTGAGTTCCCGTGAATCGATCTGATCAATTTCAGCTCTCATTAATTAATTGCCACCCAATCAGATGGAGACAGGTAAAATTTTAATTTGAGACCACTAATAATTAACTAATTAATTAACTAATAAACACTTTTACCTAATCATTAACAAAAAAAAATATGATAGTCTGGAGTTTAGTAATAATAATTTTATTGCTGAAACTCCACATTTAGGTCCCGTTTGTCGAAGTATTTAAAATTAACTTGATTTAATTTTAACTAGTTATATCACATCACACATAAAATTTAATATTAAAAATTAATTTTATTTCACATACTACACATATTACTAAAATAATATCTAATTTATATCACATCCCTCACATATCTTAATATAATAACTAACTTTATATCACTTCCCACACATATTCCAACCTAATAACTAACTTTATATCATTTTTTTCACATATCCGAACATAATAATTAATTTTATTTCATACCATTCATAATTTTTAATAAAAAAATATATTTATTCAAATTTAATTTTAACCTTCTTAAATTTAATCTTACAAACAAACAGATTTTTAAAGTTCGATAATAAAATCAGATTACAAGTCTCAAGGTCATAAAATTTAAAGTTTGATTATAACTGATATACTCTAACCAGGGCTGGAGCCCAGTTTCATTGGAGTCTCTTCATCCTTTTATTTTAAATTTTATTTATTTGATATTACATGTATAATTTAAAATCTAAATAAAAATATATTATTTTTTATTTAAAATATGTTTTTTTTATGAAAGCTTAAATCATTTTATCATGTATTATATTTAAATTCAATTATTTTAATGAATTAAAAGTGGAGCTACAATGGAGTTTGACGCATGCCGGCCTCCAGCCTGGCCGGCCAAGCACTCTGGGACTCTTATGATGTCTCATTATGAAATCAGACTTAAATTTAATGATGATTTTTTATTAATAATTAATTAGGTTCTTGAATTGTATGCTAGCTCCAAAATCATTGGTCGTTATTTTCTAAAAAACAAATCGATAATTATTTGGCTCCGTTGATCAAGTTAGCTAGAGATTCCACGATATCCACTTATGGACTTGCCTACCAAGGGATAACTCATGTGTTGGACATTTGGACCGCTAGAGAGAACCGCAAGTATTTTTTTTATCAAGTTGACTAGTCATCACTCCACACAAATTAAAATCATATTTATTACTTTACATATATTCGCCCTATATGGCGCGAGGATCAAAATAATGCTAGTTTAAAAATAACAATAATAATAATAAAATAAAATATTTTACTCATTCTACACGAATTTTTATATAAAAAAATATTATTTTATTTCACATACTTAATAATTTTTAATAAAAACATCAACTTTATTTCACATAATATATCAAAATACTCGATGTAAAATAAAGTTAGTATTTTTAATTAAAATTATTGAGTATGTGTAATAAAATAATATTTTTTATATTAGAATTCATGTAAAATAATTAAAAAAAATTATTTATTATTATTATTATTATTGTTGAGGAACAAACAGAGAGTTAAGGATTTGGACGTGGAAACCCGAGTATCCGGAAAAAACCACGGCGCCACTCTCTGGGCGGCTTGAAAGAATGGTTCCACTATAAGAGAAAATGAGTTACAAAAGAAAGCAGGGAAAGCCGGGAATCTCTCCTTTTTTTGTCTTTCTTTTTTTTTTCTTCCCTTTCTTTCCTCCTGCTATAGAGTGGTGCCTGAACTGGTTCGGCCGTTTCAGGAATACAAGCAATCTTGTCCCTTGGAATTCATCCGTTTTGGACTGTTTTGACCCTTAGAGTTATACAGTTGTCATGACCATTGACCTTTGGGGTTCCATAACCGCCTTGTCCTTTGGGATTCCATGACCGCCTTGACCTTTGGGATTCTATAACCGCATTGACCTTTGGGATTCTATAATCGCCTTGACTTTTTGGGATTCCATAACCGCCTTGACCTTTGGGCTACTGTTCTTGGGGAATTAGAGAATGTCGTTAACAATTATTTTTTTAAATTAGTACCATTTTGATACTAATTTTAGTCCTCATTTCAAACAAGTTTAACAAATGTTTTACATTTATAAATTGAGTTGCGCTTGCCTGCAATGCATGCAAAATTTCTTCTCAGTACAATTCAATATATTGTATTCCAATAGATAATAATAATAATAATAATAAATATAGAATTAGTATATTACTTCTGCATGTTTACTATATTTTAGTATTATTTTTAAAAATTTAGTATTTACACAGTATTTAAAATTTAAAATTTATTTAAAAAATTAATATAAATAGTACCATATTCAAATACCTTTAAACAAAGCTCACGAGGAGCAATGATCATAGTATATTTTGTATTTGTTGATAATATCTCAATTTATATGCAAATCACATTTTAATACTTGTGAAAAGAGATAGGGGAGGCATAAGTTAGGAAAATTTTAATATTAGTGTTAGAACATTTTCTAATACCCTTTATCGAACAGCAGCTCAACAGCATCCTCTTGTCCAACAATAGCTCAAAGAGCAACTCCTTGTCGAACACCAGCTCAAAAGGATAACTCATGATATTTTTAAATTAAATATTTTTAATTAATTAATTATTAATATAAGTATATATAATTAAGAAAAAATGAATAAAGGGAGCATGTTTCTAACAGTGGTTAGTGAGCTGTGGTTAAATAAAAGTCGCCCAGCGTGCGATCAACTTCTGTGATACAAATATTTTTCAAGTTGGTCAACCAAGGGTTAACTAATGTGTTAGCCCACTAGAGAGAACCATAAAAATATCAAATTAACTGGTCATCACTGCACATAAAACCAAACCTTATGTATTACCTTATATACATCTCACTTGTTCGGCATGAAGACTAAAATCAAATTAAAATAATACAAATTTAAAAAATAATAATAATAAATAAATAAATAATTTAATTATTTTATATAAATTTTAATATAAAAAATATTATTTTATTTCACATACTTAATAAATTTCAATAAAAATATCAATTTTATTTTATATTCTAGATCAGAATATTTGATTTGAGTATTTTAGTCTAGAATATAACATAAAGTTAGTATTTTATTAAAAATTATTGAGTATAAAAAATAAAATAATATTTTTATAATAATTTAAAAAATTATTATTATTATTATTATTTTTTAAATTAATATTATTTTGATTCTTATTTTGGTTATCATGCCAAACAAGGTCAATAAACTTTTTTTCATTTATAATTTGAGATGCACTTGCTTGCAATGCATGCATGCAAAATTTCTTCTATGTATAATTCAATATAATGTATAAGAATCGATAATAATAATAATAAATATAAAACTAGTATATTACTTCTGCATGTTTACTTTATTTTAGTACTCATTTTTAAAAATTTAGTACTTATACAACATTTAAAATTTATTTAAAAAATTAATATAAATAGTATCATATTCAAATACCTTTAAACAAAGCTCACTGATCATAGTATATTTAGTTTTTGTCTATAATTCCTAAATTAATATGCAAATCACATTTTAATACTTGTGAAAAAGTGATAGGGGAGGGAGGCATACAATGTAACATCTCAAAAATGTAGATTTTGATGAGTATTATAAATTAGAATTGTATATTCAAATTTGAGTGATAAATGATATTTACGGTATTTTGGTATAAAAAATATAGAAGAAATTTTGGGTGATGCCTTTGATTTATTTGATCTCCAAAAATGACCAAGAAAGAATAATAAAAGAAATATTGGATGTAGAAATAATTTTTGTAAGATCTAGTATTTATTTAAAAATATTAAGATAAATATTAGGAAATTCTTTTCTTGATTTAAATTTAAATTTATTTAATATCTCATAATTTATTTGGATATTTATTGATTTAAAACTTTCATGAGGATATTTATCAAATTTTGAAGATAATTACGGGATATGATTATAGGTTAAAGGATGATTTGTTATTATTATTTAAAATTTAAATTTATGAGATTTAATTATCCCTTAATTTTAGCGTTGGAAGAAACACCAGATTTACTTTCAGAATGAGTTATTAGAGGAAATAATATTTTTCTCCTCTCATACATCGATTCATTTCTCTCCCGATTCTTAATTAACCGCTGACCCTAGCCCTTGGCCGAAAATGAGAAAATGAAAGAGAGAAAAAGAAAAAAGAGAGGAGGGGGAGAAAAAGGAAAATGGAAAATTAGAGATTCAAAGCAACACAACCTTTCGCCTTCGAATCAGCAACTATGAAAGAAGGATTTCAAAGATTCGGATGAAATGACGAGAAGAATAGGAGGAAGAAAAAGGAGATATTTTCATGATTCCTTGAGATAGGAGATTTCTCGAACTATTAGGTTTAAATTAATCAAAAATAAGAATTCACATAATTTTATTTATAATAATTTGACAAGGATTGAATAAATTTAATATTTAATTATTTGTAAAATTTTATTTTATTGTATTGCTGATATTTTCTTAATATTTATGATTGTAAATTTCATTTATGGGCTTAAAATATGTTATTAGAGAAATTTGTATAAATATACGCACAATTATATATCACTGGAATATTTCTGTTTTTGATCTGAGCTTTCTAGCAAAAATCAGACTTAAAATGATGATTTTTTTATTAATAATATTTTTATTAATTAATAAATTTAATAATTAGGTTCTTTAATTAAAATTTTGCATTGAATTTTATGCTCCAAAATTTATGATTATCATTTTCTAAAAAAACAAAAAATTCATAGTTATTAGGCTCCGTTGATCAAGTTAGTCAGAGATTCTACGATATCCACTTGTCTACAAAGGGATAACTCATGTGTTGGCCCACTAAAGAGAACCATAAATATTCTCTTTATCAAATTGACTCGTCATCACTGCACATAAATTCAAATCATATGTATTACTTTATATATAACTGATGTGTTTTACATAAATTAGATTAAAATAATACAAATTTTAAAAAAAATAATAATAATAATAATTTTTTTTAATAATTTACATAAATTTTATAAAAAATATTATTTTATTTCACATACTCAATAATTTTTAATAAAAATACTAACTTTATGTTACATCCTAAACTAAAATATTCAAATCATACTAAAATAAAATAATATTTTATTTTTTTTAAATTAGTATTATTTTAATTTTGATTTTAATTATCACGCTAAACGGGTTAATAAATTTTTTTCATTTATAATTTGAGATGCACTTGCCTGCAATGCATGCAAAATTTCTTCTACGTACAATTCAATATAATATATACGCAATATAATATATACGAATCGATAATAATAATAATAAATATAGAACTAATATATTACTTCTGCATGTTTACTATATTTTAGTACTCATTTTTTAAAATTTAGTACTTATATAGAATTTAAAATTTATTTAAAAAGTTAATATAATTAGTATCATATTCAAATACCTTTAAACAAAGCTGATCACTGATAATTATATATTTAGTATTTGTCGATAATTCCTCAATTTATATGCAAATCACTTTTTTAATACTTGTGAAAAAGTGGTAGGGGAGGGAGGCATATAATTTGTGTAAAGTTATTATTTTGTGGATGCAAAAGAATTCTTTATGAACATGCATATTTGATATTTTTATGTTCGAATTATTCTTTTGTAGGGGTGATCAAATCTATGCAAAATTTTGATTTGAACAAACTAAAGTCTATTCCATAACTTTTAGAATCGAAACTGAACTAAATTCCTTTAGATTTGAATCAAAACAAAACAAAACAAATTTAGTTCTAGAGTCGTACGAGATTAATGGGACTGGCTTCAAAATATGTACAAATAAATTGATACTTAGTTGCAATAATCAGTATCAACTAAAAGTCTGGACTCCTCTTAAACATCTAACTATTAAACTAAATGTTGATGTCACAGTAGATGATAAAAGAGGAAGGTTGGGGGTTGGAGTGGTTGCTAGGACCTCCACGGGAGAAGTAATTGCATACCTTTCAAGTAACATTCATGGGCCTCTTGAGCCAACACTCGCAGAATGTTTGGCGGTCGAGCAAGCATTTATTTTAGTCGAGAAGATCAAAGCAAGCTACATTTGGATAGAGGGTGACTCCTTAGAAGCTATTAAGCTAATTCAAGATACTGGGGAGGACCTTTCCATCATTCGCCCTCATCTAAAGGCAATAAAAGATCGCATGAAGTTGTTGAGTAACAATATTATCACTCACATCTGACGGGAAGGTAATAGAGTAGCACACTCCTTAGCCCGATACGCACTTCATATAGAGACTCAGAAAGTGTGGTTTAAGGAAGCTCCGTGTTTTTTTCAAGTCGTTATTAGAGAAAAAATGCTCATGTGTAAGATGGACTCTCAGTGTAGTTCTGTTTTTTCTTAAGTTTGTGTATCCTGAAGGGTTTTATCAAAAAAAAAAACATATGAATCAAATAAAATTTAAATGAAATTTTTATTTAATAATAATAAAAAATGCTAATTTAATTTAACAAAATTTATGCAAATCAATTAATATATGAAATTACAATATAGGCAAAAGAAATGAAATAGCAATATTAATAGAACAAAATAAAGCATTCAAGTTATTGTTAATTGATATAAATAAAGTAAAATTTTAATTTCAGTACAATGTATAAGTGTAAAGAACAATATAATAAAATATTTAATAAAATGTTAAAATAGAAATCGAGTTAAGTTAAAATTTTAGTTCGATTTTCAGTACATCTCTATTCTTTTGAGAGTGTAATTTCTCAATTATTATGACACCTTTGATTTAATTAAAGGGTAAATTGAGCAAGGGCTCAAGTCCCATGGGTTGGCAAGATATTGCAAATGAGTTTCAAATTTTTAAAATTATTAATTTAAGTCCCTCGAGTGCATTTTGCGCTGATACAAGGCCTGGGTTTTCAAGTTACCGATCTAATGGCCTTATTTGGCAAATGCTTAAAATTAGTAAAAAAAATATAATAATAATATTTTTAATTTACTATAAATTTTAATAATTTTATTTCACATCCAACACAAATTCCAATCTTAAAATCAACTTTTTTTCACATCCTACACACCTCTTAATATTAAAATAAATTTCTTCCCATTAATTCTATAAAATAAAATATTTTTTTTTTTACCCAAATTTATCCTCCAATACAAATAAATAGATCTTTAAAGTTTGATAATAAAATCAGACTACAAATCTGAAGGTCATAAAATTTAAAATTTGATTATAACTGATATACTCTAACGAGGGCTGGAGCCCAGTTTCATTGGAGTCTAGCTCTTCATCCTTTTTTTAAAATTTTATTTATTTGATATTACATGTATAATTTAAAATCTAAATAAAAATTATATTATTTTTAATTTTAAATATGTTTTTTCGATGAAAGCTTAAAACATTTTATCACGTATTATATTTAAATTCAATTATTTTAATGAATTAAAAGTGGAGCTACAATGGAGTTCGACGCATGCCGGCCTCCAGCCCGGCCGGCCGAGCAATCTGAGATTCTTATGAAGTCTGGTTACGAAAATCAGACTTGAAAATGATGATTTTTTATTAATAATTAATTAATAATATTCTATTAATTAATAAATTTAATAATTAGATTCTTTAATTAAAATTTTGCATTGAATTGTATGCTCCAAAATCTATGATTATTATTTTCTAAAAAAACAAAAAATCGATGTTTATTAGGTTCTGTTGATCGAGTTAGCCAGAGATTTCATATCATTAAAATCGTATTTATTACTTTACATATATTTGCCCTATATGGCGCGAGAATCAAAATAGCGTTTATTTAAAAACAACAATAATAATAATAAAATAAAATATTTTAATCATTTTACACGAATTTTAATGTAAAAAAATATTATTTTATTTCACATACTTAATAATTTTTAATAAAAATATCAACTTTATTTCACATACTATATCAAAATACTCGATGTAAAATAAAGTTAGTATTTTTATTTAAAATTATTGAGTATGTGTAATAAAATAATATTTTTTATATTAAAATTCATGTAAAATAAATAAAAAAATTTATTTATTATTAATATTATTATTATTTTTTAAAAAATTTAATATAAATAGTTCCATATTTAAATACCTTTAAACAAAATTCACGAGGAGCAATGATCATAGTATATTTAGTATTTATTGATAATATCTCA
This sequence comes from Apostasia shenzhenica, assembly GCA_002786265.1. Classification (NCBI taxonomy): domain Eukaryota; kingdom Viridiplantae; phylum Streptophyta; class Magnoliopsida; order Asparagales; family Orchidaceae; genus Apostasia; species Apostasia shenzhenica. Next base: position 84,726 of record KZ451943.1, on the reverse strand, counting down.
ATTTATATGCAAATCACATTTTAATACTTGTGAAAAAGAAATAGGGGAGGCATAAGTTAGGAAAATTTTAATATTAACATTAACACATTTTAACACGATAATAGTGAGCTTAAAAATTAATTAATTTATGAATTACATAAATATTTGTTTGATAATAAAATTTAAATAATACTAACATCTAAATTTACTATTTAGATAGCTTCAATTTTGAAAATAAATGGCATTTGCATTAAATCTCATTTCACGGAGCTCATTAACTACCATCTGAAAAAAAAATATTTTTAATGTGCCAATTTCTCAGATAGTATTGAGAAATTATATGCATCGTTAACCCTCAGATCATCAGACATTTAATTAAGTAAATACATCCTACTAGATAAATATGAAAAATAATACAATCACAAAAACATAAAATTTATATATTTCATAGAGAGCCTTTTACATTCATGAGAATCGGTGAGTTAGCTCGGTACGTAGAAAAGTAGACGAATAGAGAGCTAAATATTGAGCACCTGATTCTCAACCGATCTTAAATAAGATATGAAAAATGAAATAATGTTCTGCTGTTAGATTAAATGATTTAAAATTTTTAATTGATTTTAATATTTAAGATCATTTTGAAGATATGTTTATTATTACTCTTATATAAAATCACCACCGATAAAATATATTTCAATAATCTTTAGATTTATTAAAATTTAATATATTTTGATATATGTGTATACATAAATATTTATAGATATCATTAAATTAAATAGTTATTATTTTTAGATAACATAACATATCGCATTGAACCAAATGCCCTCCCTAAATCTCATCATCTTATATATGCCGTAAATTATTTTAACACTAAAAACTAAATCTTAAAATTTATAATTTTTTCTAATTTGTTATACTTATAAACATAGCTAAAAACAAGAACAATAATGCCATGAAAGATTAATATATAAAAATACATTTGGAAACCAAACTATTATTTGATAGTTTCATTGGCATAGTTTCATTGGCATATTTGAATTAAAATAGCAATTAAG
>KZ451943.1:60972-83667 GCA_002786265.1 Apostasia shenzhenica | reverse complement strand
AACGCTGTCGCTGGACAGCATGACGCCGCCCCCGGCTGCGTTGTGCGGCCGCGCGGTACGGCGGCCTCGAGGTCGTGCGGCCGTGCGAGGCCGCCGGATCTGGTGGAGAGTGGGAGGGTAAGGGTATAATGGTAATTTTGTATATTTTTTAATAATAAAAAATAAAAAAGGACCCGGATGATATTTTTTGAAAACCTAGGGACCCTAATGATATAAATTTAAAAACATGGACCTGTGTGATAATAACCCTTAAACTCAGGGACCTAGGTGAAATTTACCATTTTTTATATCAAGTTGACTAGTCATCACTCCACACAAATTAAAATCGTATTTATTACTTTACATATATTTCCCCTATATGACGCGAGGATCAAAATAGCGCTAATTTAAAAACAACAACAACAATAATAAAATAAGATATTTTAATCATTCTAAACTAATTTTAATGTAAAAAAATATTATTTTATTTCATATATTTAATAATTTTTAATAAAAATGTCAACTTTATTTCACATCCTATATCAAAATACTCGATGTAAAATAAAGATAATATTTTTATTTAAAATTATTGAGTATATGTAATAAAATAATATTTTTTATATTAAAATTCATGTAAAATAATTAAAAATATTTATTTATTATTATTGTTATTGTTATTATTATTATTTATTAAATTAGTACCATTTTGATACTAATTTTGGTCTTCACTTCAAATAGGGTTAATAAATATTTTACATTTAAAAATTGAGTTGCACTTGCCTACAGTGCATGCAAAATTTTCTTCTCAGTACAATTCAATATATTGTATCCGAATAGATAATAATAATAATAATAATAATAATAATAATAATAATAATAATAATAAATATAAAATTAGTATATTACTTTGCATGTTTACTATATTTTAGTACTTATTTTAAAAAATTTAGTACTTATACAGTATTTAAAATTTAAAATTTAAATTTATTTAAAAAATTAATATAAATAGTATCATATTCAAATACCTTTACACTTGTCGATAATTCTTCTATTTATATGCAAATCACATTTTAATGCTTGTGAAAAAGAGATAAGGAAGCATAAGTTAGGAAAATTTTAATATTAGCATTAACACATTTTAACACAATAATAGTGAGCTTAAAATTTAATTAATTTATAAATTACATAAATATTTGCTAGATAATAAAATTTAAATAATAAAAACATCTAAATTTACTATTTAGATAGCTTCAATTTTGAAAATAAATGGCATTTGCAGTAAATCTCATTAATTCAATTACATGTTAATTTGCTTCACGGAGCTCATTAATTACCATCTGAAAAAAAAATGTAAATGTTAATGTGCCAATTTCCCAGATAGTATTGAGAAATTATATGCATCATTAACCCTTAGATCATCGGACATTTAATTAAGTAAATACATCCTACTAGATAAATATGAAAAATCAAAATAATAAATAGTGAGCTAAATATTGAGCACCTGATTCTCAACCGATCTTAAATAATATATGAATTAAAAATTTTAATTGATTTTAATATTTAAGATCATTTTGAAGATATGTTTATTATTACTCTTATATAAAATCACCACCGACAAAAATGAAACAAGAGTGAACGAACACCTCGTAATTCGTATTTTGGTTCATAAATAAAATTTTTGTAATATTTTGAGTGTTCATAGTATAATTAACTAAGAATGAATGAGTAATGTATAAATAAAACTAAATTGTGTGGCATATCGGTAATTATCCTTAAATAAAATTCAGTGCGTAATAATTAGGATATATAAGACCAAACTTAAATGGGCTTGGGCCCAGCCCATTAACTTACACATTGTCAAAGTTTCAACAATCTCCACTCAGACCTCCTTAACTAAGAACGATTAATATTGCGTACATTTTTATTACAATTATCTTCTTCAAAGAAATATAATTATAGAGAGAATAAATAAAAATATATGAGTATTTTCACCAAAAAAAAAGAAAAAGAAAATTACCTACATGCCACACCATTTCACTTTATTCATGCATTACTCATTCATTCTTAATTAATTACGCTATGCACACTCAAAATATAATAAAATCTTACCTACACACACTTTCACTTGTTTTCATTATAATGAGCAATTATAATTTTCTAATAACCTAATTATAGTTAAGTTACAAAAAATCTTAACAATTCATCATATTATTTTAAGAATATTTAAATATATTTTGAGTGAAAATATTAAAACTTTGATATTTAGGTTGTGGTAAGGGAAGGAAACATCCGCGACGATAATTGATTTTAGGACAGATCAGCGCTTTAGTGTGACATCGAGGAAGAAAAAAATATGTATTATTAAGGGTAAAAATATAATTTTAATAATTTACTAACGAAATATTTTTTGAAATAGATTTTGACTAAATTTTAACTTAAGTGTGTGTATGTAAGATTTTATAATATTTTGAGTGTGCATAACGTAATTAACTAAGATAGGTAACGCATAAATAAAGTTAAATGATATGACATGCAAGTAATTATCCCAAAAAAAAGTACAATAAAAATTAAAATATATTTATCATTAAAAATAAATCTAATATACTATTCAAATAGTTCATATATCATATACATTAAACTCGATACTTCCAAACAGTTCATATATAATCTTTTTACTCAAAAACATACAAATATTGAGAACCGTATAATTTGTGTAAAATTATTATTTTGTGGATACAAAAGAATTCTTTATGATCATTGATCATGCATATTTGATATTTTTAATACTCGAATTATTCTTCATAATTTTTAGAATTGAAACTGAACTAAGTTCCTTTAGATTTTAATTAAAACAAAAACAAAAAAAACAAATTTAGTTCTAAAGTTGTATGAGATTAATGGGCCAGGCTTCAAAATATGTACAAATAAATTTAATCTTAGTTACAATTAATGAATATCATATGAATCAAACAAAATTTAAATGAAATTTTTATTTAATAATATTAAAAAAAGGTAATTTAATTTAACAAAATTTATGCCAATCAATTAATATGTGAAATTAAAATATAGGCAAACGAAATGAAATAGCAATATTAATAGAATAAAATAAAGCATTCAATTTATCGTTAATTGATATAAATAAAATAAAATTTTAATTTCAATACAACGTATAAGTGCAAAGAACAATATAATAAAATATTTAATAATTAAAATGTTAGAATAGAAATCGAGTTAAGTTAAAATTTCAGTTCTATTTTCCATTCTTAAAATATTTCAGTACACCTCTATTCTTTTGCGAGTGTAATTTCGCAATTATCTTGACATCTCTAATTTAATTATGGTTCTGTTTGATAACTTGTCAAAAAAATAAAATATTTTAATTATGATTAAATTTTTAAATTTATTTTTAAAAAAATTCTAAAAATTATTTTATATATCATCCTACAAAAATTACGACATTAAATAATTACTTTATTTCACATCCAACACAATTTTTCAAAAAATTTACAAAAAAAATTTATTTTTTATTTTTTTCTTCAACCAAATAGCGCTTAGCGGTAGATTGTGCATGGGTTCATGGCCCATGGGGTTGGCAAGATATTGCAAATGAGTTTTAATTTAAACTAAATTCTTTATTTTAAATTTCATTTATTTGTTTATTTAAAATTTTTATAAATTTACAGTTATTAATTTAAACCTATATTAATTAGTTAAGAAATATAATTTTATATGAAAATTATTAAAGTTACTACATATATATAGCACGCGCAATATTAAAAAAAATCACGGCAACTAAATGTTATATTATTTAATTATAATAAAAAGTATTAATTTTTTTTATAATTTAATTATTATATTATTTCACTGAGAATACTAAATAAATAAATTTTAGGGATAATTCACTTAGGCCTCTCAGGTTTAATCGACTTGTTATATAGGTCCACAGTTTTGAAAACATATTAGACAGGTTCTCAAAACTTACTGTATAAGTCATTGTAGTCTTTAATATATATAAAAAAATTTCAATAAGGTCCAATTAATTGTTTTCAGTTAAAAATTCTGTTAAATTAAAATTTTAATTAATAAATCATAAAAAAAATTTAATATAAAATTACAATTATACCTTTTGTCCTCGATGTGGTCGGCAGCACGCCGCCCTGTGCGCCGGCGACGCTCCGGCGACCCACGTGCTGGCGACTTGCGCGAGGCGGTCCGCGCACGGGGCCACGCATTGCGGCGACTCACGCACGTGTCACCACAGCGCGCAGAGCAGCGCACTACGGCGACCCGCGTAGCACGCTGCTGCCTGTGCACGGACGCCGGCGCGGCGGGTAGCCAGAGATCGGAAACAGGGGGGGAAAGATATTTTCGTAATTTTAACAGCGTTTAACAGATACTATTACAGAAGGACCATAATAATCTATACAATATATTTTGGGACTTGTCTGACATGTTTTTAAAATTATGGACCTACATGGTAAGTCTAGTAGATCTCAAGAGCCTAAATAAAATTATTCATAAAATTTATTATATTAAATTTAAATAATAAAAAGACCAATAAATTTATATTAAAATATTTTTTTTTTTGATAAGATGGCCAAGATCTATGCCTTACTTAGTTAACTGATTTAATGGCAACTGTTGTATTTTAATGTTAACTAAATTTATTTAACGATTTATTGTGGTCTTATAATAAAATAAATTGTATTAACCAGTGTTATATTTTGGGTTAGAAACAAGCTTGAGCTTAAATTAATCAAAAATAAATCATAACTAATTGAAAAGAGTATAATTATAAAGTGCCTAAGACTGAGATTTGTTCAAAAAATTCACTGAGAATTTTATTCAACATGAAATTTGTTCAAAATTGGCTAATGTTTGCTTGACTTATATTTAACTTGATTTTTAATTACTTGAAATTAACTCATTAAAATAAAATCGATCGAATTAGTAATCAACTTAATATCTATATAATTATATATATTTAGTTTTCCATGATGTATATCTAATATCTAAAATATATTATATGAGAAATATTTTGATGAGTTAACGGATAAGTACATGTATTATAACATGTAAATTTAAAAAATTATATTTAAAAACATTAAATGTAAGATAAATATTTAAAGGGCAAATTACGTCCAAGTTTTGTATTTAACACTTAATATCGCGCAGGTCTATATTTTTAAAATTATAACATTGTGGTATTTGAGTTTTAATAAATTATCAAATGAGTTCTTTTGTATTTTTTTATTATTAAAATTTTTTAAAATTACCGTTTTACACTTGCCATTTTCTCTCTTCTCCTGATCTGGCGCACATGCGCGGGCCGCCCGGCTGGCGCCGCGCAGCCTGCGCATATGTGAGGGATCGGAAGGACAGAGAGAGGCAGAATCTCTCTCTCCTCCCGATCCTGCGCACGCGCTCGCAGCAGCTGGCAGCCGCGGCCCGCGCACGCCGGATCAGGAGGAGAGAGAGAGGGGTAAGGGTAAAATAATAATTTTAAAAATTTTTAATTATAAAAAAAAGTAGAGAAAGACCTATTTGATAATTTATTAAAACTCAGGGACCTGATGTTAAATTTTAAAAACGTGAGCCTGCGCGATATTAAGCGTTAAACTCAAAGACTTGAGCATAATTTGCCCATATTTAAATTATAAAATATAAAAAATTGAAATCAAATAAATTTTACTAAGAGGGCGTTTGATTCGTTGTTATCTTGATATTATATTATATAATCTAGATGTAATGGTTATCTTGGTATTATGTAATTTAGATATCATAACATCTAGATATCATCTTTTGATTAATAATTTTATAATTTTATAAAAAATTATTTATAAATATTATTAAATTAAATAATTTTTTTTTTAATAACATAACATAACATCCTCTAAGATAATATTGAACCAACGTACTTTTAAAATTAAACTCAGCTCCTTGGGCTTTAATCTTCATTAGCCTTAAGCCTAGACATCTGCGTTCAGTATATACGATGTTCTTCATCCAGCTGCTCTCATCATTGCGTACCGGCTTGAAGGTAATCAAAGGAAGAAACCGCCTTGATGCCCACCGTCAGCTTTTCAATGGAGCTCATTGTCAGCAGCAAAGAAAAGAAGGAAACTGGCTGTAGATCTGGTAATGAGCGACAAGACGATCATTAGCTCTAAAAAGGAACAATGGAGCCACTAGACAGTTGTCGCCCCATCTTTTCCCTTTTCTCCAACTCTCACCCCAGAGCTGTTTCCATTCCAGAACGAAAGCGAACCAAATCATGGGCAGGTCTACCGCAAGACTGCCGAGCTTCTGCCTAAACCGAGTCGCTGCTCGCGCCCGTGTCCGCTCACCACCGACGGACTTGAAGCCCCCGTTTCCGGCTGCCGGCGACCGTGCGGAGCAGGTATCCAGCGTCGATGGGGATGCGGCGGGCTGCCGGCGGATTATGGTCGCCGTGGACTCAAGCAGCGAGGCGAAGAGCGCCCTGCAGTGGGCTCTGTCCCATGCGGTGCAGAGAGCGGACACACTTGCTCTGCTTAAAGTTTCGAAGCCTTCGAAGAACAATGGTGAGTTTTCGGCGAGCCTTTAAAATTTTCTTTCTTGCCCACCCACCAAGTATTTGATGATTTGTTGCTTCGGCACAAGGTAGGAGGAAATGAGTTTCAATGGGAAAGAGATTCAAAGGGATATGATCTTCTCGAAGCGCTGAAGAACATCTGCCAGTCTCGAAGGCCAGAGGTGCAGGTTGAGACCTTCTTGGTGGAAGGAAGAGAGCGAGGACCGACGATCGTCGAGGAGGCGAGGAAGCAGGGGGCTTCGCTGCTTGTTCTGGGGCAGAAGAAGAGATCCATAACCTGGAGGCTGCTGATGATGTGGGCTGGAGGGAACAGAGTGGATCAATCGAGAGGAGTTGTGGAGTACTGCGTGCAGAACTCTTCGTGTATGACGCTGGCTGTGAGGAGGAAGAGCAGGAGAGGCGGTGGGTATCTGATCACTACAAGGAGGCAGAGAGACTTCTGGCTTTTGGCATGAGGTTTGAATGACCAATTTAGTTATCCAGTTAGTTTGGATTGCGTTGTTCACCGAATTGGAGTGCTTCTGTTTTTGTTTTTGATCGAGGGACAAGAAGGATAATAGTTCGCTGGATTTGGGTGCTGCAAAGTGAATGAAATTTCTCGCAAAAATGATCATAAATCTCCCCAACAAAAACCAAGATACTATATTTGATGCGAATACATATCCAATCTGCAAACAGGAACATAGAAACTTAACGAGATTCAACAGATTCTTCAATTTTAATCAAAAATTCACTCATCATCTTCCTGCTGCTCAAGCAGCAGCGACTTCAAGTGGATCAGGGACAGAGGTGGTGGTGGATCATAGCAGGCTGATCGTCGACAACGATAAGCGGCGGCAGGCGGCCTTTTTCCAAAGACGAAGCCGCCTCCGAAGCCTCTGTGATTTCTCAGGAAGAAGGACCACATCTTCAGCATCAATGGCAGACTAGATTTCCTTACACCCAAAGTATAACCTGTTGCATTAATATACAAAAAATGACCTGAATGAGCCTGTCTTTCTCCTATATTAACTGTATATATATATATATTACTAGAGGAGTAGGCCAGCGGCCGAGGGACCTTGTCTCTTGGAATCTCCGAGGACCATTAGTGCTCTCCATTAATTTCAGCCACAATCCTGAAGAGTTTTCATCTGCTGGTTCATGCACTTAAATTATGTATCTGGCGTTTTAGATCGATCTAAATTTAAAATTTGCATACTTCATTCTGTGATGATCAATAATACTGATGGATGCTATAATGAACTATAATTTGACTGGGGTGCCAAAACTTGATGGCAGATATGGTGTTTATAACTTTTTGATCTGTAATTTTTTTTTTTCCAAATTCAACTTATTTATTAAATGGGCATATTTCTTTTGTTCAAAAACTGAGGAGAGGTACATCAAAAAAAAAAAAAAAAAAAATGCATGCCATTTTCAAGGACAATGTTTCATGCAAATTTTTTATTGGGTATACCAAACATTCATCAACTTTTTGACAATGCCTTGTACATGGATGGCCGGCTGTTGAACACATATCTAGTGCCGACTTGATCGATAGTTTGATCTAGAACATCTCATGATGTAGAGTCTTCCTTGAGGGATGACCGATCTACATTGATGGTCATCGATGTTCGATGTCAGTCCTAGGTATAAGATATCCAGGCTCATTCATTAACAAATGAATTAGCTACACCGCAATCTTATAAGTTTTGACTCGTACTACTGCAGTTGGGATTAATCTCCACTTTGTAGAATGTGATTGAGTAGAGGTGGGAGCGATGTGCACATGTTAGGCAGTGCGCTCTACAGGTCGAGACGACATCCACCAATCGTGGGATGCTCAACTGAGGGTATACATGCGATCGTCTGCTGGTTGATCGATGGAGGCAAACTGGATTGAGTTCGATGAAGCTAGGTGATTATTTGGTGCACCGATTGGGTTGCTCATGAAGAGAAGTCTGTTAAGGACATGTGTATGGTGGGATTATTTGGTGCACCTCCGTGGCCTGATTATCTTCACTTACTTAGCCTGCCTTCTCAAAAGAGTATGGTGGGATCCAATTAGAATAACGAAGGCCATGGAGGCACAAGGAATCAAAGGCCCTCCTTATAAATTATTCCATGGGAGCACTGGAGAACTTGCCAGCATGTTGAAAGAATCCATGGCTGGTCCCATGGAGCTCTCACATGACATACTCCCCACACTTCAGCCTCATACTCATGCGTGGACAAAAAACTATGGTAACGCCATTAATTTTCACCTGAATATATCACCACTTATGAACGTTGTTTCCCACAATATTTTAACAATGAAACAGGGAAAAATGTTCTCACATGGTTGGGTGCAAAGCCGCAGCTGGTGATAGGAGAATCAGAATTGATCAAGGAGATGTTGACCAACAAAGATGAAACTTACACTAAGTTCATCGGAAACACCAGAGTACGTGAAGAAACTATTCGGTGATGGTTTGGCGACAACAAAAGGTGAGAAATGGGCAAGGCAGAGAAAATTGGCCGCCAATGCTTTCTGCTCAGAGAGACTCAAGGTAACCCAAAGAGTTAAATTCAAATAATACTTATGAGGAGTACAATTTGTAGTGATTGAGAAAGAGATAGAAGAAAGAATTAGAACACAAAATTTATATGGTTCAATGTCACCTAGGTCTACGACAGGATGACCACACTTTACAAGGTTACAATTAATGATCATCCTTCTATTTATTTATCATGGAGTCTATGAGTCTCAAGACAATTAATAATATATGTTAAATGAATTCAAAACCAATTCCAAATATTTCGAAATTCAATGTAGCTCCAGTTGGAACCAAGATAAGATAGAGGAATTGAATAATATAGGTTGAGATAAACTTCACATTGTAATACTTTTTTTTTCCCCTTCCCTGCCAAAAAACATCTTACCCTGATTGAATTTTAATGATGTGGTGAACAATGAGAAGCATATACAACAAAAGATAGAATCAATTAAGCAAGTACTTCACTCGCTTTTGGTTTCAGGGAATGATTCCGATTATGGTGGATGAAGTGGAGTCCATGCCGAAGAACTGGGTTGAATTTGATGGAAAAGAGGCAGATGTTTTCAAGGAATTCAGAGTCCTCGCGGAGATCATATCAAGAACTGCATTCGGCAGCAAGTACAATGAAAGGAAGAGAATCTTTACCAAATTAGACAAGCTTGGTACCATCTTTAACAGTATAATATAAAATAAAATTATATATATATATATAAATTATGTGCATCAGTAGTTGTAAGGTGTAATATATAAGCAACAGTATTTTATTTACTATTCTTACTTACTAAACTCTAGATTCTAAATCCTAAACTCTAAACTCTAAAGCCCTAGATTATAAACCCTGAACTACCCTGAATCCTGAATTCTGAACCCTAAACTTTAAACTCTAAACCTGCAGTCAGAGGGTGTGAGGCTCGAATTTATATCATTATAATTTTAAATTGAGGTGAATAAAATTGTGATGTTCAGATATAAGGAATAAAAAAAAACAATTTTTAGGCAAGTCGTGGCTCTTAATTCTTACAGTGGTAATGGAATATGTAGAATCAACATTGATTGTCAATAGATTAAATGCAATTAACTTAAATGACTTTATCAAATATTTGAATTAATTGGAGCATAAATATTTGGCTCAAATTAAAAAAATAGATTATATATAATGTATATATATAATATATATTAAAGATAATATATATGTTATATAATATATATATATATTATAAACCGTGCCGAGCTTATGCGGCTCGAGATCGACTCAAAAAAATTGAGATTTTATTTTTTCGATTCGGCTAAAAAATGACTCGAAATCAGCTCGAAACTAAACCCAATTGACTTCAAGCGATTTTGAGTTAATCGAAATGTGATAGATTCAATTTCAAGCTGGTATTAGTTCAGCCCAAAATCAGATCAACAACAGTCCTAGGCTTTTCTGCGTGCTTAGCAGTTGATTATTTTTTGATTTGTTTGGCCACTGAATATGAGCTCAAAAAGTAGGCCCAACCCCAAGAAAAATAAATCCCTAATGAGCCTCATTATGCTTAGCATTGATTAGTGTTAACACATGGTTCCAGCGCAGCATTTCAGTCATACACGTGGCTCTCAGATGACATTAACTTCTTATTTTGCTTTTATTTCGCAGGTCTCAAACATCGGTCAAACTTCGACCACGCGGGTTCGGTCAAACATCGTTCACGACGATCCAAGATTACCTATAGCAAATATCAATGACGATGTTCCGCAGCTGCACCTGTTGCAGTCGGCGTGGCCCGATCGCGTCGTTTTCTATACAAGACATTTTTTTTAGAAAAGCAAATTAAGGACTCGCATGCTTCAGCCATCAAGAATCCTCAGAAGCAGTACTAAGATCAAAAGCCTAGCTCTCCTTTTGCTGCTACTGGTTCTCCCAAAAGCCGACAACGTCATGAGCTCAGTGTTTGTTTATTCCTTTCCCTTTCGGCAAAACAGGATGAAACTGCGCCACCCGTTATCTAAAAAAACTCTTGAACAGCCTTCAAGGTGGGGAGGGACCTTTTTTCCGGAGAACTGAATTCTTCCTCTATCACCTTTGTAAATGAGAGCTTGAGATAAGATAAAGCTTTTTCTCTCTCTTTTCTCTTTTTCTTCTGTTAGCTCATTATGCTGGTCCTTTCGACCACCCTTTTCTTTTCTCTAGTGAAATCAATCACCCGACCACTCGGTGGACGTAGGAGATTTCTTTCCTGAACCACCTTAAGCCTTTGTGTGTTACTCTGAATGCATTTTATTCTCAGTTAACAGACTTAACTCTCTGCGTGCAGCCGTCTCTCGGGACTCTCTCTCTGTTTCTTGGGATCCCCTACATTTCACGTCAACAATTAAATTACTTATAATTATATATTTCTTTTTTATTCTTTTAAATTACTAGCATAATCTTTCGTGTTATCATGTACAATTAATAATATTTAAAACAACACAAAATTAATTTGTCCATTTAATGTCATATTTCGTAAATTCAATATTAAAAATTTTCTCCTTCCATAAATAATCACGATACTTAAGTGGTGTACTATATATATATACATATATATATATACATATATATATATATATAGTGGTATTTTTCTAGCTGAGAGAAGAATTTGTGTCAATGCTATAAAATTTTAAATTTAAATTATATAATTATTATAATTTTTAAATTGGATAAAAAAATTGTGATGTTAACGAAAAAAATTTAAGAAAAAGGTCAGCATAAGCAATTAGTCGCAGATTTTTATCTGTAGAGTTACATCATCTCCATCCGCGATCAACCGGCTATAAACGGCCGGTGGAACTCCGGATAGAGATTCTGATTCCGACATCAAAAAGAGACGAACGGAGGTAAAAAGCCCTTCTCCCCGACTGCCCAATTCGCTTTTTTTGGCACACTAACGAGGTTTCCTCTCTGAATCGTTCCAATCTTCATCGTCAGCGAGATATTGAACCGATTCCGAGACCCAGTTGGCGATTTCCAGCCCTTCTTCTCTTTCTTGAGCTCAGCGAATTTGTTCCAAAATCATAACTACTTGATTCTTTCGCTGCGATTTTTAACCTCCTGTAGTGAAAAAATGATTGGTGCTTTGATTTAGCCGTCGGAGTTGGAATTATTGCGGGAGAAAGGAGTAAACTTGGCGATTTTGGGGAGGAAAGATCTGGATGGTGCGGGGCAAGAGACCCAGTTTGATTAGCGTTCTCTTTTGACGATTTAAATCTAGTTCTATTCGTCATGCGGAGGAGGGCGCCAGAGTTCCGGCGCCAAGCTAGAAGGAGGCTTACCAATTGGATCTGGTGGATTCTTGGTCTATTCATGGCTGGAGGTCTACTTCTCTTCGTCCTTCAACACCAACATCAGGATCGTTGGGGGCCGCAGACGAAGGTTAGAACCTTGGCTTGCTTTTGGATTGTTCATATCTTTCCATTGTCCCAAAATGTTGTTCAAATAGTGAATCGTTGTTAATTTTCCTTCTCTATTTTGTTTTGTGGATTTCCGGATGAATTATCCAAGTCAAAATGTGATACCCAGCCAAGGATTGATAAAAAAAATTTGGATTTTATGAGTTTTTCTGATCTGGATTTTATGAATTAGTGATAATTCCAGAGCCAAAGTAAAGTAGCATGATGTTGATCTTTATGGTGCTACCAGTTTTGCAGACAATTCTTTCCTATTGGTTGTTTTGTATGCTGCATGGATTACTTTGGATTTTATTCTGATTCTTTTGGTATCTCATGTTTGTTGTTGCCAGTCCTAGCCTAAATAGAATATATATATCCCCATACACCATAATTCTCCCACTCCACTTTTTCTTTTGATACTTTCTCTTAGTCACTCGGAAATTTGGTACTTCATGTTCATTAAATGGAGTGTCTGAATTGATTATTCTTTTAGATAAATAAGATGGCAAGAGGGTTAATTTGATTAATCAAACTTGTTTGGTGTCATTATTTGCATATCATAGCTTAGCCATGTAGGAGACTAAATTAGCAATTTAGAGTGCGACCATGAAGTAGTTTTTTATTTCCTCTACAGTAGTATTTTAATTTCATAGCATGGTGAGATTTATATTGATCCTTTGAGTCATAAATGATACAGAAACATGATCTAAGGATCAAAGCTATTGTACTTTTTTCACCAAGTGCACCTTGATCACTAAAAAGATGGCACTCTTCGAGATCTTCCCAAGAAGTATCTCAAAAATAATCAATAGATTAGACTTGGCCACGACTCAAGATATGGGAATCCAACATATGTCCCAAGGGCAACATCTCGAAACACCCAAGATATCACCGCCAAAACAACTCAAAACTATCACAATTCAAAAACAACTCAGGATTATACTGGTCACGAGTGCTCCACATATTTTAAGTTCTCGTCGTACATCTCGAAGTGGAGTTGTGATGTCATCGTAGATCTCAAAGTTGAGTTATGATGATTTATTTTAGAACAGGCTTGATGATCCTACATCTTCTATAGACACCTTGCTCTCCGAGAGCGGTCAAAAGCAACATGTGACAGTGTTAGAGAAAATCCATGAAAAGGTGACCGATGTACAAACCATCGTCGACTACTTTTGACTATTGTACAAAGTATAATGGGAGTGGGAAAAAATAAGAGTATTCTTGGAATTACGCATGTTTTCTTGAATGTATGTCTTTCATATAAAAAAATGGGTTTATAATTTACGTAGGTTTTGGAAAATATATTTTTTTCTTTACCACATCTTTACGTCCACTTCCTCTCTTACTTTCCTCTGATCACTGTGAGTATATAAAGGAAGAACGAGAGAGAACCCTACTTTGGCAAGGGAGATAGCATTGAGAATTGACTTAATGAACCTACATCAGCTATAAACATCTGGTGCTAAGGGAGTAGCCAAAAGCGACACAAAGGAGTATGGGAGAACATCCATGAAAAGATGAGCGTTGTATGAAGCGTCGCCACCAACCTCTAAATATTGTACTAGGTATAATGGGGACAAACAAGAGTAATCTTGGAATTACATATATATTCTTTGATTTATATGTTGGGCCGCGTTTGTAATTTACATTAGTATTGGAAAATAGAATTTTTCCTTCTTCTCCACCTCTTCACGACCTCTTCCTCTCCTGCTTTCATGGAGGGAAAAAGAGAAAGGGCCCCACTTTGTGGCTTCGTGTGAGAGAGAGAGAGAGGAAGGGATGGAGGATTGATTCCTAAACCAGATGCATGATCAATGAATCCATCCAATTTAACTATATTAAACTAATAATAGCATTCTTTTGTGATGATACATGTTAAATGTATCACTTGCGAAGTTTCATGGAATTTCATTTACTTCAAGAATGTGGTATATCATTCAGCTCTTTTTATTTTCTAATGAACGACATCTACGTGTTAACGTAATATCTTTATAGTCATATGGATATTCTGTCACATATTTACTTGCCAACTGTTAGATGAGACATTCTAGAAATGCTGAGTTCCATAGGTAAATATATTTTGCAGTACTATATGATCTTTTATTCGTGAAAGAATTTAACTAGATATTATTTATGGTTTGGGAATACTTCAATTATATAGATGTAGATATGTTTTGCAGAGCTATATAATATTTTATCTGCACGTACTTTAACCTGGTATTATCGATTGTTTGTGAGCACTTTAATTATGTATGTGTTGCAACTGTGGTAATATCTGTTGTGTTTTGGCTGCAGTGATCAGTTTTTTTTTCTCAGTAGAAGGTTCAAGCTAAACTATGTGAACCTTGAGTTGTAGTTGCATTTGCCTAAGCTTTTTTGTTCCTCTCGAACATGATTAAAGCTTTTTCTCAGTATTAAGTTCATTGATAAATTTTGTTGTATGGACAATGAAGTTTAAGACTCTATGCAGCTGATGTATACAAAATGATCATTGCATCAAGGTAAACTGGTTGTGAACTATAACCTACGTTTTCCCTCCTATCTCTCCAAGTGCACTCAATGAGAAGGTGATGCCAAACAAGCTCAGCCCTGCTTTCAACATTATTTTGGCATTTAACTATGTTGATAGTAATATGGTTAAAACCCCAATTTTCCTTCACAATCTTGATTACAATAAGATCTCTTATATATAAAATGAGAGGAGGTACAATGTTCTTCAGGCAAAGCAAAGACAAACAAATTGAGCAAGTAAATTAACGGGAAACAAATTACAAATAGCAGTCTAAATATATGTAGTTTTTCTAATATTTTTTCTCAAGGTGGTGCATAGACATCTATCAGATTCAGCTTGTCACATAACTTGGAAAAATGTAGGAGCTCTATAAACACGTCAGTAGGCTATTGTTCAAATGATATGTGTGTGGTTGATATTTTCTTATATAAAACATCCTAAATAAAATGACAATCAACATTGATGTGTTTTGTACATTCAAAAACATTTTGTTGTTAGCAATAGAAACGATAACTTAGTTATCACAATATATGATCATGGGTTGAGAGATAGAAAAATCAAGTTTTTCAAGGAGTGTCTACAACTACATTATTTATAGATTTATATTCAGCTTTTGTACTTGACCTAGGTATAATATTTTGCTTCTTGCTCTTCCAAGTAACTAGATTCTCCCCTACAAAGATAAGATAGCCTAAAGTAGATCTCCTATCGGTTATTGATCTAGTATAGCCAACATCAACATAGGCTTTTACATGAAGGTGATTAGCTTTATATAGTAGTCCTTTACTGTAAGGATCTGAATGACATCTTCCCAGTATTTTATTTTGGGTTACATATATTGACTAACCACATTGATCACAAATGAGATATCAGGTTTAGTGATTATCGAGTAAATTAATTTTCAACAAGATGATGATAGTGAGAAGGATTATTGTAAATTCATCATCATTGCCAACACCACTAATATCCATAGGAGTGTCAACGAACTTACATTCAAGAAGGTCAACTTTCTCCAGAAAGTCAATGACATATTTTCTTTGATAAAGAAAAATACCATTACTACCATAGGCTATCTCAATACTAAGGACATGTTTAGGATATCCAAGGTCTTTAATAATAAAAGCTTTTTCAAGATTCCTTTAACATTGATAATGCCCATGTAATCACTAATTGTTAGTAAAATATCCACATTCATAGTAAAAATCATGGATCTAGATGACTGTTGAGAAATTACGAAAGAAGATAGAATTGTCTACAAAATGGCTTAGCAAATCAACTTCAGCAACAACTTGATAGAGCTTATCAAACCAAGCTTTAGGACAGATTTAGATCATAAATAGCTTTTTGCAGCTCAGTAATTTATTCTCCTCCTAAGCAACATACAGTGGAGATTACTCCATATAGATAGTTGTAGAATAATCGTCATGTAAAAAGGCATTATCGATACAACAATATTGATATCTAGCGGAACATGTTCCATCGCTGATTGATGGCCGTAGGGAATATCAAACGAATAGAATTAAGTTTGGCAATAGGTAAACATGTTTTAAAGCAGTTTATATTGTAGATTTGTGTATATCCTTCAGTAATTAAACGAGCTTGTACTGATCAATGGACCCAACAGGATGAACTCTTGGAGGAGGTGGAACAAGATCCCAAGTTTGTCGGATAATTAGGATTGACATTTATGCATCCATAGCATGCTTTCATATTGGATCAGATAAAGCTTCTTGATTTGTCCTATTAATTGAAACTCTTGATTTGTCCTATTAATTGAAACACATGACAGTGAAAAGACAAATTGCCGATAGTTAGGAGATAAATAATCAAGGGTTAAGTGAGATACAAAGGGTGGGCATTATTGCGTTTACCCTTGCAAGGAGCAATAGGAAGATCTAGGTTAGTAGGATTATTATAGGTGGAATCTCAGTCGCTTTAGACAATTGCAGTTTGTGAATCTGCTAGTGGGGAGAGATGTGGCCTTTGAGTGTACACCTGCAGAAGAATACTGGGTTGAGCGATTGGAGCAACAAGAGGTAGAGGGATATGCAAATTTGTAGATTGAGATTCAAGAGGGAAAAATATGGAGTGAATTTATAAAAAGAAGCATCAACAGAAATATACAATCGATAAGAAATAGATTTTAGCAATAATATATTTTTTGGGTTCGGAAGTAACCCAAAAAGATCACCGTACTGAATCAGGAGAAAGTTTATTAATGTCACATCGGGGAGAGTGGATAAAACAAACACATTCAAAAACTTGATGAACAATCAAAATGGGGATTTTCCCGAATGAAGATGGGAGAAAAGAATACAATTAGCCAGAATAGAGGAAGGAACTCGATTAATTAAGAAACATGTTACAAGTATAATATCACCCCAAAAGTAGTGAGGAACGTGCATCTGAAATATTAGTCTTTGAGCAACATCTAATAGATGCTTATTTTTACATTCAACAACATTTTTGTTGAGATGCATAAGCACAAGAAACTTGATGCATAATACCTTGGTCAAAGTAAAAGGATTGAAAATTAAAGTGCATGTACTCAAGAACATTATAAGTACGAAAAAAGTTTTAATATCAGGAGAAAATAAAGTTTAATTTCATTATAGAAAGTTTTAAATATAGTAAAGACCCTAAACCTGCAATTCAATATATACAACAAAGTAGCATGAGTTTAATCATTAATAAAAGTAATAAAATATCAAAAACCTAAGTGAGTAGTTGTAACATCCCGATTTTTTTTTATTCGAATATTTTGGTCTAGTATGTGAAATAAAGTAGATATTTTTATTAAAAATTATTGAATACTTGAAGTAAAATAATATTTTTTTTATATTAAAATTTGTGTAGAATAATTTAAAAAATTTATTTATTATTATTATTATTGTTCTTTTTTAAACTAGTATTATTTTAATCCTGATTTTGGTTCTCGCGCCAAACAGGGTCTTAGAGTGCATTTTTAGTTTATGAATAATGCTTAGGCCGTTTCTTTAAAGATCAACATTCATTATTTTGGCAACTTACCGTAGCATTTATAGCTTTCCTGATTGTAATGTTCCAAGTCCTTTCAAAACGGTACTGATTTTAATGACCTTTTCACTTGATGTATGATTGCTTTTTTTTTTCTCTCTCTTTGAAAGTGGTGTATGATAATTTCTGCATTTAAGTATTGAACTAGTATTAACCTGCAATGCAGAATCCTCCAGTTATTACCTGATTTTTCTATAATTTAGGAAAAGGATCAAACAAGTATAGAGATTGAACGTCCAAGATTGAATCTCACACATGAACTTCTGAGCACTACATCCTTTGCCAGGCAATTGGCTGACCAGATGACACTCTCCAAAGCATATGTTGTCATTGCAAAAGAGCATGGTAATTTCCAGCTTGCTTGGGAATTCAGCGTGCAGATTAGAAACTGCCAGAGATTGCTTTCTCAAACAGCTGTTCAAGGAAAGCCTATAGGCTTCGATGAAGCTCATCCTATTGTGACTCGACTAGCTCAGCTAATCTACAAGGCTCAGGATTTGCATTACGATATTAGTACTACAATTACAACGCTGAAGAACCACGCACAGGCACTCGAAGATCGTGCTTATGTGGCGATTGTGCAGAGTGCCCATTTTGGTCAACTGACTGCTGAGTCTCTTCCTAAAAGCCTTCACTGCTTAAGCATCCGGCTTACAGAAGAGTGGTTTACAAACCAGGAGGTCAGAAAACTTGCAGAAAATCATAGGAAATCACCAAGATTTTTGGATACAAATCTGTACCATTTCTGTATATTCTCCGATAATATTCTTGCTGCTTTGGTAGTCGTGAACTCAACTGTCTCCAATGCTGATCACTCTCAGCAGCTTGTATTTCATATAGTCACTGACCGGATCAATTATAGATCCATGATGAGTTGGTTTCTCAGTAACGATTATAAAGGTTGTACCATTGAAGTTCAAACCATAGAAGAGTTTGGTTGGTTGAATGCCTCCTACTTTCCTTTGTTGAAGCAGCTATCAGATCCTCCCAACTTCACATTGTTACTTAACCACCTTCGGTTCTATATTCCAGAGATATACCCATCACTGGAGAGGATAGTGTTTCTTGATGATGATGTTGTGGTTCAAAAAGACTTAACCGGGCTTTTCTCGCTCGATTTGCACGGCAATGTCAACGGAGCTGTCGAGACTTGCCTCGAGTCTTACCATCGGTTCTACAAGTATCTCAACTTCTCGAATCCACTAATAAGCTCAAAGTTCGATCCACAGGCCTGTGGGTGGGCATTTGGGCTAAACGTTTTCGATCTGATTGCATGGAGAAAGGCTAATGTAACTGCAAGATATCAGTATTGGCAGGAGCAGAATGCTTATGGCACGCTCTGGAAATCAGGTACTCTTCCTGCTGGCCTTCTGACCTTCTATGGACTAACGGAGCCCCTCGATCGAAGATGGCATATTCTGGGGCTTGGCTATGATCTCGACGTTGACGATAGGTTGATCCAGAGTGCAGCAGCCTTGCACTTCAATGGTAACATGAAGCCATGGCTGAAGTTGGCGATCACCAAGTATAGACATTTGTGGACTCGTTATGTCGATTTTGCAAACTCGTATTTGCGCAGCTGTTTGTATCATGCGCCGAAATTTTTGTAGTTGATGTGTTGATTTGATGCTGTTCTTATTATTGGAGTGTGAAGCAAATGCTTCAGCTTGATCTCTTAAAAGATAGAGAAGAAAAGGTGTTATTATTCTGTACGCCTGATAGGAAAATACTGGTTCTTGGAGATGAGCGGAGCATCAATAATTTCTTTTTTCATGTTGGTTTTGGGAAATTTGTACTTAATGGGGCATTTGGCTAAATGTTTTTGTGATATTTCATGTCATTTGAATAAATTGATTGTTTAATTTAATAAAATATTTAAATAATATTTTAAAAGTTATAAAATTATTATTATAAAATAATATCAAATAATAATAATAATGATATTTAGATATTACTTAAAAATTAAGTGATATTTTACTTTGTAAGAAGGGAGTTGAAGTTAAATTAATTTTTTATTTTTTAGTTTTTAATATAATTACATTGAATATAATATAAAATAATTTAAAATTAATATTAATATTTAAATAACATTGAATTAAACAACCTTAAAATTTGGAGGTCACGTAAAGTGAATTATTAAGATGATTATTGAGAAATTGTTTCAGATTATTTTCTTAATTATATTTAAAAAAGTTTTTATCATAATTTTTATTTTAAAGTATGTGTATATTATAAATTTTAATTTAATTTTAATATTAAAATTTATATATGTTATGATATGGTAAGTTAAAATTAATTGGAAGAAACAAACACTAAGAATTATTTACGTCAAATATTAGAAGAAGTTTTGGTAAGAGTAGGTGATCATTCACCAATATAAATTATTTTGAAATATTTTTTAATGACAAATATGATAATACAGTTAATTTTGCTGAATTTAGCATTCAAAAAGAAGATAAAAATTGCTTTTACATTTGATGTATTAGTAAAGCTAAAGTCCAAGAAATTTTAATAAAGATAAATTATAAAAAGTTAGTATGACTGAATGATATTCTTAAATATTTAGAAATGTATGAAAAATGAAGAAGTTTCTTGGCTACTTGCTTTTTTAATATAATTTTAAATGTAAAAAGATTACATTGGTAGCTATTTATAAGAATAAAGATGATGTATAAAATTGTAAAAATTAAATTAATAAGCCTACTTTAAAATCTTTTGAGAGAGTGATCAAGTGTAAATTACATCTTGCTATAAGAGTATCACAAAATTAGTTTACTTTATACCAGGGAGATCCACTATAAAAACTATTTATTTACTGAGAGACTTAATGGAAATGTTTAAAGAATTTACAAATTTTTATAATAGATTATCAATAGAAGAGCTTCGGAGAATTTTAAAAAATAAAAGAATTTGCACATCTTATATTTAAGTTATTATAGATATATATAAAAGAGTTATTACTTGTGTTTGGACAAAGAATTTGATTATTATAGTTGACTGAGAATTCTTCTATTATGGTTGAATTACGGAAAAACTCGACTTCAAGTTTATATCTTTCTATATTAATATTATTATATAGTACTGAATGCTAGCCTATAAAATAGAAATAGATAAATAAGATGAGTCACAGAAATAAGAACGCCAAGGTGGATGAGCAAGTACATGTGAAATAATAAAATAAGAAATCTGTATATCTGCAAGAAAGTTAGAGTGGACTCAATTGAAGATATGTTTAGAAAAAATCACTTTAAATAATTTGGACATATTAGTTGTAAGTTGATAGAAGCTCCAGTAAAAAAAGTTAAGTTATTGAATTTTACCGATATAAAAAAAAAGAAAAGTCAAAACAAATATGACTAAAAACTTGATTGTTATTATTGTTTATAAAGGTCTAGACTAGAAATATTTAAGATAAGGTGTCTTAATATATAATTTTTGCAAATAAAATTTTTCTTATTGATAAAACTAGAGATGAGATTAATGTAAAAATTGAGTTATAAAGAAATATATTAAAATCTAAATTTTTTTATTTTAGTAGATAAAAAACTAAATATATAGAATGTAAATGTAGTCAAAATAGAAGCAATTATATTTGGGAGATGACAATTAATAATTAAGGTATCAGGAAGATCGAGTGATTTAAATATCTTGGACCGATCATACAGAATAATAATAAAATAGATGGTGATGTTATTAGAAAGATCTCAATAAGATGAATAAAGTGGAAGGATGCATGCATCTAATATATTGTGAGAAAAAATTTTCTATTTAGATTTAAATATAAATTTTATAAAGCAGTTGTAAGGCTAGCAAATTTTTGATTAAAAAATATCATTTATTAGGTCTTTTATTAATATAAATGGACCAGTTAACCATTTTTTTAATTCCAATGAAGATGAAACTTTAAGATGAAATCTCTTTTTCAAGTGAACTCTTCTAATTATATGAAGCTACTGTCAATCAATATTCTCTAACTCTAACAAAACCACATTATTAGTTATCTTTTCACCCCAATTTTTCTTATGGTTTTCAAAACATCAAGTTTCACCAAATATAATATCTTTGTCGAGCATTGACAAGCTCATGTTAACACAATTTAATATTATAATGCTACTAAAACTAGTCAAAGTGTAGTCATTTGCATCAAAAAGTTATTAAAAAAATTTACGCTTAAAGTTACGAATATTTCTAACAATATTAGTCTAAGTCCATAATACTTCATCAAATTAAGATGTAGAATTTTTTTATCTACATTATTATACAATATGTTTTTGCTCTTGACCAAGAAGAGCATATATAATGAAGGTCAGTACTGCTCTACATCAACTTATATAGCCTTCATTCTCTCTTGTCTCAAGCTTTATAATTGTGAAATTTATAACTTTTGAATCACAAATAGTATAAAGATATGCTTTAATATCAAATATTAAAAAATCATGTAAAATTCTATTTGACAAATATTAATTAATTAGTTGAACAAACTGTACAAAGATAAAATGAAAAATAAAGAATAATGCAATTATAAAAAAACAAAATTTAAAACTTTCCAAAAATCTTCTTATATTCTTTGGGAGAGAACCAAAAAATGATTTTATCATATAGGAAGACAAATAAAAATCAGCTCAACTAAATTGTATAATCAACAGTACAGTAGATTAGACATATAT
>KZ451943.1:12437-60615 GCA_002786265.1 Apostasia shenzhenica | reverse complement strand
ATATATTTGAAAATGACAAGACAATATAATGGCAAGAATAGAATATATATTTTGCTAATGGTAAGTTTGAGCTGTTGTCCAACCAACTGAAATGCTAAAGGAAATTAAGGTAAATTGTATTCTAAGGTCAGAAAGAGCATTATTCTTGAAGTTGTAAAATGTTATAATTTTAGTCTCTTTTACTATGTCGCTTTTTTAGCTGCTATTTTTGGTTAAAAAATATAAAATTTAATTACTATTTTTTTGATTAATTTGAATGATTTACACATTTAAAAGATAATTATATTGTTCTATTCTCACATTTCTTTAAAATTTTAATAAAAGTTTAGGATTTAATTTCTCTGATTATTTCTTGCTTTTTCCATTTTAAAATTTTAAAACTAAAAATATTTTAAAATTATATTCTAAAAGGTCAAAGAATTAACAATTGAAAATAATCTTACGATATAATACTAAAAAGTTAACAATTATGTCAAAATTAGAACCAAATAATAATATTTTTACAACTTCAGGGACCCAAACTAAAATTTTGAAAAAACTTAGGACCAAGTCGCAATGCTTTTTTGACCTCGAGAACTCAGATGAAAATTTACCCAAGAGATTAATTAAAAGACTATGAGACTGCAGGCAGGTTAGGAGGGACAGATTTGAAAGAGGAGGAGGAGGAGTGTAATTTCTAGTTAATAAAATAATTGATGAGATGACACGTGGCAGCTTCTAAGATCATGAGTTCTCTTCTTTAGATTGGCAGATGAGGAGAAAATGTTAGGCTACCAACCTTGATCATGTACATGGCTGCTACCACCTTGTTGTCATCTTCTCCTAAATTAGTTAAGAGGTAATGAAGGACCCCTCAACTCTCTGAAAACTACACCGATGCCCCCTGATCTGCTCGATTTGTTTTTCTATCTGTTAACATGTTGCATTTGGATCCACACTTCTTCATCTGGACCGTCCACGTGAAAGCTTGCGCAGAATCCACATAAGCAAATCTTCCGCGTCGAACTGTATCTAGACCATCCCGAACAACAGACGCCGAAGAGCTCAAGGCGAAAAGCAAAGACCTGACCTGACAGACGTCTGACCGTTGTGAACCGTACTGCTCTAGAAGAGGAAGCGATTTTTCCGCCGACAGGCCGTACCACTCATACATCGTACAGCAGAAGTCACATAGTAGTCCTCTGCAGGCATTAAATGAGCCATCGCTAGAACTGTAGATTATTCGGCTGAAGTGACTAGACAGAGCAGATCAGAGTATATATATCTCATGTAAACAGCCTTCAAAGGGGGCTGAGATCCAAAAAATCCTTTGAACATACTGTAACAAAAAAAGAAAAACGATTCTAGTGATCTTCTAAGCCTCCCCGAAAAGGAGCCGTGGTTTTTCCGCCAACCGATTTTCCACGTAAAAAATCTTGATTGTTTCTCGTCTTAACATAACATTTTAATTTTTTTGCAGTACAACTGCACAAGAATATTTATAAGCATGCATTAATAAACTGCTTCGAATATTCAATTGTTAGTTAATTGAGCAGCAGCAGATTTTGGTCTCATTTGATTCGAGCTTTTGTTTGAATAAAAAAAATAATATTTTATTTTTTATATTTAATAGAAAAAAATTTATTTTAATATTAAAAAAATTGTAGACTGAAAATATTGCTTCTTATCAAAATTAATAACAAATGAAAATATTGCATGCATGTTGTTATGTTAAAATTGTATATAATTATTAACTATCTATTTATTTGAAAAGTTTAATTTTTAATTAATTTAAAATTAAATTTAAATAAAGATTTTTTTATTAAAAATTGTGAATAATATAAAATAAAATTAGTTATTATATTAAGATATATGAGAGATGCGATATAATTTTTTATTTTTAATATACGTGTAAGATGTGAAATAAATTAATTATGTAATGTGATATATTTGTTTAAAATTAAATCTAATTAATTTTAATCTGTTAAATAAACAGAACCTAAAATAAAATTAATTCAATTTGTAATTTATTCGATATCAACATAGTGATACATATGTATGGAGGCCAGCTTTCGAGATGTATATATATTTAATAAATTTTATGTACATAAATATTTAAATAAGATATATATTGAATAGATTTAAAATATAAATTGAGGAGAATTGTGTATTATAAGTATATAAATAATACTTTTAAATTTAAATAAAAAATATATGTAATATATATTATATGTAACATAAATATTTAAATTTAAAAATATTAAAAGACAAGTTTGATTCAACTCAAAAATTGACTCAAAATTAAATAATTTTTTGTGAATTTAAGTTAAAATCGGCGCGAACTTAAAATCCTTGAGCTAAACTCCCTAGAACTTGACTATAAATAGAAGGGATAATTAACTACATGCCACACAATTTAGTTTTATTTATGCATTATTTATCCATTCTTAGTTAATTACGCTATGCACACATAAAATATTATAAAATTTTACATACACACATTTGAGTTAAAACTTAATCAAAATATATTCTCTTAGTAAATCATTAAAATTATATTTTTATTCTTAATGATACATATTTTTCTCTTCCTCAATACTACACTAAAGCGCTGATTTGTCCTAAAATCAATTCACGTCGCGGATATCTCCTTCCTTTGCCGCCACCTAAATATTAAGGTTTTAGGATTTTTCACTCAAAATATATTTAAATATTCTTAAAATAATATGATGAACGACTCAGATTTTTTATAATCTAACTATAGTTAGGTTATTGAAAAATTATGATTACTCATTATAATAGAAATAAGTTAAAATGTGTATATATAAGATTTTATAATATTTTGAGTGTGCATAGCGTAATTAATTAAGAATGGATGGGTAAGGCATAAATAAAATTAAATTGTGTGGCATATTGGTAATTATAACTAAATAGAAAGAGTAGGGGCATTCTGGTCCAATGGACTTCTTTAAAATGGCTTCTCCCTCGACATCCCGCAGTGTGGGAACTGTGAAATTTCGTCGACTGCTTCTTGCAAGCGTTGCCCGAACCTCGGACGAGCCTCCACGTCTGCTCCCATGTCCACGTCAGCCCTCGTCCTCCTCCTCCTCCTCCTCCTCCCCTTTCCCTTTTTAGAGCCGTCGTCGTCGTACCCTTTTGCGACGCCGGCAGCGGCGGATCAGAATTATCCGATGCAACGCCTCCCGCGGGAGGAGCTGGTCCGTCTGGCTGGCTATGGAGAGGAGCGTCTCTCCTCTGTGCTCGTCACTGGAACTCTTCTCTGTCAAGCTTGCCTTCACCCTGGATCCGAGCTCTCCACCTCCCATATTAAAGGTTTATATTATATATATATATATATATATATATAGTTGTGAAATTATATATATATATATATATATATATAATATATATAATATATTATGTTGGTGGGTACGTAGTCTCTGTTAAACCGATTATATATGAGGTTGCTTTTGTTTGGATTAATTAATAGCAATTAGGTTCATTTAATTTTTGATCAATATTCAATTGGGTCTCTCTAGTTCTAAAACTAACTAAATTAGTTGTTTAATTTCAGGTGAAATGCAAATAAAGGTATCTAATAAAAAATATTTACTCTAATTATTAGATTAGATTTGATTTTATGTTTATTTAAAATATTAATGCAATTTTTAAATTAATTAAATTATTCAACTCATTTGAAAAAAAAGTTATTTGTTGAGTTTTTTTATTTATAATAATTGCACAGTATCTCAAGCAATTTAGAGGACTAATTTAGTAATTAATTTAAAAATTAGAGGAATTTAATTGCTATTATTATTATTGTTATTTTTTTGATCTCATGAGGTTGCTTAAATTAGAATTTAAGGAAATTGGATTAAATAGTGGATCATTTTCATGTGGAGGTGAGGGGGAGGTAGTGATCACCTTTGGCTCCTTCTAAGAAAAATTGTAGTATATAATTAAGATATAAAGAAACATAGAAGCAAGATATTGAGAATAGTTTTGATTAAAAATATATTTTATTGATTGCTGTTAAAAATAAAATTCTATGATACATAGCATAAAAAAAAAAAAACTCAAGTCATATCAATTAGCTAATATGCCAACTTTCAAATGAATCAAGAATCTAGTAATATTATGTACAAGTAATAAATTAAAGTAAAACGTTATCTGTTTAGTGCTTTTAAAAAATACTAATTATTTTTTAATATTTATTTCACATTTAATAGAAATAAAATTAATTTGATATACATATTACATAATTTTAATTTTATTTCACATTGATCGTACACATATTACAATAAAATAAATATATTTCATATTACGTATAATTAAATACTAACATATTTGCTCTCTCTATACTGAAATATATGTAGGGGCATTTGGTTCAATGTTATCTTGATGTTATGTTATATTATTTAGAGAAAATAGTTGTTTGGTTTAATGATATATATGTTTGGTTCATTGTTATCTTAATGTTATGTTATGTAATTAATCCAGATGTCATTTTTTAATTAATAATTTTATAATATAATAGAAGATTATTTGTAAATATCATTAAATCAAATAGTTGCTTTCTCTAGATAACATAACATAATATCAAGATAATATTGAACCAAACGCTCCTTAATATATTTATAAATAATCTTCTATTAGACAATAAAATTATTAGTCAAAAGTTGACATCTAAATGTCATAACATCTAGATTACATAACATAACATCAAGATAATAATGAACCAAACATTCACGTAATACCCTCAACCAATTAAAGCCTAAAATTTGCTTAAAACTCTCCTAAATGGCGTTTTCTTGGACTGAAAAATCACTTTAATTAGCAAGGAATTAACCTTCTAAGCTAGCTAGCTACTTCGTGGGATCCATCAAAACCCTTCTCTGATGTTAACATTTTATTGCTATAAAATATTTGTCATGTATATTAATTGTTAAATTTATTGAAGTTATTATTAAAACTCATATATATATGCGTTTGATTGCCTATGTTACATACATAAATTTTAAGCTATAATTTATATCATACAAATATAATTATAAAATTAAAAATTAATTTTATTTCATATGTTACACATATAAAAATAATAATTGACTTATATCATATTTTTTACACATCTTAATATAATTATAATTAATTTTATTTCATATTATACATAAATTTCAATAAAAATATTCTTATTTAAATTTAATTTTGATTTTATTAAAATTAATCTATGATGTCATATATAAAATTCCCACTCTTATAAGATTTTATAATATTTTGAGTGTGCATAGCGTAATTAACTAAGAATAGATGGGTAACGCATAAATAAAACGAAATCGTGTGGCATGTAAGTAATTATCCCTTATTAATATTAATATATATAGTAATAGCTATTCCCATTAATGAAAGAATTAATTAATTTGAAATGTAATTAAAAGGCATTAATAATTTACATTAATTTGCTTAATTTTTCTTCCTGAAGGCGCAAAGGTGGCGGTCGCGTGTAGAACTGATGAAGGAATTAGCAGGAGAAGAAGGAACTACGCCATCGGGACAACTGACGAGTTTGGGGACTTCATGATCGATCTTCCTTCCCAGCTTCACGCCGTTCCGAAGCTTCAAGATTCGTGCGTGGTCAGGGTTCTCCGGCTGCCGAGGAGCTCGCTGTGCCGCCATCTGTCGAGCGTAAATCCCAGACGCATAGAGCTGTCGTCTGTGGGCAATGGCATCCGCGTATATACCGGCGGTAACATTAAAATAAATCTCAGATCAGGAAGCACTAATTCTCAGGAGTACTGCTTCGATGATAAGAATTAATGATACCATTAATATTTAGATCTAGCAGTAATAATTGGTGAGAGATCATCGATAGAGATCATTATATACATCTAGCTAGATAGAGATCATCGATCGATCATTATGATTGTTTTCTCTTTAATTTCGAACATGCTCATATATATATATATATATATATATATATATATATATATAATGTGAATGTCAATATACATGCATTTATCTTGTACTTTTTAAATATATATGCTGATTTCTATATATGTTCAGTCAATTAATTCGTTCAAAATATTCAATTAGATTACGTACGTTCATCTATATATATATATATATAAATTAATTAGTTATAAGCAATGTAGAATAAATACACAAAATGCACATTAATTATCTAATATCAAATTGATAGCTAGAACTATATATATGTTTTGCTGGACTAGATTAATTAACCATCATATATATAGGAATATTCATAATAATTAATTATTCTAATCCATATTATAATTAGTTAATTTGCTGTTAAAACTGAAAGTAAATTGAAACTTGGGTCTCTCATCAGCTTAATTATGTCTATATATATATATATATATATATAAATATAAATATACAATATAATGCTTGTGGCTAAAAAGAGTGAAGAATGATCACTGGATAATGTTCTAATTAAGAGAAAGAAATTACTGAAACAAAGTGCGGCTCCTAGCAAACTTCTAGCTAGGCCGATCGATAAATAGTAGTGAGAGATTCATAGAAATGAATCATCCTACATGCATTAAGAATGAACTGGAGTTCCTACGCTATATAAGTAGATAACGTGATCCCAAATAGGAGATACGTTTTTCGGGATAAAATCGTAACGCTAATGATGAAAAACTCTATATATACATAGTTAAGTATGTTTGAGATGAAATAATACTGAGATGTGGATGAACTTCCAAAAAATACTTTAAGTTACATAATTCTCTAAAATTAAAATAAGAATACCTCTATATTAATTTAATTTGAATCACAGATGTTACATATAAATTAATTAATATTTGATAACTATTCTATCGAAACAAAAAAAAATTCTTGAGATCTCTATTAATGTATCAATCAGTTATATATTTATATATGTATAGAAAAAGCAAAATGGAGTGTGAATTATATTTCTAAAATTACAAAAAAGTGAATTACATCAACAATTACAGAACAACCTGCCTGCAGTCCTTGCCTTGTTTTGTTCGAGACAAAATTTTTACCCAATATAAATTTCAATTATAAAAATTAACTTTATTTCACATCTAATACAAATATAAATATTAAAATTTAAAGTATTTCATATTTTACACACTTTCTAATATTAAAATAAATTTCTCTTTCATTAAATTTAAAAAATAAAATTTCTCTTTCATTAATTCGTATCAACTTTTCTGCACCTCCCAGCCCATATCAGTGGTGAGGGCTTATTAGAACATCCTTCAGAAAACTTTTTTTTTTTATTTATTCCTAACCATCACATGCATTAATATTTTTGCTGTATTTAAAAATTATAATTATTTTGTTCAAATTTGAGACCTTCTAGTCCAGTACTAAGATAAACTCCTCTCCATTAAACTATTAAAATAGCACTTAGAAGGATTTGCTATTGATGATAATAAAGAGATGAAGCTTAATAGAAATATGTAGTTTTTCATATTTGATATAAATACTGCAAATTAATTTAATTTATTTTAACTCCAGTGATTATCATATATATATAAGTGATTGAGTAAAAGATGTCAGAGCTTGATAGCCCAATGGACTCATTTGACCATGGATTCTACTTTAGAATAGGTGTAATTATAACATTAGTTTAGTTTGAAGCAGCTTTAGATTAGTAAGTACGTAGCTTTTGAGTTCTTTTTTGAATAATTTTTTGCTCAAAACATTAATAAATTCGTGTAATTAGAGGATCAATCAGCTTCATGCACCTTCATCAGCTGCTTAAAACTTTTTCACCTTAGAACTTTGATGATTGAAATAAACTCATTTAATTGTTGATAGAAATTAAGAAGAGATATATCTTGAATCAAACTGACCCATATAATTAAAATTTACTTGATAATTTAGAGAAATTCTCCTATATATATTCACTAGCCAAAACAAGCAAGAAGAATTCATTAAGTGATAGCAAGAGTCTCAAATTAAGGCAAAGACATGATGGGAAAAAATCATTTGGTTTAACTGTTCCCAGTTTGCTCTTCACTATTTTTGATTAGGGTGAGCGCGAAAACCAAAAATGTGCGACTTTAAAAAAGAGAAGAAATGCCTCATACATATATATATATATATATATATATATATATAGATAGAGGTGGAAAGACACTATGCATGATAATTAGAAAAAGCAATCAATATTTGTCAACAAAATTCAATTAAGATCTTAATTTGCCTACATATATAATGATCAGATATTTCTTGATGTTTAGTAATAATGATGGGCAAATTATATATCTTTGTAACAATTACAATATCTCGGAAAGGATAATAGTAGACCAAAGAAGAACAATTCGGGCTAGAGGTTAACGAAGGAGCATGTTGTCCTCCTGTAGGTCATAACTCATAAGTGTAAAAAAATGAATCGCATCGATTAATTAATCTGAATAATTTACCTCAAAATAGTATATTTTGATGAAGTTTATAGGTAATCAAATTAAGTTGACATGAAGGCTACATGGATGTCTAGATTATTGAAATATTATTATTATTTTTTATTTTCACTCTTTTATATTATAATTTTTTTCACATTATTTGAAAATTATGATAATAATATGATTCAAATCTGAAGTTTTTTGATTTCTAGATAAACTCCTTTCTGCCTTGCCTAGGATAACATCACTTAATTGAAGCATTATTACTCATGAATAATATAATAAATCTATCCAAGATTTTATTCTTTTATTTTATGAAATTTATTTAAATTCCTATTTGATACGATGATCAAAATTAAGATCAAAATAATATTAATTTAAAAATAATTATAATAAATATTTTTTAATTATTTTATATAAATTTTAATTAAAAAAATATTATTTTATTAAGTACAAGTTTGCATGTCTTCACTCTTCAAAGCCTTTTGAATTGGTCTGAATTGTGAGCGAAACATTTGACAGCTGACGTGGAAAACCGGTGGGCCCAATGCATAGTCTAGTGGGGTGGGAGAGGTGGGCCAGAGCGTGCCCGGCAAATCCGCGTCGAGTTCGTCGTGTGCCGACGGGGAAGCCCACGTGCCGGCCACAGGGGCGCCCCGTTCCAGCCATTTACTAAATCACCCTTTTCAGTCTCTACATTTCTCAACTCCTTCCCTCATCCCCGCGTGCTGATGAAGCCCATATCCGTCTTTTCGTCTGCAACGGCGTTCACCCATAAGAATAGCCGCCTCTACGCACGCAGGTTAATTGCCGGCGCTGCCAAATTAAACAGGAACAGAAGAACAGAGCAAACCAGAATGGAGAATGTGAGCGAAAAGCAGGAAGAAAGAGACCGCCGGAGTTCGCCTGTGGAGGAGGTGGCTTTGGTAGTGCCGGAATCCGACGACCCCACGATGCCCGTGATGACGTTCAGGGCGTGGTTCCTCGGAATCACCTCCTGCGCCGTCCTCATCTTCCTCAACACCTTCTTCACGTACCGTACGCAGCCAATGATGATCTCCGAGATCCTAATGCAGATCGCCGTGCTACCCGCCGGCCGGTTCATGTCGGCTGCGCTGCCGAACAAGGAGGTGAAGTTGTTCGGCGGCCGCTGGCGCTTCAACCTCAACCCGGGCCCGTTCAACGTCAAGGAGCACGTGATCATCACCATATTCGCCAGCTGCGGGGTGTCTCCTGGCGGAGGGGACGCCTACTCCGTCGGCGCCATTACCGTCATGAAGGCTTATTATAAGCAGAGCCTGAGCTTTCTCTGTTGTCTCATCATCGTCCTCACGACACAGGTTTTATAACTTTCAAGATTAACTAACTGCATGCGCTTTTGATTTTCATTGATATTTGCATGCTTATTTTTGAAAATTTTATATAAATTATTGTGATCAGCTAATTGGATATGGGTGGGCGGGAATGTTGAGAAAATATTTGGTAGATCCAGCAGAAATGTGGTGGCCGGCTAACCTTGCACAGGTTTCTCTCTTCAGGTATTAAGAAGTTTTTTTGTGTAAAACCCTAATAATATTTTATGCTAATTATTCATGATTAATGCAGAGCTCTTCACGAGAAAGACAAGGGAAAAATTAATGGCGTAAGCAGAATGAAGTTCTTCCTCATATTCTTCACTGCCAGCTTCCTCTACTACGCTCTCCCAGGCTATCTCTTCCCCATACTCACCTTCTTCTCGTGGGTCTGCTGGGTCTGGCCCGACAGCATCACCGCGCAGCAGATCGGGTCCGGCTACCACGGCCTGGGCGTCGGAGCCTTCAGCTTCGACTGGGCCGGCATCTCAGCCTACCACGGCAGCCCACTGGTGACCCCCTGGACATCGATCCTCAACATCGCCGCCGGCTTTGTGGCTTTCGTCTACATCATCGTCCCCATCTGCTACTGGAAGTTGAACGCCTTCGAAGCCGGCAGGTTCCCCATCTTCTCCAACCAGCTCTTCTCCGCCGACGGCCGCAAGTACGACACGACGAAGGTCTTGACTCCTCAGTACGAGCTCAACGTGCCGGCCTACAACAGCTACGGTAAGCTCTATCTCAGCCCTCTCTTCGCCCTCTCCATCGGCTCCGGCTTCGCCAGGTTCACCGCAACCCTCACCCACGTTGCCCTCTTTCACGGCAGGTAATCAATAATAATTAATGTCGACCTTCTAATTATAGCTAGATCGATGCTTATTAATTATATATATTGATGTTTGTAATATTTAGGGATATTTGGCGGCGTAGCAAAGCGGCGGCCGGCGCGGTGGAAGACGACATCCATTGCAAGATGATGAAGAACTACAAGGAGGTCCCGCAGTGGTGGTTCTTGATTTTGCTGTGCGGGAGCATCTTCTTCTCCCTTGTGATCTCATTTGTGTATAAGAATGAGGTGCAGCTGCCGTGGTGGGGGATGCTCTTCGCCTTCTCCCTCGCCTGGCTCGTCACACTCCCCATGGGAGTCATTCAAGCCACCACCAACCAGGTAATTAATAATTATATATCTATTATCAACGTTTTACTTTCAGAGTAATACTTAAATTAATAAAATTAACTTTTGATCTAAAAATTCTAGTCAAATTCTCCACACTCGACATAAATTTTACATAAAAAATACTATATATGCATTGTTAAGAGAAAGACAACTAAAGTATGCATACTATACACATATAATAGACAGAGAATATATGAAAAAATAATTTTACTAGTTATTATAAGACGACTAATACATGAACTATATGATAAGCCATCCCAGCTACTTTTTCACAAAAAATAACCACACTAACTTTCTGTTTCAACACTCATCGTTCTCTAGATCTCTCTCTTTCTCTCTCTTTTGTTGTTGGTTACAAAACGTATAAAAGATTCTTATTTTTAGATAGATAAAATAGATGACTCCGAAGGACTTTTAAATTCTTCCTATTAGCTTTTGGATCAAGGCATCTCTTGCTCTTTATCTCCATTAGTAATTAAGTTTGTTATTTCCAACATACATCTCATCAGTAACTCATTTATATTGCTATCTTCATCATTCGTAATGTTAATATGAAACTGATTGAAAAATATATTACTATAGATATAGCTCTTCAATAAATAATTAATAAATTGATATTTTAATTTACTAAACTATAGAATAAATACAAACTCAATTGAGATTGTTTAATAGAAAAAAAAACTAATGTAATTCCCAATTTTCAGTTGATCATCAACATACAATCACAAGAGTTCTTTATTTTTTTATTATTTGATTAATTTTAAATTTTTTTGAAAGAATTGTATGCAAAATTGATAAATCATAATTAGGAGTACTATGATGTCATTATCAACAAAAAAAATACTATGATGTATAACAAATAAAAATTACTTTTGACATAAATTTTATCTTCTTATGGCAATGACTCGTAGTTTTTTTTTTTTTACAAATTAAAAACATTAAAATAGAAGGTATAATTATATATAATTTTTTTACTAATATCATATGAAATTAATTGATTAAATCAGCGGCCGGGATACGACATAATAGCGCAGTTTATAATTGGATACGTGCTGCCGGGGAAGCCCATAGCGAATCTCCTGTTCAAGATCTACGGCCGGATCAGCACCGTCCACGCCATCTCCTTCCTCTCCGATCTCAAGCTCGGCCACTACATGAAGATCCCTCCCCGCTGCATGTGCGCTGCTCAGGTTATTCCAACTTATCATACCTTGTATTGATAATTAGTGAATCTGATCTCCTCTTCCATACGTAACGTAATGCTTGGGAAATTGAAAAAAGGTAGTGGGCACGGTGGTCGCCGGAGTGATCAACCTGGTGGTGGCGTGGTGGATGCTGGAGACCATCGAGAACATCTGCGACACGGAGGCGCTTCCCTCCGACAGCCCATGGACCTGCCCCAAATATCGCGTCACGTTCGACGCCTCCGTCATCTGGGGCCTCATCGGCCCTGGCCGCCTCTTCGGCTCCGGCGGCCTGTACGGTCACCTCGTCTGGCTCTTCCTCGCTGGCGCCCTGCTGCCCGTTCCGGTCTGGTTCATCAGCCGGATGTGCCCGGAGAGGAACTGGATCCGATACATAAATGTTCCGGTCATGTTGTTTGGGTTCGCAGGGATGCCGCCGGCGACGCCGACGAATGTGGCGAGCTGGCTGGTGACGGGGACGGCGTTCAATTATTTTGTTTTCCGGCACCGGAAGCAGTGGTGGCAGCGGTACAACTACGTGCTGTCGGCCGCGCTTGACGCCGGCACGGCGTTGATGGGAGTCGTCATCTTCTTCGCGCTGCAGAACATGAAGATAAGGTTGAGATGGTGGGGGACGGAGGTCGACCATTGCCGCCTTGCGACTTGCCCGACCGAGCCAGGAATCGTGATTGCGGGCTGCCCAACTTTTTAGCTGGATTTTCCCCTCAAAAAAAAAAAAAAAAAAACTTTTTAGCTAGATTTTGAGTTTTTTAGCCGTCAAGATATAATAATAATAATAATAATAATAATAATAATAAGCATAACTGTAGGCTTGTAGCTGCTAAAAAAATTGTCTTATTCTTTTGATATAACATATAAAAAACATGTTGATGCAAATTTATCATAAAAAATGGTCTTAGCAGCAATTGAGCAGTTAAAAAAAATCTTATTGAAATAAAACAAAAAATGCTGATGCTAAATTAAATGTCATTAATTATAAAAATTATCAATTCTAGAAGAAATTTTAGTTATAATTTTTATAACTAAATTTTTTTTCAACTAAAGTTTTATTTTAATTTTTTTTAAAATAAAATATATTTTATATCTCATCTTACATAAATTTTAATCTTAAATAATTATTTTATTTGACATCTAATATAATTTTAAATATAATTAATCATTTTATTGCATATCATACATAATTTTCAAAAATTTTCACAATTATTTTTCAAATTATTATTTTTTTCTTCAACTAAATAGAGTTTAAAGTCCAAACTATCCCGAGTCAACAGTGAAAAATCACAATTAATAGTACACACTAGCGATATCAAAGTGAGGTTATATACAAACTTGGAGATGAACTTTAGAATGCCTACTAAAATGGAAATTTTGCATGAGAAAACTTGTAACATTTGCAAACATAGCACGATTATGGAGGAGGTTACATGTGTCAAAAAAATTGTAGACACATCAAACGAATACTAGGTGCATCCGAGTATTATTTCACATTAAATTCCTTATTAATTATGTGAAAGTGTTATTTTATTCTTATTTATTCAAGTTTGTAGATCATATCACATACAAATCACTAAATTAATAATATTTTAAATACTACACAAATTTTAATATTAAAATCAACTTAATTTTATATTCTATACAAATTTTTAAATAAACATTAATTTTATTTAATTTTTTACATATGTTTTAAAATTTTAAAATAAAAATATCACATTAAAAGTTATCTTATATCTCAATTAAAAATAACCTCACAAATAAATAATCATATGCTCAATTTTTACATGTGCTATTATGATAGAAAGAATTTTCTTAGATTTACAATATTTTTGCAATCATCTTTTATGCCATGTATTTGAACCGTTATTTTTTTGTCATGCAACACAAAATAACGTGACGCTAAAAATTGTTGAAATGACATAGTATTGATGACGAGTGGCAGGATTTTAAAGTAATCATTATATGACAACGATCTAGTGCTTAAATGACATATTTCTACTAAGAGTGAAGAGCTTTCAATGTCCCACGAAATAGTGAAGTGTAAGTGATGTAGTAAGTTATTGGGGAATTTGACCGAATTGAAACTTCGGGGTAAATCGGATCGTCCGGTTAACTTAAACCATCGGTGAATTTGACTTTCGGGTGATTTCACCCAATAGATAGAAGCCACCAAATTTTGATTTAGTCTTCCAAACTAAGATGCAATTAGTTGATTACTAACACTTATTAAATCTGAAAAAAAAAACTAAATATTAACAAAATATAAACTTTTTTGGCATCAATTTGAGGGTAAATTTCCGCTAAATATGCAGAATGGAAATCAGTTTCAAGCATCAAGGGTCAGAAATCTTTGTTCAGCCAATATAAAAATAATGAAAACAAATATTATATATTGGCCAATGAATGCATCATTTACCTCAACAGTCATTAGTCAGCTTCTACTGAACTGTGGTGGCCAAGACAATCTTCTATGGTTAATGCCAGCCCCCAAATCCTTTTCCTGAGATCCATTGCTTTCTTGCTGCAGAAAATTCCCCTCCCTCCATTGTGAAGGTGTAAAGTACTTGGAATCATCTGCTGCTGTGCCTCCAGGAGTCGTAGGGGCGGACGAGGGACCGACTCGAAGATTTTGTAGAGTTGTAAACGAGTCCAAGTAATCACTTCTATCACAATCAGAAGAGCTCGATGAGCTTTGCAAGTCTTCCTGAAAGGGAGAAATGGAGAACCCCAGATCGGAGGCAATCAAGAGGGCCTCAGCCATTCCCCCAACTCTTTTCGAGGGCTTTTTCCCGGCCACCGCTGCTTCAGCGGGAAAGGACATTTTCTTCAATGCCTCTAACAAAACACCAAACAGAGAAATGCGCAGGATACCAATTGACCTTCCGGCGATCTCCGATCGGCCGAATCTATTCCGATCACTGCTCTGATTCTGATCTCCGCCAGTCAACTTGATCGAGGTGGCATACAGTTGCAGCAGCCGGAGACCAAGTTCACCGAGTCTGGGTGAAAGGATCCTAGAGTTCACTGCAAGAAGAACAAGGGGGAATGAGAAAAAGGAAGGGATGGAGGGAAAAGTGTAGACTTCACCTATAAACTATAATTATGAACACAAAATGAATTCCGAATTTCACGAAAGGAAAATTGTATTTTAATTCAAAAGTCCAACAAAACTAACAACATTAACATTGGGTTTTACAAAATCCAAAGAACTAACAAAGTTGATACACATACAAGTAGAAGAACATAGAAACATTCATAGTAATAACAAGATACATGATAAATTCAGTTGAATAGGTGTTTGGTTCAATATTATCTTGATGTTATATCATGTTATTTAGAAGTTATCTTTTGATTGATATTTTTATAATTTTTTAGAAGGTTATTTAAAGATGTCATTAAACAAAACAATTATTTTCTATAAATAACATGACATAGCATCAAGATAACAATGAAATAAATGCCCCATTAGCACATACTAGGAGATAAATGCATCATAAAACATGTGATAAAAGAGGCAAAATACATAAATCAAGTATAGAAGTAGCCCTAAAGACTATGAGGATCAAGTGTAATATCTCCAACCACACTCGGAAAGAAAGATGGTAGCACCTCTGCCTTTTGGAGCCTCGGCCACCGGCCTACTACCATGGAATAAGCATGAAATCACTCTGGTTTGACAGATCTTTATTAGCATCTCTAGTTGGAAGTCGGTAACAATCCTCAAACTCCACCAATAAGATATAGACAACAAAAAATAATAACTAGGCTTGACGACATAGATAATAGCGGTGATGAGGATGTGGAACATGAAGGCTACATCAAATGTAGTACTCTATTGGTTGCAGGAATTTCAACTGCTATTGAGAAGTTCAGCTTAGAAGAATACATACAAAATAGTATGCCGTCTAATCCTGAAAGCAGTAGTAAAGGAACACAAAATCAAATGCCAGACTTATTTAACGTCAAAGAGGAATTACATGACATTGCAATGGAATATCATAGCGCATTGAGTAAAGAGTTTTAATTTAGTAAAGAGATTGGAAGTTGCAAGCAACTATCTATCACAGAACGAGTCAAGATTGAAATGTTATTTGCAAATGCCCATGATACATATAGTTCAGTAAAGAAAAGACAACATATAGAAACAAAAGGGATCCTGCTCAAAAAGTGCAACAACAAAGGTAAATCAGTTGATTTTCATCTAATTGAACACTGTTTCTGGTGGTTAAATGCAAAATACACCCTAAAAATTAGAGTTTTTTGCACTTTGTACCCCAAAAATTTAATCCAGAATTTAAATTTAGAACTTTGCAGCCTCTTTTGGGGTGCAAATTGCATCCAAGGGCTGAAATGAAAGGAGGTAGTTGGAGGAGATCAGTTTTTTGAAGAATGGAGAAGTGCCAATCTGGTTCAAATCCACTCATCTCCAGGGAGAAACACGGCCTCAACGACATCATCCGGCAAACTTTGGCCAGACGAACCTTGGAGATGGGATCGAAGAGGTTGCCTATGGGTTTGAAGCCAATCAAAGCTTTCTAATGATGGTTTGAGTCTATTTGTTCCTGAATCCTCTTGTTTCTTCTTGATTCCCATCTTCTCTAGAAATTCCATAATTCCATGGATCTAAAATATACTATAATTTCTGTATCTCTAGAAATTTTACCTACTCACTTTTTTTTGCTTTACTACTTCTGGTTTTTTCAGCTTGAAATGTTCTACGTGTGATGGCTAATCTCTAAAATTGAATCCTACTTCAATTTGTCTCAATTTCCTTTGAGCTCCTTCCTAAAATCTCAATTCCAGTATTGAAATTTTGGCCTATTGCATGGAACTACTGCCTTGGAAATGCTTGGTGTTTGGATGATCTAACAGCATGGAATTCTTCTCAATATGTTATGGGATCTGGAATGAAGTCTTTGAGTTGTTGTGAATTTGCCCATCCCTCGGGCGATGAAATGTAGATTCCAACTTTTAAAACAGCAGAAATTCTACTGAACCTGCTGCAGAATTCAGTATTTTTTCCTGAGTTTAGCTAATGTATTTTGCTACTATTTGCCTCCTGATCATGGAATTGAATTACGGATTCCATAGTTGGTTATATATAGCTTAATTCCATGCTAAAGCCTGTCTTGTTTGCTGCGGAAAACCAATTCGTTTGCTGATGCAAAAACCTGATCCTGAATACCAATTTCAGCTACTAACCTAAAAAAACTACAGAAATTCGTTTCTGATTGCCTCTTTAGCGCTCACAGCAGTTTCGTTACAGAATCTTGATTATGAGTTGTGCGATTCAAACTTCATTATGCAAAGATAAATCCCATGCTAAATTTCTTTTGATTGATCCAGAAATTCAATCAAATTATATTTCTTTAGAGGAATTAAATTAAATTAATGAGTCATACTTTAAAACTTTGGGAGAGGGTGATCGAACAAAGGTTACGCCATAATACTAAGGTATCAGAGAATCAGTTTGGTTTTATGCCAGGTAGATCTACTATAGAAGCCATTCATTTACTAAGAAGTTTAATGGAGAAATTTAAGGAGAGAAAGGAAAACTTATATTTAGTTTTTATTGATTTGGAAAAAGCTTATGATAAAGTCTCTCAAGAGAAGTACTTTGGAGAGTTTTAGAAAAGAAAGAGATTTGCACTGCTTATATTCAAGTTATTAAAGACATGTATGAAGGAGCTGTTACCTCTGTTCGACTGATAGAGCGCAATGGAAACAAAGGATTCATGTAGCCGACCCCACCTAGTGGGATTAAGGCTTGGTTGTTGTTGTTGTTGTTGATCCTGAAAATCAATTTACCTAAGGCTCAAAAAATTGAACTTGATTAACATTTCAGTAATAAAAACCTGACACCTGTATCATTTTCAGCTTTGTTACAACATCTTTTCAGTGGGCTTTTCTGCTCTACAGTAGTTTGGTACCAGATTATGGAGAATCTATAACTTCTTAGCCATAGTAGATCCTTGCTTCTAACGCTTTTAACTTTGGCTAGGACGGCTCGTTTATCTATGACCAGTTTGTTTGACCTCCACAGGTTAAACTTGTTGGCAAGCTTATGGTGATCTTGGTGATCTGAAGGTCTCCTTGACTTAAATTGATCCAAACCAATTCTAAGCACGAGGGAATCATTCTAGTGCAAAAATTTAGCTCAGATTCAATGATGATTGCCAGATTGAAGAGAAGATATTCTCTAACAAAGCCAAGCAAAATTCGGTGATCTTCTATTAAAATTGGGCAACATCTAAGTCAGATAGCTTCGCCAGAGGCTGATGAAGCTGCCAGTGATTCAACTGGATTAGTGCTAGCCTAGTTGCGCGGGAACAACTCAGTTTACTTCTAGCAAAAAAAATGTTTGGATGCAGCAAAGCTCTACAGAGATTTCATGGGACATAATCCTTGTGCAAAGCCACTATGCTTTGTCGCTGGCAACAAATTGAGGATTAAAAAGGGAGAATTGAGGAAGTTTTCATCAGAGATGAAGCTAAATTCAGATCGTGCGGGAGCTTTTACTGTTTATTTGCTGCTTGACAAGTTCAAGATACAGCTATTCTACAGAGCTGCTCTGCTTCGTTGTTAAGGATGGATTGACCTTACATGAGATTTATTAGTATGAATTCAATTCAATTTAGCATCAAGAAGAACATCACTGAAGAACC
This sequence comes from Apostasia shenzhenica, assembly GCA_002786265.1. NCBI lineage: Eukaryota > Viridiplantae > Streptophyta > Magnoliopsida > Asparagales > Orchidaceae > Apostasia > Apostasia shenzhenica. Next base: position 41,847 of record KZ451943.1, on the reverse strand, counting down.
GATGATCATCTTTGTGATCAAAGCAAAGAAGTGGCTTAGGGGATGCAACTTTGATCAAGCTGAGTTCGTGGGATCATGGCGAGTCCAGCTAGAACACTACAACATCCTGAAGACATCTCCCTATCTTCTCCTTAATAATTCCAGCAACGAGCCTATTTATAGTTGGTCACCGATGGCAAAATGCCGAAATCTCTTGCCTTTTACGTTAAATGTGCTGGAACTCAATTGCTTAGGGGGTAAGTTCACGTAAGGGAGTTAAGCGGATATATATAATTAGGCTCCTCCATAGGGAATTAGATCTCACTTTGTGCCTGAAAGCATTGTTCCTACTTCTCATCAATCCACTTGGATGGCAAGGATTGCTTCTCAGAATCCAGAAAGCATCCATGTGCTTTTAATTGGGTAGATTGCCCTTTGAAATGGAAGATCTGCTATCATTTTCATTTTCTAAAACCAGTGTGATGTTGTACAGTCATTTTGTATGGTAAAAATCTGGAAACTAAATGGGCCAATTGAGTCACCTAATCAACTGTCCTTGATGATCCTAAATTAGAACTTAAAATCAACCACTTTTAAGGCCATTTCTGACAAAATTGAAGGTAGAATTAAGTTTAAGGTTTAAGTGAGTTTAAGACCTAAATTCATTAATTGAAATCCCTCTTTATTTAATGAATCATTGCTTATTTGAGTGATCAACTGATATCCAAACTTAAGATTCCTTGAGAGCATTTGTAGAACATGTCAAGATACTCATAAACATGATCTGGCCTTGTACATAATTGACGTATAATTTAATGACTATTTTATACCCTGAACATTAAGGTTTTTATGCTTTCAATATTTGTTTATATAATTATTGAGAAAAGATGAAAGTTTAATTGGTCATTCAACTGAGAATATGAAAGGCTTATTTTCATTGTACTTTAACAAACAGCAACCAATTTTATCATAGAAACCAAAGACTGAAACACTATAGTAAGGTAGAACAGTCAAAGAACATCAATATGCATACAATGGCTATATACAAAGAACAACAAGAAAAAAAAAAAACGACATAAATCAGACAAAAGTTGATAAACTCATCTACACTATATGCATGCAATCAACTTAATAAACAATGGCTATCAAAAAAAAAAAAAACACTTAATAAATAATGAGATGAATAGCACATAGTTTAGCGAGGTACTGAAGTAAAAAAATCAAAATGATAAAAACCAGAGAGACCATAAGCGATTGAAGATAGATCATGGTATATTATATTTACCATGCTCTGTAGTAAAGGATCGCCGCCAAAGGTTGCCCTGGAGCTCGCAATGAAGGATTTGAAGAAGATCGCGGAAAACCTAATCGATCCCCGCGAAGAAGGATGACTTGGTCGGGAGATCAATGGAAAAGATGCAACTGCCGCCGATGGTTGACCCAGATCCCGTGATCCAGAAGGTGGCGCGTCGAAGAAGATTTTTCATCTATATTTGGTCGTCAGTGGTCGATCTCCGGGTGTTTGTTTGCCCGTGACGAAGAAAGTGGACCAAAACTCAAACTCGTTTTTATAATCTCATGATCACAATCGATATGTAATTTATTTTGTAAATTTGTTTCAAATCAAACCAAAGATTTTTTTTCTACTCATAAAATGATAACAAATTATTGCATGTGATATGTATATCATTTTTTGTAATATAATAATTTTATTTCTATTGAAATACATGTATTATATTCTTTCACAAATTTATTTTTCATAATTTTATGTATTTTTTTTATTTTCTTTTGTATATATTTATTATTTTTTTGGCAGATATTTGTACTTAAAATATACATAATAATTATATTTTTGTTTCAATTATATTTAACGATTTTAATCATAGCGAAATGTGCAAAATAAAAGTTATAACAAAGCTCTCAATAAATTTTGTAAATTTTAATAATTGTGTGAAAATATGTAATAATTTTTGTAAATTACTCGTCATATTTATTTAAAAAATTAAATTTATACATTTTATTAAATATTGGAGACCAATGAATTTAAAAAAGAGGAAATGAGTTATAAATAAATTTATTTTTCTAATTAACAGTATAAATAAGTTTGATCATAAAACACAAATAGCAGCTGCTTATTAACAAAAATTGTTAGACAGATTGACAGAAAAAAATTATAAAAGTTAAATTGTTAAATTAGAAAAATCTAAAATATAATGAATAATTTGGAAAAAAAATATAATTTGTGCATAAATTGTTTTTGATATTATTGAAACAGATTGTAAAAACTTAGCTTTGATTGAATGAAATCTTCAACCGTTTCACTATCCAAAAAAAAAAAAAAGTTTTTGATAAGAATTTAAATACATTTAAAATGTGTATTGACGAAAATATTTTTTTATGCGAATATATAAAATCTAGAGGAAAAATTCAAATAAATATACAGACGGGGTGAGTGATGGAGTCTACCTCCGGTCGTCAGCAGGCGTTGCACGGAAGGGGCAGCAGCGCCAGCCCGTGCGGAAGCAAGAGAAGATGGAGGCGAGATGCGGACGCGATCCCCCGATGTCTCAGGCGAGCAGTGAGGCTAAGCCTACGGTGGCGATCGAAACCCTAGCTGAGGGGTCTCGCCGTCGCGCCGCCGGCCTGAAGAGAAAAGCTGCATTGGGTACCACTGCTGCAGCTTCCCCCTCCTCCTCCGCACCGTCGAAACGGCTTATTAAGGAGCGTACAGCCCTCAATATTCTCCCCATTGACCATAACGGCCCCTGGACGCGGGCGAGGCAGCCTCCAAACAGGTTCGCCGCCTCCGGTTCTCAGAAGCAGCGGGATGTAGCTGCCGCTGCCGGGACAGCTGATGGTGAAGATGGAAAGGAGCTTTTGGATGCTGGAGATCGGATTGGATTTGAGGAGGTGACGGTGCCCTTGGATGGGCCAATTGTTGATGCGGAGTTCGAGGCAGTGCGCTCCAGAGGCGCATATGTCCATGTTGTTCCAACGCCTGCTGGTGAGTTTCTATAGCACTGCTAAGTTGGTTGGATATGTTTGGAACTTGTTGATTTTGTTGACTCTTTGTATAATCCGTATATAAACTACCAGTTGCGTTTTCGTTCTAGGGTTTTTGGAGTGCAACCCTGCTATTTCTCATTGTATACATATCTTTACTTAGTTTAGCTGATCTATACACTAAAAAGATTTCAATATGCTTACTCGTTCAATATGCTTAAAAGAGTACAAGAATTTGCTTCCAAGTGTTCGTAAGGATGTATCTCTTCTTTTCCTATTTCTTTTTGCAGGCTGGTTTTCGTGGAAGAAAATTCATGAACTCGAGAAGCATTTGCTGCCTTCATTTTTTAATGGAGAGAGGGAGGGCAGGACAGCAGAAATTTATATGGAGATACGGAATTCTATTATGAAGAAATTTCATGATGATCCACACTCTCTCCTGGAGGTCAAAGATTTATCAGAGATATCTGCTGGAGACATGTCTGCTAGACAAGAAGTTATGGAGCGTTTAGATTGCTGGGGTTTGATTAATTTCCATCCTTTCCCTCCATCCAATACTGAGGAAGGAATTTCTGAAACTGGAGCTACTACTGCATCTCCTCTGCTTGACCAATTGTACCTATTTGAAGATGCTGTCTCATTACCTTGTCTTGTTCCTAAGAACCAGGAGTTGTCAACACCAGCAATTTTACCTCAGATGTTTTCAGATACGGCCCTCATAGATGACATTGTACGGACTGTGGATCCTTCTGTAGAGTACCATTGCAATTCTTGCTCAGCTGATTGCTCTCGTAAGCGCTACCATTGCCAAAAACAGGTTGGTTCTATGTGACCACTGACTGACTTTGAAAGCAAAGTTTCATTGCGTTACTTGAATTTGGTGCTGTTAAACTAATGTCAACCTGCAACATATGTCAGGGACTATCATTTGGTACTATGCACTGTAACATTTAGCCATTCTTTTTTTTTTTGGTTCATGTAGCCGACCCCACCTAGTGGGATTAAGGCTTGGTTGTTGTTGTTTAATTTGATGTAAATGTTATGAAGTACAAGACATTTATTTACTTAGGTAAGTTTAACTTGGGTTATAATTAACCTTATAGGTCACATCATATGCAAATTTAATATTAAAATAATAATATTTCAAATATTGCATAAACTCCAACATTAATCAACTTTATTTCTTATTTTACATAGATTTTTTTAAAAAAATAATTTTATTTCACATTTTATAGACATACAAAAATAAAATTAATTTTTTTTTCAAATCTTTCACAATTCTCAAAATCTAAATATCACATTAGAAGTTATCTTTAACCCCAATAAAAAATAACCCTACAAACAAACAACCTCTTTTATAGCGTTTATTTTAAAGTATAGTGAATTAGCAATACATTCATTGTTAGCTATATATTCACTTAACAATAACCATTGCGTGTTGAAATTTCACACACACCAGTGCTTTGTGTTGAATCTTTATTTTTGTTGTAGTAGATTTTTATAGAATGCTATTTGAAGTCATCTTTGGTTTCCCTAGCACGCATCTTTCCCTTCTCTGCCTTTTGCATGCATGTATTCTGGATGCCGCTCCTGCATCCTACATTATGAAACCATGTTTACTAATATTTATGGAATGTTAGTTCTGAAATCATTATGTTGGATTTTTTTTATGTTGTCTGGGATGTGATGGTAGTTTCAATATTAGAAGTGAAATTGTTTAGCTAATAACCTGACATATCACACCATACACAAATCTTAAGATTATATTATAATTGTATTTTACATCATACACGTATTTCAATATAAAAAATTAATTTTATTTCATATACTAAATATATGACAATAATTACTAATTAGTAATTTACTAATTTTATATCCTACACATATTTTAATATAATAACCAATTTTATTTCACATCATACCTAACTTTCAAGATATAAATATCATTATCTAAGGTTATCTTTAACCTTGTTAAAGTTATGAGTTATCCTTTGCAAACAACAAGAAGTAGATGATAAATCATTGCCTCTCTAAATAGAGTGGGCTTTGATTGGGCTTGTCCGCAGGTTGCTTAAGTCATGCAAAAAAGTTAGTAATCATGTCTTGTGAAACATTTAATGAAAGGAATGCTAGAAACGTGTTCCATTAAATGCTCCAAAATATATAAAAGAGTGAATATGTTTAGGAGGATGGTGATTACTTTTTGTTAGTTCTTTGCCAATTCTTATTCACTGATATGAAATTGCCTTTACTTAAAAAGTGTGCTGATATGTGTTCAGTAGAATAAAGGATGCTATAAATGTAAGAATGGTGGTTTTTATCTTTGTTCTTGAAAGAATAATAATGCAATTTAGATAGTAATGCAATTTTCCTCCTCTCTCTGTCACATATTCACATTTGCAAACAAATTTATGAAAAGGAGAAAATGTATGCATGAGTACCTTCCAATATATTTACTTGCGGTGAACTTCTCCACAGATGAGAGTGGTGATATTTTTCATGCCATGTAAGTAAATTGGCGGCTCACTAGTTCTGTATTTTTTATGTGTTAAAAAGTTTAGTGTCATGATAACTACTTAGGCATGTATTTTCTCATTAAAGAAACAAAGCTTTAGAGCTGAATGAGCGTTGGAATGGTTCATCACGTTTTCTTTTTTTGTTTTATCTTTGAATGAAGTTTGAAGTTTCATTTCCTTGTCAAACTAAATGTTTGTTATTGTTTTCAAATGGCTTAGAGTACTTGCCTTAAAAAGATAATATAAATTTACAACAAAACTGGTTAACTAAGTGCTATGAATATAGGGTGTCTATGAATCCGCCTTACCATAACTAGCAAATGTTTCATTCATCTTTTATGTTGGAAAGACGGCATAGGGTAGGTGTAGTATCTTGCTACCTCAACATCTGCGCTGACTTGAAAATTTGATTTTGCAGGCAGATTTTGATCTCTGTGTTGAGTGTTACAATAATGGAAAGTTTGGGTCTGACATGACTCCAGCAGATTTCATCCTTATGGAATCTGCTGAGGGCCCTGGTGTGAGTGGTGGGAGTTGGACGGATCAGGAAACCTTGCTTCTTCTGGAAGCCTTGGAACTTTTTGGTGAGAACTGGAATGAAATAGCTGAACATGTGGCCACAAAAACTAAAGCTCAATGCATTTTGCACTTCCTTCAAATGCCTATAGAAGATCCTTTCTTAGAAAGCAAGGATGATTCCAGTGGCAAAATGCATGATTTAGTTGAGCCCTATTCAGCCAGTAAAGAGCCTTCATTGGAAAATACTCCTGAAATGAAGGGATGTGACAATGGAACAAGTTCTGACCATCCAGTTTCTTCACCAGCTGAGAATGATGCTGAAGTTGATCAATCTCATGAAAGCAATTCTTGTTTTGCTATAGATGCTTTAAAGAGCGCATTTCATGCTATAGGCTTTGCACCTGAAGAGGCAAAACCCAACTCATTTGTGGAAGCAGGAAACCCCGTCATGGTGTTGGTAAGTGTTCCAGGTTTGCATAAATATATAGTGTAATTACATGCACGCCATAGTAGGCTTGGTATTTATATTTCAATTAACCTAAGTGTAAAATTTCACATTGTGCGTATATGAAATGCTTGAATATTACGTTTTACATGTCTTTTGTTTATTGTATCTGATCATTTGTTTGACATTCATCACAGGTTAAATTTGATTATTGACATGGATCACATCGAATAATGAACAAATTTTTTTTTTAAAAGAATATGTTGATGACACTTGGCCATCATGTTGAAATTGTAATTGATGCATTTTGATTATGTCCGATGTAGATTTATTGATTTGGATGGTTCCTATATAATTATACAAATGTAATGTGGGATGTAGTATATATAATAAATTTTGGATGCTGAAAATCACTAATGGTCTGAATCCAGGCAGCATTCTTCGCACGGCTGGCTGACCAGGATGCTGTGGCAATTTCATCTCGTAGTTCTTTGAAAGCTATGTCAGAAGAAACTCCTGGACTAATGCTGGCTTCACGACATTGCTTCATTCTTGCTGATCCACCTAATGATAATGTAGGGTTGCCTGTCTCTGGAAGGTGTGTGATTTGTGTACTTCTAGAGTTAATAATAACTTCTCCTGTGTGCCAAACCTAACAACAATTTTCATAATTTCAGCATGGCTACTGACATTGGGAATCTAAAGGAAGTTGATCAGTTGCCAAGTTCAAATGGCTGTGATGAATTGAATGATGGTGTAAAGAATAGGCAGGTAGATACTGCTTCTGAACAGAGTGAAAATTTACTGTTGGCTTCTTCACATGAGGACTCTAAAAAATCATCCGTTTCAAAAGAACCTGGTGATGCATTTCTCACGGAAGATATTGCTTGTAGCAGAAAAAAAAGATCTGATGACAGAATTTTACCCAGAGAACTGAGATCCAATTCTGACCAACAGGATAAAAATAATGGTCATGACTCAGTGATAGCTGCCACTGTAAATTCAAAGGAGTTGGGAGGTACACCTTCACATGGTGGAGATGCACCTTCACATGGTGGAGATGCACTAACCACAACAAAAGTTGCAGATGATTTGAACAATATAGAGGACAAATCGTTGATTTCTTCAAAGAGTGATGAGGAATGTTTGGATCAGGTCCAGAAGATATTAGGATCCCAAAAGGATGCTGAGACTCTTCCAACTTCTGTCATGAAAGATGAAGTCATACCAATTAAAGACAGCACAGCTTCAACTATAGATGTTAGTGAGGTGGTAGGTATGTCAAGTTCCTCCTCGTCAAACGCACTAAAGTTTTCACTCTATTTATGGCTTTTGCAATAACATAGGATCTAGCAATAACAAACATGTACTTTAGAAAGCAATATGATCATTTAATTACTTTTCAAAATAAATCTACTAAATCACAAATAGATTATTTTTTGTTTTGTTTTTTCTTAAATAGATTATTTTTTGTTAAGAAGAAAGGAAAAATCTACTTGCAAAGATCGTAAGTGTTTTCAAGAGAAAATTTAACTACACAACTTGAGCTAATTATTGTGGAGATTTGTTAGTGAAAAGAAAGTAAATAAATAATTGTCATAGGTAAGATCTATGAAGTATGGACACTTCAAGAACCACGCCATGTCCGTATCGGACACACGAACACTAGGGGACACGCGGGGACCATGTGTCAGACACGCCACGTGGCATGTCCTAATAAAATAATATTAAAAAAACTAAAGGACATTTTTTAGACATGCAAGGACATGGGACACCTTAGGATACTTCTGAGACACTTATAGGATACTTCTGAAACACTTGTAGGACACTTTGGAGATACATGACACTTCTATGATATATAAGATAGAATTGATATATTTAATATTAATGTTAAATTTATTTATTAATATTATATATTTTTAATAAAATTTATGCTTATATCTATCTCATTTTTTATTATTGTTAAAATTTTATTTAGTAAAATTAAAAATATATCTCTTATTATTGTTAAAATTTTACCTAATATAAGTCAAAATTCTAAGTTAACGAAGTTGAATCAAATTTCTTCTTCCTTTGTTGCCCTTAAGCTTTACGAAAGTGAACCAATCGCAAAAAGTTTAGAACTGTAGCTTCACCTTTATCCTTTTTTCATCTTCAACACCGAGAGTTCTTACTTTCTCTTATTGTCGTGCTCAATGTGATTGTCTTAATAAGCAAAATTGTATTTTTTCTTATTCAAGTGAACCCTAAATTTATATCTCAAAACCTTTTAATGCCGACAGCGTTTGTTCTCAAGTTTTTATCTTGATTCTATGAGACTTCAGTGGTACTTACAAGTTGTTTATACTTAAAAATTTAATTTTGTATTATGTTATATATATATTTTTTAAGTATGAATTATTAATTTTATTATTGTATTTGACGTATCATGCTGTGTTCATATCCTATATTTTAGAAAATTATCGTGTCGCCGTGTCGTGTCGTGTCGTGTTCCGTGTCTCGTGTCTTGTCTGTGCTTTATAGGGTAAGATGGTGGAAGTTTAAAAGGTGAAAAATTGATAGAATACTGAAAAAATAAATTGAAAGTTGAAAGTTGAAAGTTGAAACAAACCTATTGTGGGACCAAATGTCAAATTGGATTGAGTTGTCTACTAGTATAGACATTTGGTGGTGGATACATATACTCTTGGCTAGAGGTAGAATTATGATGCGACTAGGGAATAGGTGTGATGCTAGATGTGGAATTTGGGTTTTTAGGATTCCGTTGGGATGCCAATGACGAGTACTCTTCCTTGGAAGGTCTTATTGGCAAAAGACTAAAATCTACTAGCAATGAGGGCAAAATTATGGCAATTGCAAGGAGAAGGGAAACTGTGAAACACATAGTACAATGGTTTCCAGATTTCTTTCTTTCTCTATCAATGTTTCTTTCTATTCGTTAGCTTGCAATGTATTAGCTTGAACTTCAGCATTTTCCCAAACTATTGATTCTTCCATTTTATAGAAAGTTATTTTGGTCATGACTTTTTTATATTATTATATAAAATATAAAATAAACTTAATTGATGTATTGAGAAATATATAAAATGTGATATAAAGCGAATTTTTTTATATTAAAATTTATATATTAATGATGAAAAATAAATTTTTATTTTATTTTATTTTATTTTTTTTAAAAGTGATTATGGCTAATCTAGCCTCCAACCAAACAATGCCCCAAGAATAATGAAGAGTGTAGAATTGTTCTTGGTTATGATAACAATTAGTAATAAATCTAACAATTAGTAATAAATCTTGCAATTTGTGTAGAATCTCCCTTGCACTAATTTGATGGGATTTGGAGTTGATATGATGTGTTCAGACCTTTCTTTCGATGCTTTTCATATCTCCTATTGGAGATGACTCTGTTCTTATAAGGAAATTGATCGTGTCTTTAGTTGCTCCCAGGTTACGATGCCTCCACCCATAGCAAGATATGTGGACTGTCATGGCTCAATTGTTGAGTCTCAAACTCCGTTGATTTTCAAGGTTCAGAGCCTTTGGGTAATTGAAGTTTAGTCTTAAACTCCTGTTATATTATGTATAGGAGTTGTCTTTGGGTCATCGAAGTTTTCGAGACCAAGCCTTGACTATGCTTTTCGAGATTGTTTCGCAACGATACCCTTCGAGAATGACTTTTGAGGTGCTTCAATTCTTGTCCTTTTCCAACTTGAGCTTGTCAGTGTTGGGGCCTTTCATTTTGTGTCATAGTAAAGTCTTCTTTCTTAGAACATAAGTTATTAAGGGCATGAGTTCTTAAGGAAAAATTCTCCAAAATGGTCTTCGACTATTTGAGGAGGTTCTTCAATTTTACTCGAGTAATTTCTTTGAGGCATTTTTTACGTCATTCCTCAAGTATGGTCTTCGAGGAAGGTTTTTTGACTTTCCTCAAGTGGAATTCATGAGGTCTGTGTTTGTACAAAAACTTGAGTTCAAGCATTTAAACATTGTCTCAAAGTTACTCGTAGACATTTGGAGATTGACTGGCCTCGGAAGAGGCCAAGCGACTAAGTATCGAGGCAATGAAAAGTTGTACAAGTACCTTGGTTTGATCCCTTTTGACCAAACATTCAACATGCTGTTAAAGAAAATGAAATTCTAATTTAAGGAATGTGATGCGGGACTACAACTCAATGCTGAGATCAACATGTAGCAAATGAACATAAAATTATAACTGAGATATTTACTGAAAGTGGTCACTTAATAGTCAAAACGTTTCAAAGTTGTAAGCAGGGCATTTTAAAATGCATTGGAAATAGGTTCTAAAGCTAGGCAGAAAATTTACCACTTTAATTAGAGTAATGTTAATTTAACAAGTCAAAGGTAGGATACACAGAAAATGAGATTTCTCACAATAAATATAACCCAACAGTGATTGATTCACACAATAATATCAAGATCACACAAACGAGAAAATTGAGCAAACCAAAGAATAGATCCACAACTATTTGTTGAAGGAAAACTTAGAGATAAGTATTAAGTTTAAGGCTTACCCGAATCAATGATCTTGAAACAGAGAGACAAAGTGGAGTAACGATGGTGCTTATCGCAAATGCTGGTTGTCGATGCGGTGTGGTAAGCAGATGCTACAGATGGAAATCGCAAGGACCATGATTGTCGACTAATTGTTGTCGCAATGCGAACAACGTCATGGTGCAAATAGAGTGCATCTCAAGTAGGGGTGTGCATTCGGTTTGAGTGGTTGGTTTGGTGACCAAACCAAAAAAAAATATTGGATTCGGTTTTAAATTTAATGAAACCAAACCAACCAAATTATATTATAAACCAAACCAAACCAACCAAATAAATATCGGTTCGGTTTGGTTTGGTTTGGTTAAAACCATATTTTTGGTCTGCAACCCTTTGATCTACAGCGCAAGCCGCGCAAGTCGTGCAACCCTAAATAATCTGAAACTTCTCGGTCGGTCAAATCAGCCTTATTTCTCGCGAACTCATCTATGAGCGAACCCAAATCGGCAAATTGCCAATTGAACCGGCCCAATATAAATACGTGGGTTATTCGGTTAATTCGGTCGGTTTGGTTTCCAAACATGTGAAACCGAACCCAAGCCAATTAACCAAAATATTCAAAATATCAAACCATCACCAAACCGCTAGATTCTAAACCAAACCAAACCGTTAAATTTAAACGGTTCGGTTCGGTTTTTCGGTTTAAACCATAGTTTGCACACCCCTAATCTCAAGTAGGCAAAGGGCAATCCACAAGTGCAATGCTGTTGAACGGAGCAATGACATCAACGCGAGAGCTTGCGTGAACAAGACTGCAACGAGCGTTTGCGAGTGATGCAACAATAAAGAAGATCGTGGGGATGCAACAGTGGCGAAAATTCACATGGGGTGGTCGCAATATCGTTTCTTGGGCGTAGCAAGGACAATTTTTGAAGTGTTGCTTCGGAGCAGTGGGTTGTGCCGATCGGTGACGTCATAGAAAGTCAACGGGGAAACTATGGCAAGATCGTGCGCATTGATCAGTTGGAGCACGGACACAAATTAATCGAGCGGGCAATGCAAGATCAACGATTTCACGAGGAGCAGTCGGGGAAGCTGGCGATGAGGTTGCTGGCGATTGGGGATTAACGAGCAGCTTGGCAAAGGAGACGGAGGCGTCGGGGATCAATAGGATTGCCGCAAAGAGAGGCGAGTGATCGCAAGGCTTGTCTTATGAGGGCTAAGGAGAAAGATGTAGGGTTGGAAAATTATTAGGAGGTACCTGGATTTGTGATATCGCGAAGCAGGGTAAATAATTGAGAAGAATTGAAGATATAATGCATAATATTTCAAACTCAATAATATTTCATGCTAGGATTAAAAAATAAACAATACTCGTCTATGTTTTTATATAGGTCTATTACATTCGAATTTCAAATTGCAGAAATAAATGTGGGAATAAAAACAAATACAAACATTCTAATTATAAATATCTTAAAAGGAAATAGTGTAAATAAAATCAGCTTAAAATTTGAAAGTATCACATTCAAATTAATTAATTAATTTAAATGAGAGTTTCTAATTCATCTAATCAGCCTTCATTCACACTTGCTGCCAAATTTACTGATAGTCATTCGTCCATTCAGATCGAGGCTATGTGGTGAGATCTCGGATGCCGAGTATAGACATCGTCAAGAATAAATCTATAATATGATATCGTCATATCCCCATCAAAATGGAAAATAAAGAGAAAAATATTGTCATATATAATAAATAAAGAAGGCAAAAAATGCTAAAATGTGGTTAGCAAAGCTAAGATTACAACTTTTGATGAATTATATAATAATAAGCTTGGTATTATGAACATTGAAAAAGAGATTCAAAATCGCTAATGAGATAAAAAATCATGGAACTTTCATCATGTTAGATGTATTAAATGTGAAGATGTCGGAATTTCATTTCAAGAAAATGATCTTAAAACATATGGAGAAATTATAGTGAAAAGTTACAAAATGAAAGCTATAAATGTGATGTTTCCCTTGAATAAAATAATAGAAACTCTATAGTATATTATAGGTTGTTTAGAAAAAAAAGTGAATTATTTTTGTAGAAAATGCATAAAAGTAAGTTCTGAGATAGGATGACATACTCATAGAGGGATTAAGAGTCATAAAGAAAATAAGAATAGTGTAACTAATATATTAATTGAAATCTAAAAGACCTATGAAAATGCTAATTGATTGTAGAAGTATTTTAGTACATACACCTTAAAAAATACTAGTGATCTTCAAAATTGTAGTAATTATAGGAGATATAATTTTAGAATAATATAACTTATTAATCATTGTCAAGCTTTACTGGTCAACATCAATGCTTCATTTTCATCAAACGTGTAGAAGAGGGGCAAAAGATCGAATTGAGTTTACTTGACCATAGGGCATTGCCACATGCTTCCTTACTAATATCTACATTTGATATCAAAAAAAGAAAAAAAAAGAAAAAAAAAAAGAGAGAGTGGCAAAGAAGAAAACAAAGAAAAGGAAGAAAAAAGCGAAGGAAAATAAATATGGAAATAAATAAGAAGAAAAAAAGGAAAAAGTCTAGGAATTAAAAAGAAAAGTGTGGAAGCTTTGAATTTTTAAGATCTTACATATAAGTTTAGTACTTACAATAACAACAATAATCAAGCCTTAGTTTAACAATTGTTTGTTTCTACTATGCTATATCAAATAATACTTTATTTAGCTCTAAGTGTACAATATTATTCATTATAGTTTTTTGTTATGTTTTTTTAATTTTTTTTCTTTTTTTATATGGGTAAAATTTAATAACTCAACTCTATTTACCTGAACTTCTATCAGCCTATAATTTATATATTTATTGGTCTATGATTTATATTTTTAATCCATTTAAGCCAAAAAATTATATTTTTGATCGTTGGATGGAAAATAACTTTTTAAGCCTTAGTAATAGTTGGTCTGAATTCAAATATTTATTTAAATTCATAACAACAATAACAATAAATTAAGTTTTTATCCTATTAGGTGGAGTCAGCTATATGAATCATTTGTTTTTATTGTATTTTGTCAAATAACAAATTTTTATTTAGCTCCAAATATGTAAGTTCGTTCCTTATAGTTTTTATCATGTACTTTTTGGCCTTCTTATTTTTTTCTTTTTATATAGATAAGGTCCAATAATTTAACTTTTCTTACTAGAGCTTTTATAGGTCTATGATTTATGTCCAAATTATTTAAGTTGATTCTTTTTGAAATTATCCTCAATTGAAGTTACTTCCAACTTTTTCACCGATATACTCATTTTTCATTTTATTTTTTTGACATATACTCGCTCATGCACCTTAGCATTCTCATTTTTATGATATTTATCTTATCTGTATGTTTCTGTTTAATAGGCCAGTATTTAGCACCATATAACATTGTTAGTCTTATCACTATTTTATAAAATTTACTTTTAACTTTGATTAAAAATTTTTTCACACAATATTCCAGACGCGTTTATTCACTATATTCATTAGTTTTAGATTTTGTTAATAACATCACCATCTATTTCATCTTTATTTTATATGATTGATTCAAGATATCTAAATCACTTATTTATTCTAATAACTTAATCATCGATTGTCATTTCCTTACTGACAGTGCTTCTATCTTGATTATATTTATACTCTATATATTCAGTTTTTAATTTGCTAAGATGAAAATTTTTAGATTTTAATGCATTTCTCTGTAACTCGAGTTTCGCTTTTGCACATTCTCTTGTCTTATCAACGAAGAGAATATAATGTGTAAAAAGTATACAATAAGGCACTTTTCTGTTAAGCTTTTCAAACTTCAGTTTTACTAATACGCAGTAGTAAGAATTGTTTCTATTTTCTTTTTAGATGTTAAAATCAGTAAGATTAATGTTATTATCATAACTTTCATTGAAAGCTTTTTAAAATAACTTATTCATTTGTGTTGAATATTTTCATCCTTAAAAGTACCTTTTAATTTTCATCTTTGATGTATTTTATTCTAATCAAGTTTTTAATTTTCTTATCTATTACTTTGGCATATTTGTATATGTTTGTTTCTCCTTTTTTAGTATACAACTTCCTATAAAGATTATTAAAAATCTTATTTTTTGCATTTCTTATTGCTTTCTTGGATTTTTATTGAGTAATTTTATACTTTTTTTAATTCTTTTGTTTTTGTATTTATACTAATATTTGTAGCAATTTTTTCTTTATTCTTTTTATCCATCGCTAACCATCTTTATTGTTTGAATCTTTTTTTTTAGATTCTTCTAATGTATTCTTTGCAATTTTACGGATACAATTAGGAACCTTTTTCTTCTTGAAGTATCCCTTGTACTAACTATTATGAATCAATTTAAACTTTTTTCCTTTATACTTGCATTCAAACTTATTTGGGAGACATACATGTTTATAATGTTAATAATCATCCATTAGTAATAATTTTTAAAGTTATAATTCTATTGTCATTTATTTTGACTTCCACTACATGATTCTTCAAACTTTTATTGAAAATTATACCCACTCTAATTTTAGTTTTATTCGTTACCGGAATACCAAGGATTATGCCTAAGTTATTAATTTCTTCAATTTTCTTACTTACTTATTTTCGATTTCTGATAGCACAAAATATTAATTCTTCTATGAATTATAGTATCTATTAATTCCATTAGTTTACTTGTTATAGTACCTATATTTTAAGTCTTTAATCTTATTCTAGCATTTTAAATTAGCTTCTTCCTTGCATTTATCTAGACATCCATGATGTGGAAGCTCTTGCTCACATATCATTATACTCGAGCACCGATGTAGCAGCTTTTGTATACTTTTCACTGTATTCAAAAAATATAGTCGTCGCTTTCAGGCAATGACTTAGTTTTTAGCACAATTTCTTAAAAAATTCATGTTATATTTGTTAGACAATTTTTACGCTGGTTGTCGACCGCCTAACTCAACCTTCCGCGTTTCTCATTCGAGACTTTGAACCTGACAACCAAGGGTGGCAAATAGGTCGAGTTCGACCTGAACTTGAATTTAACTTGATCTGAATAGCTTAACCCGAACATGACTCGTTTATAAAAATAGGTCAAGATCATGACTCGAACCCAATCCAAATAATAAATGAGTCGAGTCAACCCTTCAACTTGACTCGTTTATAGAACAAATGTTGATAAATGGGTAACCGACCCCGACTCGACTCGACCTGACCCATTTATTAAATTGGTCAAAATTCATGACTCATACCTAGAATTTTCGGATCGGGTTCCCGAGTTGAATTATATATTGCTACCTCTAACGGTAATAACATGTTAGTCACTTAGATTCATAGGTTTTCATAATTATTACAGATAGGTTGGGTCTTGTAAAGAATATTGTTTAAAACCCCAAAACTCAAAAATAAAACCAAACTTGAACAAGAAAATTAAAGTTAAATTTATTGGTCTGAAAGATATTTTATATAAGTCTCGACTTAAAAAAAGATATTTAAATTGATATATATTTCAAATGTTTGAATTTAAAAGAAATTGTGTGTGTATGTATTAATCAAACCTAATGAACTTTGCATTAAAGTCTCTTGGCATTGAACATATAATTTTCAAAGTCCTCAGACATTGAGTTTACACAATTTTATAGTTATTTGAGAAATTTACATCCAAGTCCAAGAAGATTTCGAGCACTTATAAGAGTTCACAAAGACTTCCACATTGAACAAGGGATCTAGTACACAGATAGCCCCAAATGAATCCCAATAAGGCATTTTTCTTCTAAGTATTCTCGAATTGGTTTACAACATTCCTCTTGATGTAGGACTGAAAGTGGAAAATGATAAAAAAAATTTATAATAGAATAATTGGGCTAATTTGAGGATTCTTAACCCAATACTTTTTTCACTGGAATATCGACCCTTTAACTCAGATTTAAGCACTAAAAAAACTTTGAACATATTTCATTTATCAAAATAGGCTATCTCATTTTTAGTTCAGAAAAAAGGCTCTCATTTTCAAAATAGGTTATTCCATTAAGAAATTTGAAAATACAATATTAAATGCAGGAAATAAAATGTTAAATAAATGAAAGCAAATATGAAATTAATTTTATTACAATAAAGTAAAAATCAGCTCCAAATACGAATATTCAAATCTCTCAAATATCCTCTGAATCAAATTAAATCAAATCTAAATAAAACTAATATGGATATCTCCTATAGCTCTAATTAAATTGAATTTGAATTTTTATTTGGCATATGGTGTCATCTTGGCCAGCCATCGTAAAACTTGTCAAATTAATCATGACATGAATCCTTTGTTGTCTATGGTATCATTTTTTTTGCCTAATTCAATGCTAATCGATGTTTGTACTAATTTTTCCTAGGTGGGAGGAACTCAATCCCATCGAGCATGCGTCACACGACTCATGTGTCTCCGAGTGAGTTAGATCAGTTGTAACCTCTGAGTCTCCTAAAAAAGGTAAAAAATTACCACTGAATCAAAAAATCACTGATAATCGAATTCAATTAAAATTACTTGCTCGACAAATTTATTCTATCCGCTCTAAATAAATATTGAAATGAATTTTTAATTGTGGACACTCGTGAGTATAGCTACACTCAAAGGGAATAAAACTCTTAAGCCTCGTTAGGTATTACTGCTGGGTTCTAATAAATAATAGATTTGAAATATTAGAAATTTTAACTGTTCTCATGATCTAATGATAAGATTCAAACTTATTCATTGGACCCAATTTGTAAAAATTTTAAAATAAATTAAATTGAAGATTTAATTATCTTAATTATCATAATAAAATATTTAGAAATTTTTTTACACTTAATAACAACTTACCATTAATTTCACTATTTTGTAATATATAAATAAATGAACTAACACATGAAACAAAATGCAAATGTGAATGCTAACTAAACTCTGAAAATAAATTAAATATATACAAACTCGACTAATGATCTTAGTAATGCCTATTGGATGACTGATTCTGATCATAAGGATGTAGAAAATAGTTTAGGGTTACGAGAGATGTGGTTCTTAATAGACGCCATAAAGTCTTTTAGAAATATTTAGTTAGTCGTATAGCACATTAGCTAGATGTCCATGTGACCAGCCACTTAGTGTTATCTATGAAGCACGGACACGACACGGGGACACGGGATACGACACGGCGACACGGTTATTTTCCAAAATATAGGACACAGACACGGCATGACACGCCAAATACAATAATAAAATTAACAATTTATACTTTTAAAAATATATAAAACATGATACAAACTTAAATTTTTAAGTATAAACAATTTGTAAATCGTACTGAAGTATCATAAAATCAAGATGAGAACTTGAGAACAAACGCCGTCGATATTAAAAAGATTTGAGATATAAATTTAGTGTTCACTTTGAGTAAGAGAAAATACAATTTTGCTTATTAGGACAATCACAGTGAGTACGATAATAAGAGAAAGTAAAAGCTATCAGTATTGAAGATGAAAGAAGAATAAAAGTGAAGCTAGAATTCTAAACTTTTTGCGATTGGTTCATTTTCGAAAGACTTAAGGGCAACAAAAAAGAAAGAAATTTGATTTAACTTGGATAACTTAGAATTTTGACTTAATTGGGTAAAATTTATGAAATATGAGTACAATATGATGATACAGATACGATACAATACTGATATAGCAATATGACAAATTTAAAAAAAATAGGATACAGATATGTGAGGATACGGTTGTGAAACACTTTCAATTCTAATATTCGTATTTGCATTGGACGTGAAATAAAGTTAATTTTTATAATTGAAATTTGTGTTAAGCAAAAAAATTGACTTCAACTAAACAAGGCCCTAGAAGTGTCTCAAAAGTATCCTAAGGTGTCCTGAGGTGTCCTTTAATTTTTTTTATATTATTTTATTAGGACACGCCATGTGGCGTGTCCGACACGGTGTCCCCGGGTGTCCTCGCGTGTCCCCAAGTGTCCGTGTGTCCGACACGGACACGACATGATTCTTGAAGTGTCCATGCTTCATAGAGTGTCATGCGCCTTCTGCATATATCACCCTATAGATGTTGAGGTTTTTTTACTACTAAATTCATGATGTGTATATGTGTATTTTATGACATTATATCGATTAACCTCGTAACAATCGTGTCCTAAAATCATCTCAATGTGATCAATCATGTCATCAAAGATGTCAAATGATTTAGTAGCCTTGATCGAACTTATGATCTGCTCTTCTTTATAGCTAAGTTCTGTGATTTTCAATTTGACTCTCAACTTTTGTCCTATAATTATCTTTCTTATACATTTTATCCTCATAATTCTCGTACCCCTCGGCTAAGGTAAGATGTGCTATATAAATGAACATAGGTAAGGAATCGAGTTCCAATACTTCAAGAAGAATGAAGTTCCTTGTAGAGAATTCCTTCATTACTTTCTTCGGGAAAAAACTAAATGGTTTATCTATAATCTTAATAGGTCTAATAGTGGGAATAGGAATTAGAGCGAAGGGCATTGGTCTAGAGTCATACTGTTTAGGAACTATTTGATTCACCCTATATGAGGTAGAGGAATATTTTCTTCATAAATAAAATTTAATCTCATCTCATGTTTCAAATGACTTAATTCTACTCCATGGGCAATGGTCCTCTATGCTTCTAATATAATATTTTGCTTCTCTATAAGAAGTATTAACTTTCCATATTTAACCTTTTCCAACTCAACCCAACCACAATAATCAAAATAATAATCCTGATTATTTTCCCACTCATCATATGATAAATAATTTGAATCACTGGCAAATAGGAATTACTTGCGACCTCTTCTATAGATGGTGGTTTATTAAGTGTGAATATGCAGTCGAACATATCTATAAGGTCGGATAATATAGTTTCAATTTCGGTCCCCATGCTTGTACAAGATTGGAATATAATGAGATGAAAAATATAATGCAGAATATATAAAAATAAATGCTCAAATAAATTGTCCTAACCTAAACCATACTTTGATATCAAGTTGATGCGGGTCAGAAAGTGATAAATGATAATTTTTTTTAATAGTAAGATAATTAGGTTAATTTGAGGATTCTCATCAGTGCCTAATCTTACTCTTTATTTCACCAGAATATCAATCCCTTATCCTAAATGTAAGTACTTAGAAAACCCTGAACTCATTTTATTTATCAAGTTAGGCTATCTCATTACAATGCAAGGCAAATCCCATAAAAAATTTTAAAAATATAATATTAAATGTAAGAAATAAAATGTTAAATAAATGAAAGCAATTATAAAATTAATTGTATTACAATAAAATAAAATTAGCTTCAAATTTGGTAAGTTTTTGAATCGCTTAAATTTCTTCTGAATTAAATTAAATCAAATCTAAATAAAGCTAATATAAAAATCTCCAGTAGCCCTAATTAAATTAAATTTGAATTTTGATTCAGTGTGTCATCTTGGCCATTCAATTCAATGTTGATCTATGCCCCCATCACCTCCAAAGAGCTCTTAAGGATGTCGATAAGCTTGTTAATGGTTGAAGATGCTTTAGCAGGAGCTTGAATTATTGGATTATCATCGTTAGGGGTTTGCATTGATTAGCATGGTGGGACACCGAATGTCTTGAGTAGTATGCCTGATTACAATTAATTTTGCATTTCAATTCATTTCTTTTGAGAGCATACATGTTTGTTATTTGTTGATAATATATTTCTTGTACAGCAAGAAGTTCAAGATAGATTTGAACTCAGATGGAAGCATTAGTTCAGGCTACACGATGATTGTAGAACAATATAACAAAAATTGAATATATGATATAATATGTTAATAGTGTTGAAATTGATAATCTCTGATTATTTATGATGGATGGAAATGTAATTCTTAGGTGTGATAGTTTTAGTTATCTTGTTACTATTATTCAAAGAAATGAGGATGTAGATGACAACATCAATAATCGAAGTAGAATTAGATGGCTGAACTGGAGAAGCTTTTTAGGAGTTTTATCTAACAAAACAATACTGTGCAGACACAAAGAAAAGTTTTATAAAATAATAATTATGTCAACTTTATATTATGGGTTAGAAAAAAAGAATGTTGAGAAATCCTCCCAATCTCCTTAACATGGAAAATGAACCTTCTAATTTGTATTTTATAGGGTTTGGTTTGTTGTCTTTATGTTGATTTGTTGATTCTAGGTCTAATATCAAAATTGGGGGCTAGGATTCTCACAAAAATGAGGACTAGAACTAGTAATTTAATAAGCATTTTATGAGGATTTAAGGTTATGAATGTAAGTGCCCTGTAAAAGTTCCTTTAAGATCTAGATGAATGATCAAGCCACCATTCACTATTCACATGTTCTCAACGCTTTGGTTGCTATTTCAATGGTGATTTTCAATTTATTGGATGTTCCGCTATCATCACAATAATGCCCATGCTTCCGTAAGTAGCTTCAGGCAAATCAAACATGAACTTCTTAAGATAATAGCCCAATACTTTTGTCTTT
Source organism: Apostasia shenzhenica (assembly GCA_002786265.1). NCBI lineage: Eukaryota > Viridiplantae > Streptophyta > Magnoliopsida > Asparagales > Orchidaceae > Apostasia > Apostasia shenzhenica. The sequence continues at coordinate 20,358 of KZ451943.1, read as the reverse complement.
GATCGTGTTCATTGCCGCAATTCGCAGGAGGTGATAACAAAAGGGAATCTTCATCTAGGCCTGATATAAATATCTCAACAGCTGATAGTCAAGCTGGGATAAATAACCTAAAACGCGCTGCTGTCTCCGTACTGTCAGCTGCTGCTGTGAAGGCCAAGCTTCTTGCTGACCAGGAGGAAGACGAGATTCGGCAGTTAGCATCTTTTGTAATTGAGAAGCAGGTATGGTAGAATTTCGTTTATATGGATTTTTGGGGAAGAGCTTAACTTTTTCGGCAATGAAAGAGTAGAAAATCGGTTGTTTACATGAAAAGGGTAGAAAATCAATTGTTTTCAGCTGCAACGGTTTACCTGCTTTTCGTTTAGCACTGGAGTACTTCACTGTTGATTCTTGCAGTGTATTACCTGCAGTTACGCAAGCTGGAAATTAAATTGGCACTCTTTTCTGAGATGGAAAGTGTAATTACGCGAGCAAAGGAGCAAATTGAAAGAGCAAAACAGAAACTCATTCATGAGCGTGCTATGATAATTGCGGCACGACTTGGCTTGCCTCCACCTTCTTCTAGACCTTTCTCCACATCACTGACTGCTAACAAGTTTGCTATGGGGTATGGTAGTACGAGTTTAAGGCTGCCCAGCATGGCATCTCAAAAACCACCACCAACAAGGAGACCATGAAGTTGTTGCCTGTGATTTTTGAGGGATGTTAAGTCTTACACTTGGCATAACTTATGCAAATTGAGATTTTTGTTGGCGCTTTTCTCCAAGGTTCCAAAGCTTCTGCTGTCTGGTTATTACCTCTACTAATTTTATAGTAATTTATAGAACTACTGTACATGGATAACGAACATCGTTTTATTCAACATGTTTATTTATGCAGATTTTTGCTAATGCCCTTTTACTTCACAGGTGTCAACATTGTAGCTACCGGTGGAGAATGATTGCTTGGATCCTTGGCCGTCTCAGTGAATTGAACTCATTGTTGTGTGACATGAAGGGGCTCCGCTTTGCTTTGTTATGGTTCTCTCTTCTTATGGTCCTTGAAATCTTGTACACCCAGAGGCGGGCATCAATCTTCCTCAGTTGAAGAGAAGTATCATTTTCTTTTTCAGGAAAAACACTTTCTCTGAGTCGCACAATGAAGAATTCTAAATTCTAAACTCATTCTAAAATAGCATGGTTAGCACGGCTGGCTTGGCGTGCTTCACAAGTTTATTTGAACTTCCAGGTTATGTCCGATTTTTTTTAATTAGTTTTTTAGGGCATAATCCATATGATAATAGTTGTTTAGTTTTTTATGGCATTTTCTATGGATTAAAATGATAATAGTGGGCAATGTTAATAAACGCTTGTACAAACTTCATTGGACAATTGATCAAAGGTCCATCATTTGTAAAAGTTGCCTCGGTTGGAAGCCATTGATTCAGTAACCCAACTGATAGTTTCTCTTTGTTGTTGGAAGTCATTGATTCATTAACCCATCTGATAATTTATCTTTGTTGTTGATCTTCATTCTCAAGCGTTATATGTCAGGGTCATGGGCAGCTCTGAAGTGCTTCTCCCTCCATATATGCGGATAACCGATTTCTCTTTGTTTAGGATCTTGAGCATGTTATGTGGTGGTTGGGTTTCATGGGGATGCAGGATTTTGAGCTCGGAACTACAGGTTTTAAATTTCTTTGGCCATAATTTGCAGTTATTTGCTTGTTATTCATTTTTTTACCGTAGGCTTTTGATGGTGAAATTGTGTATATATCAAATCAATTTTCAGTTTAATTGATGTCATTTTGGCAGAGATGTCTTCAAATCTTAGTGAAACTTAGTTGACTCTAAATAAATTGTAATCCTAGCAAATTTTTTAGGTAGGATCAATAGACGCTTAAGTGATGGTCTAACCGTAGCATGTCATGCATGCCTTATGTAGATTGTGATTAATATATGATTGCATTTATAGTAGATGCAAGCCAATTGCAATTTACCGTGATTACATTACATGTGGAAAAAAATGTAGGTAAACATCAGTTTTACTGTTTTAATGCAAAAATTAAGTTGTTATAGTTTGTTGTATGTGTACTATACAGATTTTTTTAATTAATCAAAGGCACTTGAAATCATTGAAATGTTTATGGGCTTAGCGTCTTGAATTAATTGTTTATGAAATTATTTCTTTAATATTTTCTATGAATTTCTGTTTTACAATCACTACTAAATTTCTTGGTTAGAGTACTGATGGTTGAATGATGTGCAGTTGAGTGAAAATATTGGTAACTGTTGTTGAGATGTCAATGTTAAGATGAATTGGTAGTGATTATATTGAAGTGGATCATATTAAAAATGATATAAGTTAATGTAGAGGGTAGGTTTGACACCTATTTAGGATAAGGTCTGGGAAAGATTGTTGAAAAGAGTGGGAATGGTCGTGCCTAGCCCTCTGCTATGAAGTTGAGGCAAGTGGGGCTAAGTCACATCAGAAAACTGTGGGTGTCTTTTAAGTAATGTATTAGGACTTCGACTCTAGATTGATAGTTGCTCATAAAAATTGGTATCATAGTATATCATGGGTTAAATCCCAATAGACATGGACTCTAGTTTCATGGTTAGCATGTCAATAATGGTCAGAAACTCTATGCTATGGTTGAAAGTTCAACCTTGGTTGATCATGCATAGATTGATTGATGGATTTTATCACAATCATGTGGCACACTACCTGATTGTCATGACCTCAGCACTACTTTCGCTCAACTAATATGGTACCTCCTCCCTGAGGAATGCCATGTGGACTAGCTCTCTCATCCATACCTTCGTGTTCATAGCAATGAAGAAGCGCCCCAGGTGAAGTAGTTATACTATAGGCCTAAAAGGACATGTAAACACCCATTTCAATGGAGAACAGCAGCTAAAAGCTACACATTCTTATCGTACACCAAATCCTTGAGTATATTCTGTTATAAAATTGCTCCTTTAAGCTATCATGATCAGGCACCTATCTTGTTCACTAGTTCTCAGTTTTTCAAGCCATTTTTTTTGTGTTACCTTACTTGCTTGTTGCCATTCTTCAGTTTTTCTTTTTATTGTCCTCACGTTATTACACTGGCTTTCAAGGGAATGCATCACTAGTGGTTGAGCCAAGGTTCCTCAAGGGAGACGAATTCCCATGTCAACAAATTCCTAATGGTTGGAGAACACTCTCGATCCAACTTACAAACGAGGTTGTTGATTTGCCGGCAATGCGGCTGTTGTTGAAAAACACGTCGCTTGGCATGTCCAAAAGGCTACATTGCCTTTGCTCTTCAAGCTTCAATTCAAGGTGGAAGAAGTCGAAGCCGCTATGGCTAAATGCAAATGTCCATTGACACTCTGACTGGAGACACGTAGCTCATACATATTGGAATGCAGGTGATCCATCATATGTACTGTCATACATTTTGCCTTTCATTTCTCCTTATGTCTAATCGGTTGTAAGGCTACAGTCGGTAGAGTCGTTGACTCTCGTGGCAAACGGACAAATCCCAAACATCAATCAAGCTTCATCCTATCATACTGAAGTTGAAGAAACTGTCTACACAAGAGACACTCGATGGCATGAAAATTTTTGATGCAATTTCTCTTGCTTCCGAAGAGATTATTGTTGCTCAGCTTTCTGCCACCTTTAAGAAGCTGGAGCTCCTCGAATACAAGCGAACTTTAATCCACTGTGGCATGCTAGAGATTTCAAGTTGGAAATCTCATTCTATATGCTGAGTGTTGGACATCTGTCATCTCTTTATAACTAATTTCATGAATGTCGCACAACAATAGTTCACCTCCTTCCAGACTTCTAGAGTTACGGATGCGAAAGGAGTTATTGCTTGGTGCCCTTGCAAGAAGTCACATCCTTGAAATTCATCCCTATTCAACATTCGATAGTAGCTTGGAGAAATTCTTTGATCGTTTATCGAGCGACTCCAAAGAACCTATTCTAGAACAAGAAATGCCAGGTAAGAAAAGCATTAAAATTAAGGCCTCCTCCTCTTGACCATCACAACGAGGGAAGCTAATAAACACGATGGTCCCTCGTGAAGGCCCTCCCAAGAGTTGCCCATGAAAGTATGCTTCCAAGATTTCACAGAACAACTCTAGCTAACAAAAGGCAAACAAGGACTATGACTCTTGCAAGATGAGGAAGAGGCTCACACGATTGATTTGGCGTATGTTCATGGCTGCACAAAGTGAATGGCATATCAATTCACTCCTGATTATGATCACTCCTCTCCTGGCTGAGATCCTTCTTGATATTGCGACTACCTTGGGGACTACTTAGGATTGCTGCCTTTTGAAGATAGATTTGTGATGACTTGATGGATGCCTGTCACCTCCAAGAATAATAGCACCAATACAACTATCTAAACCACAAAGGAATGACTTAGACGTCTGCCATAGGTGGAACTAGAAACTCGTAATAACGAGCTACAACCTCAACAGAATGGTGCTTGGGCCGGTTGAGACCCTCATCAACTACGACATAATGTGGTCTAGGTTGAAATGTCATGATAGTTTTTCATTGTGAACCTTCAGCTAATCGATGTCCCTGACATTTATTGGAGACCCAATCAAATTGGAAGGGGTCAACCGACAATGCTATCGATCTCTTGTTATACTAGAATCTCTTATTTAAGCTCTACGAATATTAAGCAACCCCTACTAACAATAGGTCTCACCTACTCGTTGGAATTGAGCAAGGAAGTTGTAAAAGAACTGTCGCTCAAATTTTTCTAGATCTATCACCTTTGATGGTGTACACACAACTCACAACAAGAAAGCACAGTCATTCCTTAAAAAATGATTTTCTTTACGAGTAAGGTGATTCCTGAGCCCAATGAAATACTATATTTGCCTTCTCCTAAAACAATTATAGGTGTCCAGTTTTTGTTGAATGGACACAAAGTAGCATTAAGTTCTTATTGAATGGAACAATTGCCTTATCATATTTAGTACTTGTTAGAGTACACCCTTATGTGTATCTTGTCGACTTGAAGATTTCATGTGCTCTAGATAGGGTTGTAAATGAATTGAGTGTTTACCGAGTGCTAAAACAACATTAATGCCTCGTCTGTTCTGGCTTTCTTTGTTGATGGCTTGTCAAGAGAGCTAGTCTCTGGCGTACTCTGCTTCTTAGCTGCATCTTTTTACCTTCTTCTTGCAATCATCAAGTATATCAATTTGTCTGACTCGCTTTACTAAGGAACTCCCTTTGCCTCATTTTCTTAAGAATGCGAAACCCCTAAATTCAAAAATTGCAAGAAATGACATGCTGATAACTTTTCAAATTCGTACATTGTATCCTTTTTTATGGATGATAGTGATCAGGACATATGGCATTTGAGGATTTATCTACGATGATTACTGAAATGAATAACACACTTAATTGGGGGTATGGTTTAACCCTAAAATTAGTGCATTTGCATCCGGACCAAACACGATCTTGACAAGCATCTTATCAAAGGCAAGCAATATGACACTCGAGGCCCCGTTTGTTTGCGCATTTAAAATTAAACTGGTTTAATTTTAACCAAGCATATTATATCACACATAAAATTTAATATTAAAAATTAATTTTATTCACATCTTACACACATTACTAAAATAATAACTAATTTATATCACGTTCCTCACATATCTCAACATAATAACTAACTTTATATCACATCTTTCACACATTCCAACATAATAACTAATTTTACTTCACATTATTCACAATTTTCAATAAAAAAATCTCTTTTCAAGTTTAATTTTAATCTTGTTAAATTTAAACTTACAAACAAACAGACCCTCTGATAAATTATAGTGTGATAACTCGGGATTGAAAAGGGCAAGAAGTGATTGCTAGGGTAATATTCATATGATTAAATCGAAATCACTTAGACAAAGAGAAGCTTCTAGCAGGCTTTTAGGTGGAGTGTCACATGAAGAAATCATTTTAGATTAGAAAGAAATGTGAGTTCCTACGCTGTATAAATAAATAATATAATTTCAAATGTTAAATATATTTTTTGGGGAAAAATTGTGAGTCTGATAATGAAAAATCCTATTATTAAATGTGCTTTAGTTGAAGTATACTTTTATATTTGAATCACGAGATATTACAATATTATATCAAAGCATATCTCTCAAAGTACGATAAAATTTGAGGATGAGCCATGAGGAAGCTAGTAAGCCTGTAAAAACGCAAGACTGAAGAAGGCAAGTGATTATTAGTGTGATGTCCATATAATTGAATTAGAATTATTTGAATAAGGAGTGGCTCTTGGTAGGCTTTCAGGTAGAGGGGTACAGGAATGAATCGTCCTACATTGATAAGAAAAGTTATTTTCGGAGATATATAAGTAAATAATGTGATCTTAAATCACAAATATATTTTTTGGGGTAAAACTGAGGCTAATGATGAAAAACTTCATAGTTAAGCATGCTTGAGCTAGAATAATACTGAGATAGGAGACTTTCTTAAAAAGTACTCAAATTATGTATTTTTTAAAAGGCAAAGTAGATAATATATCTACTTTTAAATCTTAGGGTGCTACACATAGGCTAATAGAAACTCTAGTAAAGATATTTGAATTATTGAATCTTATTCATGTTAAAAAGAGAAAGAGAAAGACCTAAAAAGATATAGCAAAAAGTTATAAAGAACTATCTTATATACTTAGAGTTGAATAATGAGTTGTTATTTAAATAAGTGCAATAGAAATAAAGAATTTATATTGTTGACCGTACTTCATTTTTGTTATATTAAATATTATTCACTTAGAACAAAGCGATTTTGGCTAAATTGCTCAATGATATTAGTTTATTATGAAAAAAAAGATAGATCAAAAGTGTTAATGAGAGAATTACGTCTCTCCTAATGAAAGGTTTTTTTACTTGTTTACTCTTAAAATTAGATATTTATATCCACTTCATACTTTAAATACATAAATATAAACAATACATCTCCACTAAGTTAGAAAAAAATCTAACATTTTATTTTATTTAAGAAGAAAATGATTTAAGAAGAAAATGATCTACTTATTTATCAATATGAGGGGTACTATTTATAATTATACATTTAGTATGCGATAATATATATAAATTTTTAATTTTGGAGTTAAACAGGTAAAAAATTATTCTTTGAAGGGTAACATATGTAATTCTCCCAAAAAAGTTTTTGGGTAAATTTCATTTGAGCGTTGAGGTTGAGAGGGCATTGCAAATTGATCTCAATTTTTAAAAAATCCTAGTTTTGGTTTTTGAGAGTATAAAAGTACTCTAATTTTGATCTTATTTTCAGAATTTTGCCCTTTCACTATCCTTCTCTGATAGATAATATGAAATTTATTCTTTTTTAATTAGCTTGAGCTATTTATATATTTTAAGTGATTATTATACCTCTTTGTCTTCGTCATTCATTAAAAATTTAATATCACACATCTCTTGCTTTCTTCGTTTTAAAAATTTAAAATAAAAAAATATAAACACTACTACTTCATATTTATATTTTAAAAATAAAAAATTAATAATTGAGAATAATTTTATAATATAATAATAATAATTAATATTTATGCTTTAATTGAAACTAAATAATAATGTTTTTATAATTTCATATATGCAAATTTAAAAATTTAAAATGTTAAAATCAATTTACAATATCTTTCTAACTTTAAGGCCCTAATGCAATTTACCTAAAACAAAATTTATGGCTGTTAACATTTCAACTTATTTTATTTTATATGTTGGTTAATTTCTAATTTATTTAAACTTTAAATAGCATTAGTTTTGAACCTAAATGATAACTCATTTTAAATAAAATTAATTTAATTATTAATTGATTTAATATCTGTAGCTTTGTACGTATTTAAGTTTTTATTATAGTTTATGTTTGGGATAATTAAGGTGTGTATATATATATA
>KZ451942.1:3264393-3310805 GCA_002786265.1 Apostasia shenzhenica | reverse complement strand
ATGATATGTTCTAATATCATAACATTGAACCAAACAAATGTCCATTGATGATATACAATGACATTTAGGATAACATGACATCTAAATTATATTGACATTGAGATAACACTGGAACAAACGCTCCCTAAAAGAAATGTTACAACTTAAGAATTTTGTCTACACTTTAGCCTATATATATGCTTGGCTATGTTTGCAAATCGAATGGCAGGGAGATCTCGCAGTAGCCAACGACATCCAATGAGAAGATAATAAAAGTTGCCTCGGAGGAGGATCATCGCCCGAAAGTTCGCAGAAGTAAAGCGTCCTCATTTTCTTGGTTTCAGCATCATGTGATTCTATTATGACCACAATCTATTATTCATGTAATTCCACTGCAATACTGCTGAGCAATATCCTTCCAATTTTCTTGTGATGTGTAGGCTATCATAAAACATTTTTAGAGAACTGGGAAGAGGATGACTGAAGAAGACAAGAAGAGCGGCATGGGACAAGTTTGCAAAAAGAACTGCAAAAAATTGCAAGCGCGTTCCAATCTCAATTGATGAACCAGTTGTTAGATTAAGCACATTTAATGAAGATGCCAAAAATAAAATTGAACTAATTTCTAACCTCTCTTGCTGCCCTCGCTTCTTGAATGATTCAGATTATATTGTCTAGCCTTGTTTCAAAATGATGAGCTATGCTATTACATCATGAACTTTGTTTTTTAGAAAACTCTATGTTAAGATTCCTTGGCTCTTAAGCTTTTGGAGAGTTGGTTAGCGCCAAGGATCCTAATAATTCGTATTAGAGTAGGTTTCAAGTTTGAACTCTCGCAATGCATTGAGAAGGGTGTTATTGGAAAAGTAGTGATTGAATGACCTGAGTGTCATTGTTCATTAGTTTGCTTAGCATTTCTCTGGGTGAGGTGAGTATAATATTATCGAAAGAAAAAGTTGGGTTCGAAGTATGGGCGCATACAGTATAATAGGTAAAATTAGTTGTGATTTTTTTTTTTATTTTCTTAAGCTTTTAAGAGAGTTGGGTGGCGTCAAGGATTCCCAACACTTATATCTCATTTACTTGCATAAGTGTTTTATTTCTATTTAAAATTCTCCTAGAACACAAATTAGCCAAAGGTTGTGCATGATCGGGTTACTACACATTTCTAAATTGGAGGAAATTGGAAGGCCAATTTTAGATGATATTTTGATCTTTTTAATATTTAAAAAATATAATTTATGTATTTTACAGTGTGGGTGACACTCGAGGGGCCCTTTATGGCAGACCATACATGACCCACAGGGAGAGAAAAGCAAGAGAGTAGTATATTGTGTTATTTTAATTAATATTATAAAAAAATTAATTATTAATTTAAAAAATAATTTATTAGATTTTAAATAAAAAAAAAAACATTATCTGTATCACAGATTACCAAAAACATCACATCTACCGCTTTTTACTCAATACTCAACCAGTTCAGATCAATATCATAAATGTGATTTGTGAGTGTAACCCACTACATCTACCCACATCTCCGTATAGGGTCGCAACTGCTCTGATACCATCTGTGACATCCCGACTGCCGGCACCCAAGCCACCAGCAACCGAGGCGTCAAACCTAAACGTTAATCTCATATCATTAAAACCTTGCGTCATCCATTACCTTGCAGTAACCTGCGGTACCTCACACCATGTCCCGTGATCTTTTTTATGCAATATCTGTCACTAAAAATGGTAGGAGTTTGTTAATACAAACTCAGTAGGTAAAACAGTATCCAACATAAAATGAATACAAATATCATTATCACATGAACAATAATTAAACATATAACACATTATGCAACATACCTACATTCAAAGTATCATCATAATCTCCACATCAGTATTCTCATAAAAATACATAAACTCATACATTACTCTGTTTAGTGATGTGGACTTATCATTTTCATATTCTTTTACCTAGAAGCCTAACAAAAGTTCCTACAGCTTATTATTCTAGAAGCCTTGATAGGAGCTACACTTTACACCGTTGATTCCACATCAGGACATCACCCAGCTACACTTCCCGCCCTCATCGCAATAACACATATAGAAAACTTTTCGCTCTCATCGGTTCTTGGTATACAAAGATTCATCAACACCACATCACCTCACAGACCAACAAATCACACGCATATTCTTGTGTAAATAAGAAAATACAAAGCATCATAACTGAATTTCATAAACATAATAAGCCAACATCAACTTAGAGAAAGAATTACCTACTGATTTATCATTAAACAAAGCTTGAAAATTCCTCACTAGCTTTCCTCTTCTTCCTTTTCCTTTTTCCTTTTCTTTTCTTTCTTCTTCTCCTCCTCCTTCTTCTTCTTCCTCTGCTGGAGGCTGCGGCTGCTGCTGTTGCTGCTTTTATGCTGCCGCTGCTCTACTGGGCTCGGCGGAACGGGCAGAAGCGAACAGAGGGGCGTGATGTGAGGAAAAACCGAAAGAAAGGGAGAGAGAGAAGGACGGGCAGCCACGTGTGTGTCACCGGACACGCGGATAAACAGAGAAAGGGAGTTCAGCGGCTATCCTTATCTCCATGGCACAATTGCATTTTGGTCCTTCTAGTTTCCTTCCCTCATAAATAGGTTCAAAATTATTCTTTTTGGGTCCAAAATCATACTTTTTGAATCCAAATCAAATCTAATTTTTAAATCCTCTGATCAATTTTGGGATGTCACAATGGAGCTCCATCACCGTGAAGAGCTGAAGGTTTTGAAAGAACTATGGCCACCGCATACTAGAGGAATGAATCATCATCATTCTCCTGGGGGAGCAGTGAGTTCTGATCATCCTCTCTCTAGTAGAATGTCTAATTCCTATTTCCTCCCTACTCGTCTGGCGAAAGTAGAATTACCCAAATTTTGTGGACATGATGTTAAGGGGTTGGTTTTTAGATGTGAACATTTTTTTGAAATTGATAACACTCTTGAATTTCGTCTAAAACTCATATCTATTTGTCTGGAGGGAAAATCTTTGCATTGGCATCAAAACTATATGAAAAGTAAGAGGAATGTAGTAAGTTGGGAGGAGTATAAACAACCAGTTAGTCAGAGGTTTACTGAAAAGGTATATGAGGACCCACTTTAAGATTTGATTTTGCTCAAACAGGAAGGATCTATGGCTGAATATTTAGATAAGTTTGATGAGATATGTAGTAAATTGGACCTCATAGAAGAGCACACTCTTAGTTTCTTTATGACAGAATTACGAGAAGAAATTCAGTATGGGGTTAGATTGTTGAAGCCAAAGGATGCGCGGAATGCAACTAATCTAGCCAGTATTCAGGAGATGGCCTTAGGAGTATCGAGTCAAAAATAGAAAATCCCATTCAAAATGAACAACAATTTGCCACCCTTATTACCCACGCCAACATACCCACCAGTTAATGAGAGTCTCCTATTAACCCAAAAGAATTCCCAAATCAAAGATGGGTCAGGACAGCTTTTATCCCAAAGTTACATTGATGAAAGAAGGGCTAAAGGGTTATGTTTTAAATGCGATGAGAAGTACACTTTTGGGCATAAGTGTAAGAATCAATTGTATCTTATTCAGTCTATGGAAAGGAAAGAGGAAAAGGGAGAGGAAAATCTAGAATTAGGTGAATATAAAGATGCTCCTATTAGACAGACCGAAGAAGATGAGAATCCACAAATTTCCTTGCAGGCTTTAACTGGGTTACCTTCATTTAATACCATGACAGTAGAAGGAGTAGTGAATAAAAAATCTATCTCTATATTGATTGACTCAGAGAGTACTCATAATTTTATGGATCCTCAAATAGCAAATATAGCTCATTGTATGGCTCTTGATTACCCTTTGATCCCTGAAGACGGCATCAATCATGCGCTGGTAAGTAGCACCGGCATTTTTGAGACCAAAGGGCATGACATTGTAGCAGTATGTGCTGAAGTCAGTGATAAAGACAGCCTTTTCTTCATCATTTTTGGCCATCTGGATTTGATGGTACCCAGAAAAAACATCCAGAAAGCTCATCTACAGCGCCCCTTGCGTCGACAAAAGAATTGTCGAATAGAACTAGAATCCTGCAATTAGAGAAAGGAGAAGAGCAAAAAGGCAAGAAACTAAGGAAAAAGAACAGTAGGAACAGAAGAAAGCCAGCAAGAACAGAGAAGGGAGAAGTTTTATTTTTCATTCTTTTTTATTTTTCATTCTTTCATGACCTTTTCTGTTACAGAGGGGAGCGTATTAAATATTGCTCCCGCTACATAATTCTCTACATAAATAGCTACATTTACGCTCCCTGTATAATTTTTCTGCAACAAAGAGAATCTTGACACGTTCCAGAGGGCCAACGGCTGTCTTTGAGACGCCGCCGGCCACACCGCCGGCGATGAGCTCCTTCACGACGACAGGCGTTGAATCCTCCAAGCCGTGTTGCACGTTCGTCGACCCTAACTCCCTTCCTCTGTCCCCCTCCTCCATCGCTTCCGTCTCAGAATGACGGAGGCGGGAGGAGGGAGAGGGGAAAGCCGAACGCTCGTAGGAGGGCAAATGAAAGAAGGAAGCTTCCGACTGACGGCAGTCGACTGATAAATCCCACGCAATGATGGACTTATTCAAAGTGATACGACGCAGCTGGATTAGCTCCACGATTATCCGAGAGCCAATCCAAGGGCTCAAATTAAATTCATATCATCAGCTGAATTTTTTTTATAAAATTTTTTATGGCAATTTTTTAAAATAAAATTATAAAATTCATATCATCATCTGCATGAAACACGTGGCGCCCTCTGATCGGATTTCGAACAGTGCGCTGTTCACACCCAATAACTTCTGCTGAAAAAAAAAATTTGCCAGGATAGTCGCCGTATATTTGATACATGGCAGCCTGCACGCACCGCGTGGCAGCATGCACTCACATATTTCTCACACATCACCCGCCGGGCCACCGGTCCAAGTTTTTCTTAACTCAAATTCAAAATTTTTATAATATATTTAAAAAGTCAAAGTTTTTATATACAAATTAAATTTAATTCAAAAAGTTAATATTTATTCAATTTTGTGTCAATTTTTAAATTAAATTATACTTAATTTTTAATTTTAATATAAATATTTATTTTATATATAATTTTATTATATTTAAATTTATTATTATATATTTATACATAAATATTTTCAATATTATTATAATCTTTTCAATATATACATCATATAATATATTCATATTCACAATATATATATATATATATATTTCAAAAGTCTGCAGCCATATTATTATGTAGATATTAAATTGATTATGAATTAAATTATTTTTATTATAAATAACTTAATTTTAAGTCATATAAAATTCAACTAAAATACAAATAAGTTTCAAACGAGTTTTAGAGTTAAAAGACATTTTGCATTTAACGTTGTGAAATGCCTACAGTATTTTTATATAATTGTAAACAAATACATTTCTGAAAACATATTATAAATTAAAAAAAATATATAAATCATTCAAGTTCTTGAAATTAAAGATAACATCAAACAAATTTACAATTTTAAAAATCTTTCAATAGAATCCCTAAAATTGATATTTTATTTTAATTAAATTATTTTTTAAAATTCTAATAAAATTTATTTTTGAATTAAATTTTTAAAATATAAAATAACCAAAATACCACTCTCTCTGCTTTCTCTTCTCCCTGTGGTCATGTATGGCTGCCATAAAGGGCCCCTCCGAGTGTCACCCCAAAAATAAATTAGATTTTTAAAATATAAAATGATCAAAATACTCATCTAAAATTGGCTCCACAATTTCCTCCAATTTTAGAAATGTGTAGTACCATCATGCACAACCTTGACTCATTTGTGTTTAAAGAGAATTCTTTAAATAGAAATTATGCTGTTTTTCTCATCTTGTTAATTTTAATTAAAACACTTATGCAAGTCTGAGATATAAGTGTTGGGATCCTTGACGCCACCAACTCTCTTAAAAGCTTAAGAAAATAAAAAAGAAAACACAACTAATTTACTTATTATACTGTATACCCAGCGCCCATACTTCGAACCCAACTTTTCTTTCGATAATATTATACTCACCCAGAGTAATGCTAAGCAAACTAATAACAATGACACTCAGGTCATTCAATCACTACTTTTCCCAATAACTCCCCTTCTCAACGCATTGCGAGAGTTCAAACTTGAGACCTACTCTAATACGAATTATTAGGATCCTTGGCGCTACCAACTCTCCCAAAAGCTTAAGGGCCAAGAATCTTAACAATAAGATTTTCTAAAAACAAAGTTCCATGATGTAATTGTATAGCTCATCACTTTTTAGAAACAAGGCTTGACAAATATAAGTCTGAATCATTCAAGAAGAGAGAGGGCAGCAAGAGAGGTTAGAATTAGTTCAATTTTATTTTTGGCATCTTCATTAAATGTGCTTAATCTACAACTGGTTCATCAATTGAGATTGAACGGCTTGCAATTTTTTGCAGTTCTTTTGCAAACTTGTCCCATGCCGCCTTCTTGTCTTCTTCATTCATCCTCTCCCAGTCTCTAAACATGTTTATGATAGCCTACAACATCACAAGAAAATGAAGGATATGCTCAGCAGTATTGCAGTGGAATTACATGATAATAGATTGTGGTCATAATAGAATCACATGATGCTGAAACCAAGAAAATGAGGAGCTTACTCTGCGAACTTTCGGGCGATGATCCTCCTCCGAGGCAACTTTTATTATCTTCTCATTGATGTCGTTGGCTACTGCGAGATCTCCCTGCCATTCGATTTGCAAACATAGCCAAGCATTATATAGGCTAAAGTGTAGACAAAATTCTTAAGTTGTAACATTTCTTTTAGGGAGCGTTTGGTTCAGTGTTATCTCAATGTCAATATTATTTAGATGTCATGTTATTTAAATGTCATTGTTATTCATCAATGGACATTTGTTTGGTTCAATGTTATGATATTAGAAAATAATCAATGCATCCAAAATTATTTTTTGTTTAGTTGGAAGTTATTGACATTATAATAATAAATTGATGGTGTTATCTTGAGATGTCGCCCGATTTGAGGTGAACTCTAGATGTCAGCATGTAATGTCATTTTTTGTAATTAATTATAATGTTATTTAAAGATGTTATTAAACCAAACAATTACTTTCTAAAAGATAACATAACATAACATGGAGAAAACACTGAACCAAACGCCCCTTAGTGACAATATTGTTTCAGTTTTCAGTCATTTCTGCTGTAATTATTTGTCTCGCTGTAGAGAGCGAGAGGACTTAGTAAACTTAAAGCATATTGAAGATGAGCTTACCATGGTGCATGATTCATACAATTGACAATGCAATGGATCAATCATGAAAGATTTATTAAGAATTTAGAATATTATATTTGGAGAAGGATATTTAGTACTAAGGTTTGAAATTGAGAAACATGATAAAAGTACTTTAGATTTTAAGTTTGATATCTATCTGAGTTAATATAGTGGAAGTGTTGCTGCGGATTTTAACAGTATTCATGATGGGTATGATTTTAAGGAGACTAATGAGAAAGATAAAATTATTTTATATTGAAGAAGGATATTTAGTACTAAGGTTTAAAAAATTGAGAAGCAAAATAAAAGTACTTTATATTTTAAAGTTTGATATCTATCTAAGTTAATATAGTGGAAGTGCTGCTGCGGAGTTTTAACAGTATTCATGATGAGTTTGATTTTAGAGAAACTAATGAAAAGGTAAATCTTTTTTTGAATTTTTTTTTTATTTATAATTTTGATTTTTTTTTTAAATTTATAATTTTATGATTGCTAATATTTTATTCAATAAGAAAGATGAATATATTATTACTTATAAGAATGAGTCTTCAAGAACATAGATTAATTATTTTCTTATAAGAAAAAAAAGATTGCTTGGATTGTAAAAAATTAAGGTCATTCTAAGTGAACTTTTATTAACTAATATTAATTAATGGTCTTAGTTTTTGAGATAAAGAACTTGGAGTAATAATAAGCCAAAACAGCACCCTTGGGACTCGATGGTGAAATTAAAAAAAATGAGATTAGAATGTATTTTTTAAGAAAAATTTCTAGAACTTGGCATGTGGGCAATCGAGGGAGAAAACTAATTTTATGTGGTTGACGATTACAAATTGCATCCACAAAGTGACAAAGGATGTAACGAGAAAATCCAAAGAAAAGGCTACTAAAAAAAGATTATTGAAAAAGAAGATTTATCATAAAGATTAGTTTAAATTATAAGAACAAAAAAATAAGAGAAATATAAGTTGCTTGACGAGAGTCCAAGAAAGCAATTTGTACTGTAAAGAATGTAATTTTTGAGGATCTTTATAAGAAATTGGATACCAAAAAAGGAGAAAGACATATATATATATATATTCAGGAGAAAAAATAGGAAAACTAAAAACTTGATTTAAGTAAAAGTCATTAAGAATGAAGATCAGAAAGTACCTTTCAAGGAAGGAGATATCAAATATAGATAGATGAATTACTTTTAAAAGCTTTTTAATGAAGGTCATGACAATACAACTGATTTTATTGAAGAGCGGTAGGCAGAACGGTAGCAGCAAGGGAAGGAGTCTCTCTCCCTCTCCCCACTCTAACTTAATTAGTGCAAATTCTCCTTGGCTAACCATAAATCCCATTAGAATATACTACTTATAGCTATTTTCCTCTAATCCCATCCCTTAAACCTTAATTACTTAAATCCAAGCCCTAGATTTGGGTGATATCATCTAGATCCTCTAAGTGGGCATCAAAAGATCCAATGGTAAGAATAAAAGGGAGTTGGACTAGCCATCATGGGTAAATGGCAGGTTGGGCCTAGCTTGGCCCAAGAACTCTCATGGTCCTTCATTAACTAGTTCTCTTTTCCAAGTCCATAAGAAAATACTGTAGTAAGCCTCCAACCATATGATATAGATAATGATAATAATAATAATAATAGTAATAATAATACAACAAAAACAATCAAGCTTTTATCCCACTAGCTGGGATCGGCTACTGTGACAAGTATACTATCATATATGCAGTCAGTGTCGGAAGTGCTTCGCATCACCTAACCTTGCAAGGCCCATTATCTCTCTTGCAAGCTGTACTCATATTCAACAACCACAAAGACAAACGTCAAGGAATGATATATGACAAGCGTACTCAAGAATCAACATCCCAAACACCAAATTGCCCAATATTCATCTAGTTAATTCAATAGTTACCGATGCGTTATTCCAAGACAGAAACGCTGCCTCCTTTAGTGGAGATATTCGAACAGCTACACAATGCCCCCAAGGGAATAAGCTCCAGCCATTATAAGGGCACACACATTATCATGTCCACAAGAAATAACACTATGTACTCACAGGACAAATAAATGTTCACAGAGAAAAATGCATAAAGTTATAATCATAGTAATGCCTGCGTTATTAACACATTACCTTAGTGATGTAAATGTCAACAAGCAGTACGCCTATGTCAATTTGACCCTGCCCTACTTTACCCTTCTTTTCTTGATCCAGCCTTTTCTTAAGCTTCTCGCATTGGCCGATTAAAATTTTCCATCCATCATCAGTGAGTTTGGCATGAACCTTAAGGTATTCCTGTAATTACATGCAGAAACATTTATGAATTTTGAGATTTTGCTTAACCAATATTTTGCAATCAAAGAATCAGGGGAACATATTAATGAAATCATAGGCAAAGAGTTATGTCCTTTATAAAATTTATTAGGCCCTTAAATTTCTCTCTTTTTTCACTTGAATTGAACATAAACTTAGAAGAATATTGAAATAACAGAAAAATTTTTAAATTTCTACTGTCAAATTAGCACTACATAAGCTAGAAAGGATCAGTGTTCTATCAAAAATGCAAAGGTCAAATGGTTCAACCGAAAAATCAGTGAGATTAAAATGTAAATTGTCTTAAAGCAAAGATGATTTTTCAAATGGCTTTAAAGCCTGTACCTCATAGATGCACTAATGCATAAATATTTTACTTATTGCATAACTGGCTATTACCACATAAGAAACAATGCACAGTCAACAAAAACTTGTTCCCGTCAATCTCTTTAAATCACACATGAAAGACTAAGCACGTGTAAGATTCATATCAAGCGACATTGAGTTGTCAAGCTATACTCAAAATTAACGTTGTTAAGATGGAATTGACTTGAATCAGCTCACAATTAGAATTCAATTCCAACTCAATTCTATTTGAAATTCCCAGTACAGACATAGCTCAATTCAAGAATCGAACTCAATATCCAATCTAGCACGAAGTATGCAGGGCTACAGAAAGAACCAACCATATTTCAGTCATGGGAGATCCAGAACAAGAAGAATGCAAGCTTTCATAGTTTGACCTAGAGTGAAAATTCATTCTCTTCAAGTGGATGGTATACTAACAGTCAAAGTGCAACAAATACTCATCCTGATTGTGTCCTAGTTTATTGAGTAGCCTGTTCATCCACAATATCATCTAGAGGGCCACCAACTTTTGCAGACTAGATTGCCACGCTAACATGGAAGACCAAGGGCATATTCTCTAGTAACCACTAAGCTAACATGAAAGAAATGCTGCAGAGGAGTAAGACACTCCCTAGCATTTTGTTGTAGAGGAGTAACTGAATGATTGCCAAATGTCTTCTCATAATAGAAATCATTATAGTAAATAATGACCGGGGATTCCTTTGTGTAGGAAGAGATGAGGTTGTTACAAATGATCATAGGATCCATTATTAGACGATGGCGAAGCTCCTAATATAGTGGTTCTTGAGGCGACTTAGAAAAAATCCCCAAAAGGAGAAAAAGTATAGTTGAAGAAAATGGCCTCATATTACTCATAAAACAGTAGTACCTATATTTTGGAATAATTACAGATGCATTTTACGAATGAGATTAATTCCACACAAGTGGGTAACAAAGCACTAGAGAATGAATATATTGGTTAGACTGCTTGATTGACAGTTTGACTATTTGACTTTACACTAAGTGAATGGCTAGGACATAAGGGTGGTTTATCTTATAAATGTTTTGTAACATCTTGTGTCCTAAATAGACACATAGAATTTAAGGTGATTCAAAGAGGTCTTCTTATATCCACCACTCAGCCAATCCCCAAAATGATCAAATAAAGAAGTTTGCTATAGGCAAGTTATAGAGATATTCTTAAGGTGAAGAAAAAAGAGAGAGACATGTTGGAGAGAATTTGCCTTCCAGATTGCCTTCAATAAGAAACCAAATCTTCTATTAATAGATGAAGAAAACTCTAGTTAGGAAAGACCAAGATCATATTCTTTAGTAACCATCCTGCTAACAAGAAAGATGTGACATTCAACGTAAAATCCTACACTAAAAAGAAATCTTCTATTTCTTTAAATTCTTTATTGCAATTTTCTAATACTCTTTATTGCAATTATGATTGACAAATAATTTCTTAACCGCTCATCATTTATTCGATTGATAAAGGATAAGGGACCATGTTGCAATCATTCTGTCCTTTATGATTTAATTGAAAAGAAGAAATAAATTATAAACTTTTAGTTGTAATTTTTCAAGAATAAAATATTCCTTACTAGTTTTTCTGTATAAATAAAGTCAATAAATTGAATGAAATGCTTGGCTATCTTCTAATACTAGTTAACGACCTTATAATTTAATTTTGTCATTTTCTCCCCTTCTGATAGCTATAGAAACCTCTTCCCTCTTTCATTTAAACTCACTTCAGAAATATCTTCTCATCTTCAAAAGCTTTCATGAGAACGAGTTAGCTAAGTGGTTATGCTTCTGTATCAAGTTTATTTTGAAGCTTAAATATTCATTCAATACTAATTATAATTATAATTACAAGTTTGGTATCATCTTCCAATGAGTTATTTGAATTTGACACATATAAACTAAGATGGTTACTAAAGACTTGTTACATAAATATACTAAATATTTTAGTAAGCACTAAATTATTAATTAAACTAAAATTTAAATATATATTAGATTTGGTTAAAAAAGAAATTAATAAAAAAATTACAATTTAGTATCTGTTATATTATTGGATATATATTTAAATATGTTCAATGTTATATTAAACTAAAAATTTATAAATTTAAAAACACCCTTATAATAAATGATGTTGAATTTAATATAAAAATTACAAATTAATAATCACAATTATAATTTTTTATAAATATTAATATTTTAAATTATATTCTAAAGAGCAAAAATTTAACAATCAGGAATGATCTTACGACATCACAATAATAATTAACAATTATGACTTAATTAGGACCAAACAACAGTGCTTTTACAACCTCACAGACTCAAATCAAAAATTTTAAAACGTTGGACCAACTTGCAATGCTTTTCCAACCTTAGGCACCCAGATGCAATTTTAAGTGAGATATGAAAAAACTGAAATCCACTCAAAATAATCTTGAGTTAAACTTTTGGCTCAAATTATTATGATCCAAAAACTGTAATCATATTGAAATGGAATTAAAATTTTGAGCAAACCTCCATCAGGGGATATTTAGGAACCATTCTGAGCAAATTCTCCGGCATCTCCTTCCTTGCAAACATTTCGCGAAGCTTTTGCTGCATCGCCTCCCCGCGCGACGTCTGCTTCGAATCCGGTCGGCCTGGACTTGAGCTTCCCTGAATCGGGATAATGTGCCACGTCGCGGCCGCGGCGCGGGCCCGCCGGCTCCATCTAGGGCAAAAGGAGCCGACGGCGCAAGCCAGAGCGATCGTCACCGCGGCGGCTTCGGCGACGGACGCCAGCCCTTTCTTCCGCGGCTCAAAGCCCTCCGGCTGCGTTTGAGCTCTCGCGACAGCGCGGAGAGCCGTTGGACGGAGATGGCGGCTGCGGCGGACAGCGGCGGCGGTTTGAAGGTGGAAACCCGCGGGAATGCGGGGGGGTTTGAGGGACAATGTGGCTTCCATGGGTGGAGTTTAGGTGGGTTTCTTCCTTCCCTGAATGAGAGAATTAGCATTGGCCGGAGAGAATGAGAGCTTTAATTTGCTGAAGGAATAAAAAAAAGGGTTTGCTTTGCTTGCTCTCCATGCTTTACGAGAGCAAGGTATCGCTGTGCCTGCTGATTCTGGGGATGTAAATATTGCTTGAAACTCAAAACTCTTTCTTTTAAATTTATCGTAATTTGAAATTAATTTATTCGAAATAAAATTAATATAACTCAAATTTAATTTGATATTTTAAATATAATATTACACTTTTTGTTCTATATTTAAAATAATTAATGTATATTATATAACTTATAAAGAGAATTTTTAAAAAATTAAGTTATTTATACTTATGTATGTTTTCAAGTACCAATATTATTATTTATTATAATAATTTTATTAATTTTTGATAAAAATAATATTAATATTTAAATACATTTTTATCTACTGCACAATGTTAATCACTTAGTTCGAATAAACTCTACTTGAATCAAACTCGACTCGAACTCGAAAAATTAAAACTTGAAATGGGATTAGCTTGCTTGAACTGACTCGTTTACAGCCCTACGGCTGATGTATCGTCGTTAGTGCATCCTTCAAGTTGCTAGAGGATCCTAATAAATGTGGGGCGATCAGTAATGTTCTCTAATTCGGACTAGTTGATCATACCAAATCGGTTCAATTCATAAAATTAAAAGCCATTCCAACTGTTGAATTAAACTAGTCGAATAAATTAAAGTTCACAAAATTAAAGAGTGAATTTGGTAGTGCTGTTAACTCAATTGATTTGATTATTTGGTGAATTAATAGTTAGGTTATCAATTAAATGACAGCCTAACCAATTAAAACATTATTTTGAAAAATATATATATTATTTTATTTTGAGATTGAGTTCTTTAATATCCTAAAATTTATTCATAATATTTATAAAATATACGAAATAAATATGTTTATCGTTAGTGTTAACACGTGGTTCCAGCGCTGCATCACAGCCGTACACGTGGCTCCCAGGTGACACTAATTTTTTATTTAAATATTTTTATTCTCGCAAGTCTCAAACCTCGGTCAAACCTTGGTCATGCGGGTTCGGTCAAACATCGTCCACGACGATCCAGGATCACCCCCTAGCAACATCGACGACGATGTTCCTCAGCTACACTTGCCGCAGTCGGCATGGTCTAACTGCGTCGTTTCCAGTACAGAACGTTTTTTTCAGACACGCAAATCAAAGACTCGCGTGCTCCAGTCCTCACAGATCCCTAGAAGCAATGCCAAGATCAAAAAGTCTAGCTCTCCTTTTGCTGCTTTTAGCTCCCCCAATGGACGACAATGGCATGGGTTCAGCGTTTGTTTATTCCTCTCCCTTCCAGAAAACCCGGACGGAGTTGTATTGTCTGCCGCCTATAAATACCCGTGAACAGGCTTCAAGCAGGAGAGAGCTCGGATCGAGAATTCTTCTTCTATCACCTTTATAAACAAGAGCTTGAGATAAAAAGAATCTCTCCCCCCCCCCCCGCTATATATCATTCATTACCCATACCCACCCCATACCCGTTTTAGCCCCCCCCCCCCCCCCCCCCCCCCCCCATTTTCTCACTCTTTGTAGTGGTCTTTTCGACGACCCTCTTCTTTTTTCTAGTGAAATAATCTCTCATTGATTGCCCGGTGGATGTAGGAGATTTCTTCCCTGAACCACCTTAAACACATGTGTGCGTTATTTTGGATGCATATTATTCTCATCTAAATTTCAGTCAACAGGCTTAACCCACTGCGTACTGTCGTCTCTCGGGACTCTATATTTTTCTCTCTTCTGGGACCCCCTGCTTCCCACGTCAACAGTTGGTTTAACCTTCAGCTCGATCTTGTAAACCTCATGAGCAAAATTTAACTTACACGTATTTAAGTCATTTTAGTCTCAATAAAATCGATTCTATGATTTTGTCTGATTAAAAAAAATATAATTAAAAACTTTATTTTATTAATAAAATTATTTTTATATCACTTTATTTCGCTTCCCAGCAATTCTCAGTAAAATTAGTTACAAAAGTATATTATTCTAAATTATAGAGTTTAAGTCATAATCCAATCTACATCAGATTATTGGAATCAAGTTGGTCGACCAAACATGATCGACCAACTCAAGCTAACTAAACTTGGTCGACCACCAGCGGGAAACTGAAACTCGGAACCCCAATTTGATTTAAATTGCTGCTGGAACCAAAATTGGATATTAATATTATTCTAAAATAATGTTCTAAGTAGACAATTGGTTATTTTTAAGAAATTGTAATTCAATAAATATATGTAATTATTTTTATGAACCAATATGACATCGAGAATTTGACGTTCTATCTCAAGGGCCTCGATGAAATTACTTCTAATTATTAAGCATAATAATTTTAACTTGATAGTACATAAATTTTAATATTAAAATTTAATTATATTTCACATCACATATGAAAATAATAATTAAGATAAATTTATTTTGTACCTTCAGTTTGAAAAGAGAGTGCAAATTAGTTACAATTTTAAAGATAGGCCTTTATTAAGGTGTGCTTTGTACTAGTACATTAGTTTCAAACATTACTGCTCTATTAAAATAAAAGTAAATAATTATTTTAATCTTAAAATTTTCACACCAAAAAAAAGAAAATTTTTAGTTATGAGAATGAACTATGAGAGGTATTTTTTGTTCATAGAGAGATTTAATTGTGGCATTTTTTGATATTTATTATCATATGTAATGGCAGTACATACATGATTGCGAGAAAAAGAGACGTAAGTATATCTAATCAAGCCACGAAGCGAATAGGTACGAAGTTATTAGTTAATTTAATATTATTATAAAAAAATTCATAAACTATTATAAAATTAAACATTGGAGTGCTTAAAGATGTGTTAGTACATTAATAGACGATTGAATCGAGATTGGAGCGACCAACAGGCCAACCATTTACCTCTTTTTAAACCCGCTCGATTGATAACATTGCATCTTCCTTATTAATCAATTATCAATTGATTGACTAATCTTGACCGACAAAGATAGTTTAGATTGCGACAGTTAGCTTCCAATAAATAGTTCTTTTATCGATCAAAGATAGCTCAGTCAGCCATAAATGAGCTTTTTTCCTCGAATCAACACCCATTAAATACTAATCCAACACATCTGTTAGGGGATTAAAAGATGATTAAGCAACATAAATCCCATTGAAAGTTTTATTTTTCAATTTGTACATGTATTAAATTTTTATCTTTTTTTAGCGATTTTTCTCTCTCTAACTTGGTCAATCTCTGCCTTCATGTTCTTGACGATGATCCGAAATTTCTCAAAATCGTGAACCACATCGTAGAGGGGCGAGTCCTCTTGCGGAGTGTCGGACCAGTGCAGTCGAACTTGAAGCTGCTGAAAATCTTTGTAGTTTGCTTCAGAGCTCCTAACGTCACCGTCCAGAGCATAAATGATTGCCTGCATGCCGCACCACTGCAAAGTTAAGAGTTTGAAGTAACGAGAGATTCTTGCAATGGAATCGAGCACTTCGGAAGCCAATTATTGAGTGCCACATTGGCAATACAAACAGGATCTACGGTATCCAATGATTTGCGTCCAAATAGTGCTCTATCTCAACACAAGAAAGTTTTTATAAAAAAAAATTTATCGGATTCAATTGTTCAGCATCTAATCTCAATTGCATAGGCGTGCGGAAACAGTAGCCGTGTCACGCATGTAGTAACGAAAAAAAACCATTACGCATTTTTTTTTGTCATTGTGTCACTTTTGTTATGTACGTGCTTTTTACTTTTATATGCGTATTATTATTTTATATGATTTCTAATACAAATAAATATATAGTAAAAAAAATTCATATAAATTTAGAGAAACCAATACAAATCGGGGTAAAGATTATATAAATATATGAATAACCTTTATACAAAGCAGATAGTTTTGTATGAATAATTTTAATATTTTAGCATTTTTTATATTAAATTGTTTTATCTTCGTAAATAAATATATAAAAATTAAAAAAAAAAACCATACAAGATAAAAACTATCAAAAAAAAATATGCAAAATGATAAAAATGACATGGAACGATATTAGTGAAATAACTTGTGGGCTCCATGCACCTACCCAAGTAAAAACCAATAAATTTCATAGAAAAGTCGATAAAAAAAATTAACTCAAATTAGATAAATTACAAAATGCGTTCTTTTTGTGTACAAGAAGGATGCGATGAGCTCAAAATAGAGTAAATATATGCAGGCCAGCACATTTGTATGGGCAAATTGCATTTAAGTTTCTAAGTTTTCAAAATTTTGCATAGCAATTTATGAATTTGAAATCATTATATTAAAGTCTTGGGAGTTTCAGACATTGATCTATAAATTTTTAATCATTTAAAATCTACGTATAAAAATCTTAAAATCTTAAATACCTAAATACTATGATTCAAAATTTATGAATTATAACATAAAAATTAAACTCCTTAAAGACCTGCAAATAATTTACCCTATTTATATTTATGTAATTGTACTTTCATGTGTACATTTTTTTTTTTCATAGTTTGATGTGTACATTTTCAGCAAATATGCCATTTATGATATACAAAATATAAAATATTTACTTTAAATTCATGTTTTATAAAGTTTAATCCTTAAAAAATAATTTATTAGTAATCTATATATTAAATTTTTTTTTAAAAGTAGTACCTTCATCCCACTTAAAAAATTTTAGCATGTGTTCTTTTTTATAAATTTTGTTCAATTTTATCAATAAATTACTAGTTTAAAAAATTTAAAATATATCTTTTATAGAAGAAAAAAAATATTTTCATTATTGCTTAAATATATGCTTTAAATTTTTTAAAATTTAATAGAATTCATTAAAAAAGAACCCATGGCGAAATAAATTTTAGGTGAGAGGAGCTCAAATAACACGTTTTTATTTTTGTAGATCTGCGTAAAATTAAGAGCATATATGACAGAATTACCCCCATTTATTTATATAATTCAATTCAACTTTAAATTCCAAACTGAGAACTATAACTTTAAATTAATCACACATAAAGAATACCTTGTAAAGAGGACCTCTGGAATCAGCGATTTGTTCATCATGAAGGCAGGCGCATTTCAGAGCTTCTTCATAGTTTCCCTTCAAATTAAAAACATTTAAATTAAGTTTTTTAACATTTTGGATAATGAAACACTATTCTTTTTTGAAATAAAAAAAGGAATAGTGTTGAATTACTGTGTAAAATTACATTGCTAATATTATTATAAATGCTTTTGTAATGAGATCATATAGTTCACATCTTTGTCGCAGTTAAACTTCCACAATACTTCACTGAAAAGAAATTTAGGTGAATGAAACAGCAACAAGAAAAAGGAGGAAAGAAACGCAAAATTTAAGAGGAAACTTTAGCTCGAAAACTACGATAGAGCAGAAAAGTTTTCACAAACTTCAAACAGAAAGTTATAAGAGGAACTACGATATGAGCAAATGAATTCCCAGCCTGTGTTTCCCTTTTATAGCCGGAAAATCTGGATTGAAGTAAAATTGAAAGTCGTATTTTCGTCAACTCTAGTTGCTTCAGCTACATATTTAGATATTTGAAGACATTTACTTTCCATCTTTCGTCAAGATTTGATTTCTAACAAGTTCTCTTACGCTCCTTAGAACACACAAACACTCAATCGGAGGTTGAAATCAAATACAAGTACTTCTCTAATTTGGAAATTGAAAGAGACTTTTTCGATATATCAGTTAAATTTTTTAAACACTCTTTCACACCCGGCTATCACCACTAACTTGGACTTCCTTAATAAAGTGATATTTGATCTCTATATATTTTATCCATCCATAAAACTTTCAATTTCTCATAAATCTAATAGCACTTTGACTATAACAATAAATTGTAATCTTTTTAAAAATATCTTTGAACAACTAAACAAGCTTCTAAGCCATATTAATGATTATTTCCAACTGACCTATGCATCCTCCATTAGTGAAGATGAAAATAGTAAGGGATCATCCCTTATCACGACCTCCTTCATGATCTTAGTCAACAAACCATATTATGCCAGAGTTTTTGGCCTCAAACCCAAACATACTTCTATAGTTCCGCTGAAATACCTTATAAGACTTGACTTCCTATCTTTGCAGATCGATTGGAAATCAGATGTACTACGAGTGTAAGAACAGATCAAATTGAATCGTAACATAATACTACCAATACGACGCTCATAAGGAACATAATTTATGTGCTCCAACTCATCTTCTATCTTCAAACATAAATCAGATGGAAGTCAAAAATATATGTGGCGGCCAAGGAGTCTCTAACTATAGCTATTTGCTACCAGTTTGGTATTAAAAATCTTGCATTCTAAAAAATTATTATACCGTACATTTCATTAAAAAAATAGTATATTTTCATATATTTTATCCAATTCAATATAATTGAACCACGATCTTTCCTCTAGGAAGCTCCTACTGCAATGCAATTAGCTGCATTGAAGAATTCACACTAGAGATTACCCTGGTAATTAAATCTGCATGGCTCTTTGAGGCTTCTCTTCATACTCTATATACCATAGTGATTAACAAATACTTCTCTCACTACCCCTGTTTATAAAATGGTGTTGTGTTGTTGGCACCTGATCTTTTACATCTACTTCTTTTCTAAATCCTTATATTATTTCGAAGGAATTGATGTCACTGGAAGGAGTAGAAGTCTTCAACAATAATTTTTGCACGTAATTATGTAAATTTGCTATGGTATACATATGCAAAAGAAAAGTTTTAGTTTTCATGAATATAACTCATCCCAAAATGAGCAAATTAATTGAAGAGCGTACCATGTAAATGAGCATCTCCACAAGCAACATCCCCAGCTCGTGTGCCTCAGGAACCGGGGCATTCTTCAAGGCCTTCTTCAACATCTCCACCGCTTCTTCTTCTTTTCCGCTCATCTCCAGCTTCATCGCCGCGCTCTGCATTCAAAAACCCTCATCACATTTCCAGAATCAAAATCATATATAATTATAAAGATGGTGGTAACTATCATCTGGCTCCAGGAGATTTGAGAGTAACATCATATAGATGTAGAAATTGAAATATCAATGCTAACCTCAAGAACCTTATTGAACAATTTTAAAATCTTAAACTATTTTATATTACCCCCGAACTACAAAAACCTAAAAAATATAGTATTTTCTAACAACAAACAGTCATGCGCCATGAATTCAAATATAATTTCAATATGTCCTGATTTAATATTGCTGAATACAGGAGACAAGAGTATAAATCATGAATTATACACAACTCACAAAAGTCCTGTGCTGCTTACACTTAAACTTTTGTGCCCTGCACATTTAACATTTTCTACACATGAATGCGATTTTACAACCATCACATTTTAAAATTATATCTAACTCAATGACATACAACTTATTTTCTATCATAGAACATAGGTTTAAAGAAAGGCAATTATATACAAGCTAGTTCAATTAAATCATTTTACATATTTGAAATTTAAATTTTTAATATTACATATTAGTAAAAATTATAATTTTTATTATTACATGCCACAGCTTTATGATTTTAGTGCTACTATATAATATTAAAAATTTAAGTATAAAATTTTAATAGCATATATGTAATTTTCACTTTTAAAAATGGTATCATACGTAGGTACAGCAATCCGCATCCTTTTTCCCATAATCCTACCTGAAGGTTGCTGAAGTTCATCCGGCCGTCGGCAGGGCTGAGCAATCGCCGGAACTCCTCGCTGGCAGTCTCCAGCGCTGCCTCGTCCAGCCACGCCTCCTGCAGGTGGATCATCTTCTGCAGCGCCACGTGGCCGCCGTGCAGGCCCATCAGCGACATCGACCGATGAAGCACCGGCCTCACCGGCTCGGATACGGCGGCGGCGCCCCGGCAGCTCTTTCTCGCGGTGCGCCGCAGGGTTCTGTAGGCAACGGCGAGGCATATGCCGGTGAGAAGGATAGGAACGGCGGGATAGGACCGGGCCAGGAGGCGGAGGAAGGAGCCGCCGGCGAGCTGAACCGTGCCGGCTAAGCGGTTCAAAGGATGAGGGTTGCTGCCGGCCGGTGCAGGTCGATCCCGGCGTGTTGGTTCGCGGAAGTCGGCCATGACCGAAGGACGAATATCGAGACGAAGTGGGGGGAAGGCAATGGGAAGGCCATAGAGTTATAGAGGAACGGCGAGGGGAGGAGGACGAGGAACGGCGAGGTCTTTGCTTGGTGAGAGAGGAAAGAAAGCACGGAGAATTTGGAGAGAGCACGCGAGGTATAATTAGGGCTGAGGAACCAGTTTAGCCGTCTGATCCCCTGAAAAAATGACAAATTGAATCTGAATCGTTGGATCAAATTTAGGTGGCCCCACCAACTCTGCGTCACGAAGAAATTACAATGCAAAATAGTGCTTACTTAAACTCTTTACACTTAAGTCCTAACAATTGATGTAAAGTCTAGAACTTTTGAAATTCTTATATCTAAATCCAAAACAACAACAGAGCGGCCAGGAAGCTCAGGTAATCACCATTTTGAAGTCTAAATTCAATAACATTAAAGAATCCCATCTAAGTCCTCAAAAACAAAATTCAAAATAAAATCATGAATAAATATATTTTGGGCAAGTAAATTATGTTAAATTTAATGTAAATTTTAGAATTACTGAAAAAAAAATAATTCTTCATTATTATTTTCAAGTTTAAAATAAGAAAAGTTATAAACATACTACTAAAATTTAACTAATTTATATATTTGACATTTAAACTTTTAATATTACATACAGACTAGTAAGGTTATATAAAATTTATAATTTTTATTACATTTATATCAGAACTTTATGACATGAATTATACATAGAATGTAATTTTTATATAATTTTAGTGACTAATTTGTAATAATAAAAATTTGAGAATCAAATATGCAAAATATCCGGATGTAGTAACATATATATAATTATCTCTTGAGGACTTAAAAAATATGGACTGAACAATAAAGACCTCCAAAGTGAGAGGACTTCCTAGAATTGGTCTTAAAAGCTTTTTGATAATGTTCACTTAGGTCCTTTAAAGCTTGGAAATATATCATGTACGAACCTAACATTTAATAATTAATGGGGCGTTTAGTTCAGTGTTATCTTAATGTCAATATTATTTAGATGTCATGTTATCTAAATGTCATTATTATTCATCAATGGACATTTATTTGGTTCAATATTATAATATTAAAAAATATCAATGTTATCCAAATTATTTTTGTTTAATTAGAAATTATTGATATTATAATAACTAAGGGTGGCAAAATGGGTTGGCGGGTCAGGTTCGGGTCGAACTCGAATCTAACCCGACCCAAATAGCTTCAATCCGAACCCGACCCATTTATTAAATGGGTCAAAATCCATGACCCGAACCCAACCCGATTAATAAATGGGTTGGGTTGCCCAAACCGAACTTGAGCCGTTTAATAAATGGGTCAAAATTCATAACTCATACCCAAAATTTGCGGGTCAGGTTCGGGTCAGGTTCACAAGTCAGGTCATATATTTTCACTCCTAATAATAACAAATTGATGGTGTTATCTTGAGATATCGCTCAATTTGGGGTGACATTTAGATATCAGCGTGTAATGACATTTTTGTAATTAATTATAATATTATTTAAAGATGTCATTAAATTAAACAATTATTTTCTAAAAAAAACATAATATAACACTGAAATAATATTGAATTAAACACTCCCTAAATCTATTCAACACCTTTAAAATCACAGCAAAGGACAAAAATGAAATAAGCGTAAATAAGAACTTAAAATTGACAAAATTTTATATTTGAGTCCCATAATTTTACAAAAGTCCCTCCAGAGTCCAGACTGAACATATAGTGGCGAACAAGTACTCAAAAATAATCAAAGTTCGGCCAAATGCACCGAAGCTCAAATAACAAATATCGAGTGGAACCAAAAAAAAAAAAAATCAAACCCTAATAAATCTTAAAACTAATCCCTTGTAAGCACCTTTAAATATAAGAACATTGCTATACAGTTCTTGAATTAATAATCTAATTCATTGGATAATTATTATCATAACCTCACCTTTTTTATTCTTTTTATACCATAACTCTCGATTCTTAAACTCGTTTAACTCACCTCAACCTTCTCCCAGTAGCGACAAACATGAGTCACAAAATTAGACATATAACTCGAACCCACCCCAACCAGTTATGAGGCAAGTTGGATTCAAAGATAACAAAAATTATACCAATCTTAGTCTGCAATCTGTCATTAATTAAATAAAATTATGTACTTTTATTAAAAAATCAATATAATCTTCTTATTTTTGTTTAAAAATAAATAATTAATAATGGAATTGAAATAGAGTGAATGTTTGGGGAAGAATAACAGGTATGAGTGATAATTATAAAAAAAAAGGCTAATATGAGTTTAAGAAAGCAGGATTGATACAAATTTTATTTAGGAAGCGTTTGCTTCAACATTATCTAAAGAAAAAAATTATTTAATTTAATAATATCTATAAATAATCTTCTACAAGATTATAAAATTATCAGTAAAAAGATGACATCTAGATGTCATGACATATAAATTACATGATATAACATCAGGATAACAACGAACTAAACGCCCCTTTAACTTAATCCAAACTCGCCCGTTGTCATCCTTAAATTAAAGGTCTACCTCCAAACAGAATTATATATATAATTTGCACGAATGCAAATACCAACGGCACTCATAAATGGAAAATGAAAAGAGTTAGGGGGCGTTTGGTTCGATGTTATCTTGGTGTTATGTTATGTAATATAGATGTCATCTTTTGACTAATAATTTTATGATCTAATAGAAATTTTTTTATAGATGTCATTAAATCAAATAATTATTTTCTCTAAATAACATAACATAATATCAAGATAACATTAAAATATCGCAACTAATACAAAAACTGGAGAAAGGCCTCGCAATCATCCTAAAAAAATCCTCTATTTTCCTTTCTACTCATCACAGTGCTTCCAGTATTCCTGCTTCACTGTCAAAATAAATAAGTAAAAGATGTAGATGTCAATAGGGCTGTTAACGATTCGATTTCGAGCTGATCCAATCTAAGCTCAAGATTGAATTGAAAGTTTTCGATTCGATCTCGATTAGATCCAGAGAATGAACGAGGAGAGTTCGATCCGATCTCGATTCGATCCAGATCTGGCTCATTTGTTATCGATTCAAGCTCAATCCTAGCAAAAATCGATCTGACTTTCGATTAATTTTCGATCTTTTATCCAAATATTATGTATAAATATATTTTTTCATCCAATCAGCTTAAACTATGACTGTTCACTTTAATTTATTATTTAAAGATAAAAATAAAAAAATAATTTACAATAAATATGATTTAAATGATTATAAAGAAAATTATAATAAAAGTATAATCAGACCTTTCAGTAGACTACTGAAAAAAACTACATATTAAATCTAGTTACATATATAATATATATATATATATGTAATATTTTTTGATTTTTTAATCTATCCGATTTCGAGTTATCTCGATCTGATTTTATGCCGGCTCAAGATTTGATTGATAAAATTTTCGAGTCAAAATTCGATTTAATTTAGAGCGATCTTCGAGCAAAATTAGCAGCCTTAGGTGTCAATCAAGCAGCATATATACACAGCATGACAGCAAAAATAAAGAAAGCCGTCACAACAAGCATAGATCAAAACAATAACGTTCGGTTAATCGAACCGAAAATTTGGTTTTCGCACCTTCGATTCATATTCTTGAGATAAGATAACAAAAAGTTGGCAACCAACCAAACGATAACGTGTTCTAAACATTGACAGGGTTTATTGTTTAGTTCCCAAAGGCTATTTGCAAATAATTAACACGACTTCGGTTAACCACGTGTTCTAATATTGTTCTGCTAGTCTAATTTTTAACACGACAAACTAGTTCAACCACAATTTCTTGGAATCTCTGAGAGCTCCATCTCTCATCTGTGTTGTAGAAAATTATCAAGATCAAAAAAAGATTATTAGTTAATTGTTATTAAGGTAAGTAATGTTTACTTATATCTATTTAACTACTAATGGTGATGAATGCTGGCCTGCAAAGAGGAAACATACAAATAAAATAAATGTTACAGAAATGAGGATGTTAAGGTGGATGTGTGGATATACACGAAAGGATAGAATGAGAAATGAGTATATCCGAAAGAAAGTTGGTGTTGCACCAATTGAGGATAAACTTAGAGAAAGTCGGCTTAGATGGTTTGGACATCTAAATCGTAGGCCAATTGAAGCTCCAGTTAGAAAAATTGAGTTACTGGATTTTGTCTATGTACAACGAGGAAGAGGGAGACCAAAGAAGACATGACAAGAAATTATAAGGAGTGATCTTAGTTATTTAAACTTAGATAAGAATCTGGTAATTGATAGAGCGTAATGAAAACAAAAGATTCATGTAGCCGACCCCACCTAGTGGGATTAAGGCTTTGTTGTTGTTCGATGGTTTGGACATCTAAATCGCAGGCCAATTGAAGCTCCAGTTAGAAAAATTGAGTTATTGGATTTTGCCCATGTACAAAGAGGAAGAGGGAGACCAAATAAGACATGGTAAAAAATTATAAGGAGTAATCTTAGTTACTTAAACTTAGATAAGAATTTGGTAACTGATGGAGCGCAATGGAAATAAAAGATTCATGTAGCCGACCCCACCTAGTGGGATTAAGGCTTGGTTGTTGGTGTTGTTGTTGTTATCTATTTAACTACTAACACGCCTCACTCCGTCTCTAACCAGATGATTATGAATTTAGATAAGTCATACCTATCACGATAAGGTCTAGCTGATACGAGTCTAGCATGCATAAGTATGTCACCCTATCCCATTAACTAATAATAAAATGATTAAAAGACACTTCAATCTTATTATTTCTACAAATCTTTTGTTATTTTGGAAAAAATGAATATATCACACAATATATGGGACTTCTATTGAGGCAAGCAAATCGAGCAGAAGCATATATTGGTCATGTGATTAGACGTGTCACAACTCCAACCCGGCACTTGAGCCTAATGCAACGGATCAATTCCTTAATAGGGTTCCGTACCGAGTGGCATGACAAATGAAGCTAGTAAATAAACTAGTCTTGATTATCAAGAATGTATATTTAAAAGAAATTGTGAGACTTCATGGAGTTCCTTCAGCTATCGTGTCTGATCGGGACCCTAAATTCTCATCTCATTTTTGAAAGAAGTTACACCGAGCTTTTGGTACCGAATTGAAGTTTAGCACAGCATTTCATCTGTAAACAGATGGACAAACAGAAAGGATCATATAGACATTAGAAGATTTACTGAGGCCGTGTATATTGGATTTCAGTAGAAGTTGGGAAGCACTCAAGCACACAGTATTCCTAAAGCCAAAGCGGACAATACCTCTACAATGAGATCACGGGATGTTACAAGTCGTATCTATATCAGGTCAAGAATGTCATCTCTTAATTAATAATTCTATAATTTTATAAAAAAATTATTTATAGATAACATAATATAACATCACAATAATATTAAACCAAACACCCCCATGGTGCATGCTAGTCTCTTATACTATTCTAGCCCGATTTTAAATTCTCGTTACTTACTCACTGTGCAACTTAAATGTTAATGTATCGCAGATTCTTTGATATAATTACTCGTAATTAATCTACATCTCCAAACATTTTCAAAATTCTCCGCTAAAAAATTAAATAAAAATATTAAAATATTATGAATCAAAATATAATTATTGATAAACTATACACTACCTTGAGAGCACATGAAGACGCAAATTGAGGGTCAATAATTCCATCCATCACTACTGCTGGCTAGCGGATCATGAACAGCAGCAGAGAGGCTGATGTTGAGCTGCGAGACTCCTGTGTGTGTTATTGGGCTGCTGTCTCTCTTCAACATTTCTTTGCTGAAAGCCCCTCCTTGCTGTCTGAAAAAAGAAAGAAAAAAAAAAAAAAACAAATATATGCAAAGCTTACACATATTGAGACTCACCATTTATGAATGAATTCGGAGAAATCAGTTGGATTATGCCCCAGAGCCGAATAGCTCAATGGCTCTTCGACTCTAGTCGTTCCCAGCTATTCGGCTAGCTCTCCCGAGGAAAGCTTTCCGCAGACTGCGGTTAGCTCTTCTCTCTACTCCTTGCTTCCTTCAGAGAGACTCCCAGCTGAGACTTTCTCAATTTTTTTTTTTTATCTCCTTCTCTATCTTCCAATTACCTGACACTGCCCCGTCTATCAGCAGCTGCCTCGTGAACACTTTCAGCTGGAGGGAGAGGGAGACCGCCGTTCTCCAGTCTGAAGGGCCGTAATGAAACAGATCTCTGTTGAAGCATCCTAGGGAAGCATTCCTGATGTCTGCCAGCTGCCATCAATGGCGATAAAGCTGCGCATATCAAGAAGAAGTTAATTTCCATGGGTGGTGTACGTTGTGCGTAATTAATTAAACGCCGCAGAGACCTGAAGAAAAGAAGGATCTTTCTTGCCCAAAATCATCAAGCTTCTTGCTTCTGTACATCTGATGATTGGCAAAAGAGATAGAATGATCATACACTGATCGGGGCGGCTTATTTGAGTCAATTTTTAGCGAGTCATGCTAAACACAAGATCGAAATTTTCAATTTCAAGTCGAGTTCTTTTTGTTATTGTTTTTCTCTAAAAACTATAATAATTCTCCTATATGCTAACTGAGAATTATAATGGTGTAGATTTGAACTCAAAACCCCGTGTGGTTCCAGGCAAGCTCCCTTGTTACTGAGCTACGCTGATTTTGAGTCGAGATTAATTTGAGTCTGCTAAAATTTATTCAACTTTGAGTGGATTTTCGAGTTTAATTGAGGCTAAGTATAAGCTGTATTCTTTTATAAAAAATTTATTTTTAGTATTGAGTATATTAGAATATAATATTATAATGTTTCTTTTAAATTTTATGAATGTATTTATATTATGACGTATTTATGTATATAATTTCTTAGTTACTCTTTAAAAAAATATAAAAGCATATGTTTACACACACATCAAGTTTATTTTGACTTGAATCAATTTCTTTTTTAAGCGAGCTAATTTTGAGCCAGAGAAAATTGAGTCGATTTTGAATTGAGCAAAATGCTAGTGAATTTGGAGCGAGTTTTAATTTTCATATAAAATGATTACCCCTTCACATCTCTATTGTCGTATAGAAATACTGTATATTTTATGCGATTACAAAGTATGTTTCTTTTAAAAAAAAGTTACACAACAAATAGAATATTAGTGTCGGGTCACAGTGCTGATAACTTTAAGGACTCGATATTTTGATGTCTATTTTTGTTGTAGTACGTGTATGTTCATGTCAATATTATCATTTGTTATCTAACATGCGAGCAACGAAGAATTAAATGTCAAAAATAAAAAAATAACGAAAATTTAGTTAGTCTAGATGAGAAGAAACTGCATTCTAAGAAAATATCATACGATATATTATGATAATGAAAATAAAATGACAAAAAAAATGATAATTAGTATTTGACCAAGCTATTGTAGGCTAATTATTGGTATTTATTTTTATACTTAATTAATTTGCTGTAGAGAAAAAAGAGTTAATTTTGACCTGCAAATGGCTCTTTACATGTGCAATGCTCAACCCCTTCACATTCATCATCTGAAGAACCAATTTAGGAGTAGCTCCTGCGAAAATCGATAAAATTTTGAATTTATAACACGGAGAAGAAAGAGATAACTGTATATATAGACATACTGTCTTGGCCACCAAGACGGTCAACAGCACGAACAAAAGAGAGGTGGAGGTTGGGCGTCCAACGGAGCCTCCGCATATTGAGTCTGGATTGACCTCCTGTGATTGTCTTTGGTGAATCTTTTCCCTCCACCACGCTCTTTCTTGAGCCTGTATCGTCTCCTTTTGAATCTGAGTTCGGCAGCTTCTTTCCCCCACTACTTCCCTCCTTTTTCTCCTCTTTGTCATTGATCTCCAAAGCCTTATCTTTTTTTTTGCTTCTCATCTCTCTCTCTCTCTCTCTCTCTCTCTCTCTCTCTCTCTCTCTCGAGATGCTTGACCTTATTGGAGAAGCAAGGTAAAAGGGGTCAAGGGCATATGGCTCGAGAGCGATTCTACGGAGATGCTTGACCTTATTACCTATGCTAGAAACACTGAGAAGCGCAATGCCAAAGCTGAGATGGACTTTATTGCTCAACAGATTGCTGATCATCTCTTTGATTTTTCGCTCTATACCATGTCTCACCTTTGCAGAAATGCCAATGGGGCTTCAGACTTCTTAGCCCATCTCGCTTCCTCTGGCGATTTCACTTGGGTGGGGGGCATGCCTCTCCCTAATAATTTTTGTCACCTGCTCTTGCAGGACGCTCCTGATCTCCACACTTTCTATACTGTTAATTGATACTTGGTCTAGGCCACCATTTCAGCTCTCTCTCTCTCTCTCTCTCTCTCTCTCTCTCTCTCTCTCTCTCCCTCCCTCCCTCCTCTTTGCTGCCTTCTAAGGTTGACTAACCTAAGAACATATATAAACTGTAGATCATATATATTCTATGTAAAAAAAATGAGAGCATAGTAATTAGCATTGTCATTATTTAAAAAGAAATATATTCAAATTTCCTATCAAGATTTTAAAACTCGGTATCAATTTCGGTTTCGCTTATAAATTAGAAATATCAATTTCGACAGTTTTAACAGTAAAAAGTTTCAGTTTCGACAGTTTCGGTATAATACACGACATATTCTTTAATTTAACTCAAAAATCAAAATTTCATAAAATTTTGATCGAAACAAAACTAACAAGTTCCAGATCGGTCTTGAATCAAAAATCAAATAAAATCGGCAAAACTGATCCCTTTCAAAAAAAACTTAAAACTATGAGTCTTATTTTTTTTATTTCATGTTGATTAAATTATTATTTTCTGCATTAATTTAAATCAAAAGTCAGTTTTGATGATCTGGTTTCTGTTTTGAACATAACTGCTGGCCCAACGAATATAACTCCAAAGATTGACACTTGGCAAGCTATTTGATACGATGATGTAAAACTCGGTTTATAGTCGGACCGATAAGACTAATTATTGAACTAATTAAATTGATAAAACATTATTTTTGCATATATATATATATAAAAAGAATGATAAATGTTCAAAATAATAATTAAACTAATTATTTATTTCAGTAATTTATTGTTATTATTAAAAAGTAAATGACATGTAATTAAATAGATAATTTTTTATAATTTATTCAGATCGTATGACGAACTATTTCACAGTCAAATTAGTCGAACCAGGGCGAATTCAGTCCAACTTTTATAACACCAGTTCAAAATAGTCGTCGCAAAAGTTTCTCAAAAATTGGCATGCATGTTTGTAATTTGTTGAACTTGGCAATGCTTTTTTGTTTTGAGAAAGTGAAAGTAATATTATGATATAAAATTATTTTATTTTATTATTAAAAAATTGCATCCAAATACAAAATAAAATTAATATTTAAGATTAATAGGATGTTTAGTTCAATGTTATCTTCATGTTGTGTTATCACGAGAAAAAAAATTATTATGATATCTGTAAAAAAAAATTATAAAATATTATAAAATTATCACTCAAAAGATGATATCTAAATGTTAAAAAATCTAAATAGTATGACATAATATTAAGATAATATTGAACCAAATATTCCCTAAATTTTATGTAAGATTTAAAATAAAGTTTAATTTAATATTTAAATTTATATATAATATGAAATAAATATAAAATATTACCATTTTTTTTGAGAAAATTGATTTTTTTTAAAGCTATCCAAATGTGAAGGATTTAATTAAGTGGTATATGAACTGTGTACCTACAAATGTGGCATTCAAATTAAGTAATTATTTCCGTTAAGTTTTATGAAATAAATCCAAAAAAAAAATTGGAATGAAATTAGAAAATGTCTATTTTTTTCTTATAAAAAAAAGAAAATGTCTATTTTTAGTTTTATTTGTTTCTAAATTATACTTTTATTTGCCTGCATATTGTAGGGGCTTTTTTTTTAAATGTGTAATATTTATTTATGATTCCAATTTTGACTCCACATGGAATTTGCTCTGATTTTATTTGACTAAAAAGATATCTGGCAAGTCAAAATACTCCCTCAATACACACAAGATAGATGTATATATCATATGTTATCGTATTCGCTTGAAATTTGTCGCGATATCTTAGTATTACGCGTGGCATACGATTAGGGTGACCTTCTAAGAAACCCAATAGGAAACTTTAAGATTGACTTTTCGGTGAAATAATTTCAACAATCTCATTTTATTTGTCGGATAGTTTCTGATAAGTTGTCGATAGTAAAGATTGTATTTATTATATTGAATCACTTTATCTCCTAAAAATAAGCTTAAATATTATACAGTAATAATGAACTTCGACAGACTCTAGATCTTACAATTCATATTGCTTAGAGATCGTAAAGTTCAGGGGATAGACTCAATTCTCAAAACTTTGGTTCATATAATGTGTCGTAATCCCACATTAAGAATCACGTGGCACTAGTTGATTTTAATGAGAGTGAATCATTCATAATTTTCTTTCCTTTATTTTAGGTTATAGTAATAGTGTTGCTAATCTTCAAGTCAGATAAGGAATGTGCTTGACCGAGCTTTCAACAAACGTCGTTGTACTTAATCCAAACTTTTTGGTAGACAAGACACATAGGGCGAAATAAAGTTAGTTATTATGTTAGAATATGCGAGGGATGTGATATAAAGTTAGTTATTATGTTGAGATACATGAGAGATGTGATTAAGTTAGCCATTATTTTAATAATGTGTGTAGGATATGAAATAAAGTTAATTTTTAACATTAAATTTTATGTATGATGTGATAATCCTGTTTAAAATAAAATCAGATTAATTTTGAACTGTCAAACAAACAGGGGCATAGATATTGCTCTATGTCTGGAGCGTATTAACAAATTACTTCTTTGATCGTGCTCGGTAATACTAATCATCTGTAATTAATGCTGGTCAAAGGATCGTTATATTTAATAAGTAACATGTAGAATTAATCTAAGACACTAGAAATACTCGATTTCAAATTGGTCAACTCAACGAAAAGTATGAAGAGTCAATCAAGCTAAACCTCATTATGAGAAGATTGGGTTTGATTAAGGCTAAAATTAGATAAAATTAAAATAAGATAGATATCATCCACATTCCTTATATTAAGAGATAATATCATGTACATTTATAATTTTAAAAATTTATCATTTATGTCTCTGATTTATTAAACATATCATTCCTTATCGTTCTATCTAAAAAATATTTTTAATGCTATCTCTATTTTTTTTGATAAAATATTCGTCTCTTTTTTTCACATCTTTTTGCAATGAGAAAAAAAGGGAGAAAATAGAATATTAAATGCTGAAGTAATTCATTAAAAAGGAGATAAGTATAGTATTTATGTCAATTATAAAGACTCAATTGAATTTTTTTTTGATAGAATTGAAAACATTTTTGAGATTCAAAAACTCAAATACTTAATATTATACCCCCTAAGTCCCTACTAGAGGATTAGGTGATATTTATGCTTAAAAATTTAAAAAAAAAAACTTATTATTTTTAATGAAAACATATGTTAAATATCAAACCAAGATTTTAAAATTTGATTTTAATTTCAGTCTCCTTTATAAATTAAAACATCAATATTGATAGCTTTTACATTTTAGATAATTTCAATTTGAATAATTTCGATATAATACATGCCACGACATATAATTTTTGACTCAAAAATTATATCAAAAATTTATGTTTTAAAAAATTTTAGTCTAAGAACATTGGTAGTTTATTTTATATGATTATTAAATTACATTACATCAACGACAAATTGCCAATTGAAAAGGAATAAGATAACATTATATGAGTTGTTCGATCTTCATCTTCATTAATTTTAATTAAAAAAATAAGTTCCTTTAATTTAAAAATCTATATAAGTAAATCTTTTTAGAATTTAAATAACTAAATCCATCAAGATATCGATATTTTCTCTAAATAATAAATTAATCTGACTAATTCAAAAAATAGGTCAGAACATTAGATAAAAAACAATAATTAGATGTGACGTCTTCTATTTAATTAATTTATTAATACTAAAAGACCTATTTTTGCATTATTTATCAAATTAGAGGACTAATTCGACTAATTTAAGTTTTATAGCTTTATGCACAAAATTTAGGTTCAAAAAGTTTGTAGTTATTAATTTTATTTTTTTTATTTTTGGTTCAATATTTTGTCATTTTTATTGTGCTAAAAAAAATTAAAGATCATGAATTTTTTTCCCAAATGTCATTATTTTTATGAATGATTGGATTTTAATTAATGAATTATTCTGCGTTCTAACAGGAATAAAATTGAAAAAAAAAATTATTTTTTGTGGTTATGTAACCTGAGAGTTAACGGTAGCTAAACATTCAATTTTAAGGACCTAAATTAGGAAATTTAAAATGTTAATATCAATTAGCAAGTACCATTTTATTTCAGGGACCTAGATATAATTTATTTTAAAAATTATGTAGAATATAAAATAAGTTCAATTGATATATTAAAAATTATGGACATATTTAAAAAATTTGAATTATTGAATTTTGCCCATGTACAAAGAGGAAAAGAAAGACTAAAGAAGACATGACAAAAAACTATAACGAGTAATCTTAATTACTTACACTTAGATAAAAATTTATTAACTGATAGAGCGTAATGAAAACAAAGAATTCATGTAGCCAACCCCACCTAGTTAGATTAAGGCTTTATTGTTATTGTTGTTACTGATATATTAAAAATTATATAAAATATAATATAGAGTAATTTTTTTTAATTAAAATTTGTGTACGAAAGATGAAATATATTTTTTTATTATACATTTATATACTATACTAAAAGCAGAACTTAAACAGAATAAAGAAAATTGTCCCTTTTTTTCGCTTCATGCCCTAACATCATACATTCCAGCTCTATTTCCAACCCGAACATGCAAAATGTTGCGTGTTGTTGGTACTTACCCTTCTAGCTCTTCCCCGCAAAGACCCATCGACCATCCTAGCGTCGCTCTGTCTCCGCACGAACCATAACTGCTGGCTCGTCTGTGTTTGCGTGAACCCTACAATGACTATAAACAAATCACATCATCAAACCTTAAAAAAAATTAGAATATATTTACCTGAACTTTTAATTGCACACATGCAACTATACGTGACATTATCACGAACATCTACCAACACAACCAAAATCCTCATTAAACCAATAAAAATCTAGAAAGCCTATCAACAAATTGAACTAAAAATGTCATTAGCAATGCTCTTCTTTTTCATTGCAATATATAGCTATCAAAAATAATAAAAAAACATACATTTCATTTGTCATGTTACATCATTTTCAAAAATATTGATTTGACATTAAATTTGAACTTCCAGTAACAGCTGCTATTTGTTTACTTTCATATAGTTGCACACTTGTGTGGCTTAATGTACTGCTCAATAATTATTAATCAACTACTTGCTTCCATTTGAAGGAGCAAATTAGAGATTTTGGTTCAGAGCAAAATCCTTTTGGTCATAATTTTCAATCTTCACATTTTCTTTGTGATTCTCAAGATAATTTTACATGAAACTCATCAAAAAAACTCATAGCTTCTATCATTTTCACTACCAAAACATCAAACTTATTCATCCTAGTAACATTTTTGCTAAGAGTAAACAGATTCCTTTTACAATTTATACCAATTCTATAAAATCATGCATATGTCTTCCATACCATTTTTAGTTTAATCTTTTATTATTCAGTTTAGTAAGTTGATCATGATAATTTCACTATTCAAAAAAGCTCCCTAAGTACAAACACATTCCTTCTGCATATAACATGACTGCATCTTTCATGTAAAATACTCTAAAAGCAAACTTGCTGCAATTTGCCTAGGAATCATAAAAGACACCTTTAACTATTAGTTTTAGAAAAAACAAGCTTAAGAATTTCCCCGAGATGATACAATTATATTTCAAACATACATTTTCGGTGATGAAAATGCAACAATTTTAATTCTCAGTTCTTGCTTCACATTTACAATACACAATTAGTAAATATAAAAATTAACTTTGTTTGTTGGCAGGAAGTCCAGATTCAAACAATTTATTATGAAAATGATGATCAAAAATTTGACAATATCCTACAAGAAGGCCTCATTTACTTTGTCTCCAATGTCATCGTTTTCTTCATAGAGCCAAAACATGAATTATAGACATCAAAACAAGCTGTAAATGAAACCAAAATAACACATACAAGTGGTGAAATAGAACTACTTAGGAATGAGGAAGAATTTAACTGCCAGCATGAAGTTCCTAAACAAAAAGAGAGTACAACGCAACTTGATAAATTTTGGAAATCATTTCAGTTAAATAAAATCCACTAAAAAGAATGAAGAAAAGAATAATTGATCCCATTTTCGGTCCGGATCGCGCGCCACATCAGCTATCCGCACGCAAATAAATTTCTGCCACGTGGCGCGTGACCCGGACCCACATGGCGAAACGGAACGGCGAATGAAAATATAATTTTAAATGCTCGCATTTTCATCTTCTTCCGCCTTAACCGCAGAAACCTTAATTTGCCCAAATTTAAATTTTGAAACGCTCGATTCTTCCGTCTCTACCGCAGAAACTCTTGAGCGTCGTCTTCAGCGGCCCGTCGGCCCCTCTTCAACGGCGCTTTCCTCCGCTCTGCGCTCTACTCTGCGATCGGAGTTATCTCCACGGCGGAAGACTAAAGTTCTTCACCGCTAGCGCCACTCCTCTCCAGC
The DNA here is from genome assembly GCA_002786265.1 of Apostasia shenzhenica. Classification (NCBI taxonomy): domain Eukaryota; kingdom Viridiplantae; phylum Streptophyta; class Magnoliopsida; order Asparagales; family Orchidaceae; genus Apostasia; species Apostasia shenzhenica. The sequence goes on along the minus strand of KZ451942.1, from coordinate 3,274,950 downwards.
GCCATCTGCAGCATCCCGCTGGTCCCTTACAGTCGCTGTCGTAGCTTGCTCTGACTCTCTCTCTCTCTCCTTTCTTTCTTTTGGACGAAAAGGAGAAAGGAGGTTGATATTATATGGGGCCCTGAAACCCACTGCTCTGTTCCTTCTCCCTTGTGCACGCATAGCTTCTCCTGCTTTCTATTTGGGAAGAAAGCTTCTGCTACCACTCAGGGCTCTCGATTCTTTGCTTATGCCTTTTGTTTCCTCTTCCCTCCGTCCTCTTAGCTTGCTCTTTCTTGACTTCGCCCTGGAGGTTATTTAGTAGAAAATGGCTGAGAAATCTTGAAAGAGAGCTTCCATTGACAGAGAAACAGAGCAGGTAATGGAGGTCTGTTTATCTATCAATTCTAATTTCGAATTTTCAGGCAAGAAAAGCAGTGATTACTTACATGTTTTCATGGATTAGGAATCTATATTTTCAAAGTCATCATATTTTTGTTTTTAAAATTTTTTAAATCAGCTTGTGCTCTGTAAGGCATATACTTTTTTCACCTGCATTTTCTTGTTTGAGCTGAAATTGTTTACCTTCTTCTTCTATCTTCAGCAATTTTCACCTGCATTTTAATAGAGTCTGAGAAGGTTAATGTGATTAGTTTTTCTAATTGTGCCAACTTCTGCCATGAATAGCTCCTCAGTTGTCTTGTCCTAGGTTTTATGTAGGACTTTCACTGCAGTTAGAATGCCATTTGGAAGATTCCTATAATGCAGTAGTTTAAAGCTAGAAGAATCTTTTCTCGGGTTTGTAATCTGGGTAATTTGCTTCCAGTGGCCGGAAAGAAAAGAGAGGCAAATTGTAGTTTGTTGTCAATTTGTTCTTTGTTCAAAGATGAAAGATAAAGGAGTTTTTATTAGCATTGATAGATAACTGAGGGCAGAAGATTTGACCTAGTTGAGCAAGTTGCACTTGCAAAACTAGCATTTTATTAAATTAAATATCCTCAGCCCTTACCGATTCCTGCTTAGCATGATACTATGAGCTTATCTCACTTCTTAAAAGATTCTTATACTTAATATCATCATGTCTCATACTCTGTGTGATAATTTTATGGCCATAATATACATAAGATTTTAATTTGTCAGTTATCATAAATTTAATGTAGACTGAATGTAATAAAGCATTTGTATTATATCCATGTTGAAGCAAATTTTTGCTTACCGCAGACAATCCACTAGCCTTCTTCTTCCTGTTAGTTTCTCCAGTTTCTGCTTCATTTACTTCATCAGAATGATACTTGCTCTTCTCCTACAATAACTGGTCAGTAACTGCATTGCATTCTGTGGAATACTATTTGCTTTATTGAGCTCTTCAAACTGGTAGTTAGGACCAGTGTCCATAAGTAAGCAATTCAATGGCAGATAACTAGCATCCCTCTTCTTGATTTGTATGAAGATTGTTCCTGACGTGTAACTCATTCTCGTCAATGGCTAGGTTACGAAAAAGAAAAGAAACAAGTAAACTCTTGTAAATCTGGTTTAATTTTGTAAAAATATAATCCCTGCATATGTCAGCTTAATTTTACTTTGTTCTTATATGCAGATACTATGCATAGTGGAACTACAAAAGAAAACAGGAAAAGTAGAAGAAAACAAGCAGGTTTATTATGTATACAGTCTTGATGTTTTCTTAGTACTGTTAGGAAGATATTTGATAAAATTGAGAATTACATTCCTAAAGAGACAAAGAAGATTTTGGATAGAATAAGGATGAAACATTTTTTGAAAATTCCCCCATTTAGTCAAAATCTTCCGCTGGTTTCTGAAATTATAAAGAGATGGAAGGATGAGTAACATACATTCAAGTTTCATCAGCTCGAAATCTCATTTAACCCCGAAATTATCAGCCAATTGATTGGTCTTCCAAATAGGGGTACTATAGTGACTCACAATCTGAAACAAAGCTCGAGCATATTGATTGGTCTTTTTTTTGTTAGATAATGGCTCTTCACAAAGAAAGCATTTCCTTTCAAAAACTCAATACAAAAGCATAGAGTCTTGTTAGCCTTGATTTGATGCCACGGCAAAGTAATAATGATGAATGCGGCATTTTTGTAATGAAGTACATGGAACGTCTATTAAACTGTTCAGATTCAGAGTCAGAGTGGGTGTGGAGAGATTACTTACATTAGCAAAATCAAATGAGTTTATTTAGAGCTAAAATTGCATATGACTTAATTAAATTGGGCCAACAGCTTATTTGAACCATTCATGTACTGGATTCTATAAGTATGAATTGCATATAACTTAATTAAATTTGACCAAAAGCTTGTTTGATCCATTCATGTACTGGATTCTATTGATCTTATTTATAATTGATTTTGTTACTATATTGACTTTTGCTACTGTATTCTATCAGCGCTCATTCACCAATGTATTATACCAAATATGCTACGTAGCTCATTTAATACGCTACGTAGGTCACTACATAAGTACGTCGCAAAAGCTTTTTACTACAGCCAAAAAACCTTACGAATAGGAGTTATGTGAGCTACGTAGCCTACTAAATATGCTGCGAAGCTCTTTAAAAATGCTACGTACCTCATTAAATATGCTTTGTAGCTCATTAATTAAGCTGCGTAACTCACTGAATATGCTACGTAGATCACTAAACTAGCTACATACTCATGACTTTTGGCTACGTAGCACAATCTTACGCGTAGGAATAATATGAGAGCTCATGGAGCTATGTAGCATAAGAAATTTGCTACGTTGGTTAGTAGATTCACTACGTAACTTACTAAATTAGCTACATAGTTATGACTGCTGGCTACGTAGCCAAAAGATCTTAAGAGTAGAGTTTATATGAAAGCTCATTGAGCAACGTAGTATTATTTTAAATATTCTACGTAGCTCAGCGAATATGCTATGTAGCTGACTAAATTAGCTACGTAGCGATAACTTTTTCTACGTAGCAAAGACAACTTTACTTTTTGCTATGTAGTAAAGATGTTTTGCTACGTAGGAAAGAAACCTTACGAGCAGGAGCTATAGGAGCTCTCATTGATTCAACGCATATACCAAATATGCTATGTAACTCATTAAATAGGCTACGTAGCTAACTTAGCTACCTACTCATGACGTTCAGCTACGTGGCACGAAATCTTACAGGTGGGAATAATATGAGAGCTCATGGAGCTACGTAGTATACGAAATTTGCTACGTAGGTTAGTAGATTCACTATGCAACTTACTAAATTGGCTACATAGCCAAACATTCTTATGGGTTTATATCAAAGCTCATTAAGCTACGTAGCATTCAAAATAAATGTAAGCAAATGCATCTGATGTTCTTATTCCTTATTTAGACATGCTTCTAAGAATAGTCTTATCTATTTCATGGACACCACGATGTGACCTCAATAAATGACGTTCTTCTGGAATAGCTAAGGGTTGGTTGTGAGCCTCTATAAATTTGAATATCGACCAATTACATCTTTATCTGCTTTGAACACAATAAGTGCAGAACAACCACATCGAAAATCTAACCGTGAAAAAGTTATCTTATCTTTTTTCTTCTCTTTAAGATCACTATTTTTCCATCCATTCTTTGAGCAAACAAATTCTTTTGTTTTTAGCTTCCTCGTTCGAAGCCAGTATAAGCTGTGATTTTTTCAAACACTAAACCCTGTTACAAATGCATATCTATTGTATAGATTATAAGCATCCTTTCATTGCTCACAAGAGTTCTAAGTATTTCTGGCAGTAAACATAAGTCAAAAGTCCCAGTTGAAATCTCAATCTGTAGATTAATAGAATAATACAACGTTATAATTAAATAAAGGTTGAGCACAATAAACCTATATACTAGTATTATGCAAGACCTAAGAAATAATATTGTTATGTAGAAAATTTACATCCTAAATCGAAGAATTATGTCTTACGTAATTTTATGCTTCTTCTACATAGGTTTATTCCATTTTATCGAATGTAGATGAGATTATATATAGCATTACATTAATGTTACGTAACAAAAATTAAACCATACGTAGCGTCAATGGTACATTACACAATATAATACTATATAGAAAGACAATACTGGTATGAATGATAAATAGAGTATAATATATAAAGGTAAATGCATAAGTATAGTTGGATTTATGCTACGTATTATATAAAATTTACTATATAAAAGGTGTTTTAAACTATATAATTTGGAGGATCAATAAAGAAAGGAGAAAAAAGCGCAACGTATCATCCATCATTTATTTGTATAGGCATATAACTTAGCCTCGTTTGGTTCGGGCTTTTTTTTTAACAAGAGAAAAAAAATATTTTATTTTTAAAATTTAATAAGTAAAAAATCTATTTTATATTAGAAAGTATATAAAATGCGAAATACTTTTAATTTTAATATTCGTATTTGTATTGGATGTGAAATAAAGTTGATTTTTATAATTAAAATTTGTGTTAGGTAAAAAAAATATGTTGAACCAAACGAAAAGTTGTCTATTTAACTAATGATTTTGGGTAGCTTAATTTAAAAAGTTTTAAAGCTACAAACCTCTTCTACTTGTGCTTCCATGATACAGGTGGTGTAGAAACTGATGGTGAAACGAAAGCTGGAATTGTGGATGAATAGAAAGCCGGAGTTGAAGAAGGAATTTTTAGAAATTTTTACTCTTTACATGGCGCGCTATCCAGCTAAGAATTTTTCCGCTCAAAAATAGCGCCCAGCGCTCCGTCTCCCGACAAGAATGCGAAGCAGCAGAGCTCATTTTTTTATTTTATATTAATAAGCACATAAACGTCGTTCTGTTTCGCCATCTCACGCCGGAGCTGCGGAGCTATGGGTCCACGTCGCGTGTGAATAGCTGATGTGGCGCGCGATCCAGACCGAAAAATTTCTCCACAACCAGCCCCCAACAGTTGTAGGATTTTGTGTATTGCCTTTATCCAGTAATGAGGGGATAATACATTATATCATGTTCTTAATTATTGGCTAAAATAAATATCCAAAGATCCTAGAATTTTTGGGTCTAGTTTTGTGAGCACCACATCAGTTTCCTTAAAAATTCTATGCTGCAGCAAAAAAATGGCTGGTCGACAACAAAATCAGCTGCAGGGTTTCCGAATTCAAATGATTAAGAAGAAGGTAATATAAGTTATATGAAAACTAATCTACCAGTTCGTTCATGGAAAAATCATGGGAACGATAGAATTAAGCTGCTATTTTCCATACCAGTCTCGCCCTCTCCCTCCCTAACAAATTCTTCGGCCTAAGAACGATGACCAGTCTCTCTTGGCGGAGCTCGAATCCAACCCCGAATGTTCTTCCCCACCTCCTTCATATCATCGACCTGCTTGCTCCTCCAAGAAAGAAAATGGTAATTAGATTTCGATTACCATATGGACTTCGATCTGCATCAGCTGATTCGTTACCGTGTGGATTCCAGCGGCGTTCAGAGCTCCGGCGGACGCGGCGGCTCCGGCTCCGACGAAGAGGGTGGCGATCCCGAAGGCCTTGAACGGCATCGCCGCCCCGCTCCTCCCGCATCCCCGGCGGTAGAACGCGACCCCAGCTGCCAGCTGCGCGGAACTCGCCGTCCACCACCACAGCTCATCGGCGCCGCTTCCAGTCTCCATCGACGTCTAGGGTTTTTCCTGGTCTAAATCGACCGATCGATCGGCGAATCTGACCACCGATAAGTAGAGTAGGGTAACATTAGTGAGTAAATTACATTGTGTGTTCAATTTATAATTTTAAAAATTTAATATTTAAATTGATTTAATTTAAATGAAGTTTTTTAAAAAAATTATTATTAAAATTTTATAAAATATCTAAATTATTTATTCTCTTTTTTTCTCTCACTCTCTCTGCTCTCTACTTTTATCACTTTGCTCTATTTATCTCACTCTACATTGCGGGAGATCAGTTCGTTTTATTCATTTGCTCTATTTGTCTCACTACGCATAGCGGAAGACCTCGAGCAGCACCGGCCACCTTTTTACACGCTACGTGTGAAGTGAGACAAATAGTAAAGAGAGAGAGGGATGAGTGGCAGACTCTACCCCTTCACGATCCTGCACAAGCGGGGGGGAGAGAAAGAGAAAGAAAGAAGAAGAAGATTTGAGAACAATTTGATTATTATAATATATTTTAATAAATAAATTAAAAAAATTATTTTTTATTATATTAAAGCGAAAGACTTAAATGTTAAAGTTAATGCGATCGATTCAAGACTTATGAAATCAACCTAATAATATAATTAAAATAAACGAAATTCTATTTAAAAATTAATTAATCCATTCAAGACTTACGAAAATGGAATTGCATGTCTCATATTTTGTGTTAGAGTTATTTTTTTTTTTTGAGTCAAATAAAATGTCATTGATTTCAAGCCAATTATATCAAACATTTTTAATCTTATTTTAAGATCGATATATTATTTTAACCTAAATTATATTTTATGTATAGTATTTTAATTAAATTGGCATTTATAATGTATAATTGTAATTTCTTTGATACATATATAAAAAAAACTTATATGTATATTATGTTATGCATACATGAAATTAATTATAAGTTGAATTAATTTTATTATAAATAAGTTAATTTTAAATTTAAAAAATTATTGAATATTTACATAAATATAATTAAAATTTTAAATATTAAATATATGTTACTTATCATTTAAATTTTATAAAATTAATAAAATATGAATAATATTTAAAAATTTAAATAATATGTAAATAAATATTTTAAAATCTATTTAAAATTTAAATTTATGAGATAACTAGTACTTAGAATACTAGACTTTGCTACCCGGTCCCTCCCCTAAAACTAAACATCATATTTACGAATAAAACATCTTAAATTTTAAATTTCTACATGTCACCTCAAATTTAATAATAGAATCATATTCATTTAAAATGAATTTCTACATGACACCTACATTATGGGCCTGTTTGGTAGGCCGTTTCAATCGACTTTATTTTTTTTAGGCTATTTTAGGTGCCAAACAGTTCGGATTCGCCTTACGAAACCGAATCTGTTTCGCACTTTTGAAACAACTTCAAGGCCACGAAGCTAAAACCACCGAAAATGTGGTTTCGGCTTGCGATCCGCTTCTTCTTCTCTACCTCTCGATATTTCTTTTTCTCTGCGCCTTGCCTCTTTGCAGCTGTCCAGAGTAGCGAAATTCACTGCCGCCTTGCTCTTGCCCTTGCCTTGCTCTTGTGCCTTGCCCTTGCAGTAAAGTAGTAGGTGATTGTTGACCCGCAAGAAAGATGTGTTCTTCTTCGAATCTGCACCCTAGGGTTTTGACAGCGTTCGAAAGGTCTGCGATCAAAGTGGCCGAGTTTTGCTGATGCGCTGGCGGACGAGGCTCGCCCATGCTGCATGTTGAGGCGGCACAGAAGATCGTCGACCAAAATGATTTTTGAGGTGAAGATGTCTTCTCTGCTCCTAGCTTTTGCTTCTGTCCAAAAGGTCGCGATCTTCACTTTCTCCCTTACTGTAAAGTAGGCGATTGTCGACTGTGACGTCTAATGGCACCCCTAAGCTTCAACGGCATTGGGAAGTGTCGCAATCAAAGTGGCCAGCTATTGCTACCTCAACTGTCGGCCAATAACGATTCCGAAGTTGATAATAAAACTTCTCTGCTTCTCAACATTGCGTCCTAGATCTTTATTTTGTCCACACGGAGAATTTTTTCCGGTGTGATTGATCTTTGGCCAACTTTTAAAGGTATTATTCGATCACTTTCTCCTTACAGTCGAAAAAGAGTTATTTTTTTGTGTGATTCCCTCCTTTTATATCTGAAAATTACATGATTGCAATCATGATAAATCTTTGTTATTCTCATGCAGTTGGCTTTAATTGTGATAAATGTGATCAAGTATTCCATACATTCTTTAATTCATCACGTATTATTTGCTAATTGTTTTGAAGCCATGGTAACTTTACTATTGAATAGATCTATGCTATAATATTATTTCGTTTTAATCATATATCTGACGTATAAATTTACCTTTGTTCATCCCAAACACAAATTTTAGATTCTTTGCTTCCTAGTATGAAAGCTAACCTACATTTTTTATTTCATCATAGATGAAACTTTAGTTAGCTTACAATTGAGATGATAGACCTTCAGGAATTGACTTTGCTCTTCAACCAATGCATATATTTCCAACCTCTAAGCGTTTGTTTAGTAACGACTGCCAGTGATCTTTTATTTAAGCTTAAATATTTTTCACTTAATTTCGAGCTTAAATTTAAAATTAGATTAAAGTTTTGATTAAAAGTTGTTCAATTTCACTTGGTATTTGTGAATTTTGGATTAAACTTAGAATAAAATAAGAATTGTAATCAATAACCAAACATCTTTCCAAAGGCTCATTCCCGTGTAATATTTTGAACATTAAAACCAATAACTATCCTTGTGTTAAAATTTATTTTGTTTATTTGCGAAGACTAGATTGTATTTCATCAGAAAACCAATATACACTTGGCAGTTTTATCAATGAAGGGCACTCTATAATACTATCGGAGCTAATCCTAGCCAACTCTCACATAACTGAATGTGATGGTAATAATGGAGAGGTCGGCAAAATATTGAAGCAAGTTTAGTGAGGCTGAGGTAAAACAGTTATGCATTATAATGGCAAGAGTATCAACATTAAAGGTTGTGTGCATTGTGGAAAACTAGTTGTGTGGACATGGCCTGAAATTTACAAAGCAATGGTTGGCACTTTGCTGAAGAGTCAAACAGAATCTCAACTTAAAACTTTATGGAAGAATATAAAAACATAATATAAAAAATTTAAATAACTAAAGAAAAAAAGTGGATGGGGGTGTATGGAGGAAACTGGGACTACTAATTGGTAATCCAGAGTTTATGGGATGAACTTATCATAGTATGTACTTATTTTTTCTAAATTTTAATGACTAAGAAAACTTACAAGAACATTAGTTCATAAACTAATTATAGAATTATGTGTTTATAGAATAATCCAGATTAAAGCAAGTTCAAGGATAACATTTCCTTTGTTCAACATCATTGACCGATATTAGATGCAACTCATGCTAAGGGATCTATTTCGATCATCAGTGGTATTTACCTCCAGCTTCCAATTCCTCCATGCAATATACAAGTTGAGAGATTGTTAGTCAGGAATGATGTTGAAGAGGATAGTATTGTGCACAAAGCTTTTAACTTAACAGATTTGGAAATCATTTTCTAGTTAATGGAACTAGAACATGTTGTATCACAAGGTACATTTAAAGAACCTATTCAAATTAAAAGTAGTTCTCACACTGTTATATAGTCACCTCAGTGCATCAAAATGTCCATTAGAATTAGGGGGTGCATCTTCGAAGAAGAGAAAGAGAATCAGTTCAACTGATTTTCAGGAGCTTATTGAAATAGAGAGAGAAAAAATGAAAATTGACCAAGAAACTACTTAGTAATAAGGTAACAAATGGACGATGGAAACCTGCACAGTTTCTTAATCTCTCTGAAACTGCAAGTTTGGCAATCATGCAATTATTGAGTCAAATTCAGATTGAAAGGTATTTTCATTAATACTAAAGGGTTTATGTTACGGCATTTGGATTTGAAATATAGTTCGGCGTAAATCCACCATGGGATTTAGGTCCAATATTGGAATGGGCCTCCACCTTTCTAAACTCAATGTATATCTTCTTTTTTTATTTCTAGCATTGTCTTCATTATTAAAAACCTTCTTAGACATGTTGTTATGTAGTTTAATGTTACTAATTCATGTTTGTATGGTAGAATTTATTATTTATTGTGTTAGCATATTGTGCTATATTGATTTAAAGGTTTTATGTAAAATTACATATTTTAATTCTGTTGTTTAAATGTGTACATAACACTTATTCTTTTTATGGAATTAATTATTTCTAATTGTTTAGATGGAAATATCTTTTCCTAAGTCTATATGAGTTTAAAGAAGATTATGACTTTTTTCTCTGTGATGATACTATAATCTTGAAGGCAACATTAGCTTATTTAGATAATGATCATTCATAAGATACAAGAAATTGCTAGACCAATATTTACTCGGCATATATCTGGTTCAGAATATATACAAGAAATTTTGAACAGGCATCTAGATAGGGCCTATTAAATGTTTAGAATGACAATACAACATTCATAGGTTTAAGAAATCATTTGGTATCTCATAATCTGTTAACAAGATTCCAGGCATGTCACAGCTGTTGAACAACATTGAATTTTTCTGCAAATTATAAGTCAAGCTGCAAATATTCGTGAAGGAGCTGAATTTTTTCAACTCTCAATTGAGACTATTAGTTCGCTAATATCGAATTTTTTAAAGCTATTTGCTCAATTATTGATATGTTTATCATATTACCTACCACACTACCCAGTATGTGAGCATTATTAAGAGAAATCAAACTTCTACCCCATTTTTTTAAGGTATTTTTAAAATTTATATTTTTTCCTTTAAAGACTATACAAATTAATATATTTGGCCATTATATGTTATTTCTAGGAATGTATAAGCGGCTAATCATGGTACACCACTGTTCTTGCTT
>KZ451942.1:3249868-3264368 GCA_002786265.1 Apostasia shenzhenica | reverse complement strand
TGCAATTGCCAGTGGCGAACCTTGCCGTCGACAGGTAGTTGGGGAAATTGGTTGTTCTGGATATTTAACCAGCGTGAGGAGTACCAATTACGGAAATATGCAAGATAAAAGGACTTCATCATCGTTACTACTACTTTTCAAGTGATTTTGGTGATCTTCAATTTTATTTTCCTTTGTTTAATAGCTTAAGAATTTTTGATTTTCAAGAATAAAACTTGAATAAATATTAAACGAAAACTTAACTGATTGTCGTCTCAATCCCATCGCCGTATAACGGTAATAGAATTTAATGGCCGTTTACTTTTTTAAATCTTCACCATGCGAGAGGTAATGAAAAAAATAAAAAGCTTCGTAAAGACTGTTTTTCTGGGACATGCCTACACACACCGACTTTGCCTACAACTGAGACAAATCATTCTGCCTATTCTAGGGATCCTCCACCTTTCTCCATGGGTGTTCTACTGAACAAAAAAAATAGATTAATCCGAAAATTGTACCTTGAAAAAGTTGAATACATTCTGACTAGCAAAATGTAGCAAGATGTAACACGACTGAACAAATGTAGATTGCTCCCCAAAGAACCGACGAACATAAAGTATCGACCGATTCCCTGAAGAAATGGTGAGTTTTCTGATAATGTCGACAATTTCTTCAGAAACTAATCACTTCTCCAGCGAGGTCGTCGTTTCTTAACATTTCGTATAAGAAATACTAATTACTAAAAAATAAAATAAACCGGCCCGAGAAAAAACGTATGACTTACTGCCAGAAGCGGTGAGTTTCTGAAGGAACTATCGACATCTATCAGAAAACTCACCGTTTCTTCAAAAAAGGTCGTCGATTCTATGTCGCGAATCTTCAGAACAACGAAAGATGTCTTATGGTTATGCAGTCAGGAGATGGTTAAGTTCGAGGTAATTGCTGGAACCAGAACTACTTAGTAATAAGGCTAACAAATGGACGATGGAAGACTGCACAGATTCTTAATCTCTCTGAAACTGCAAGTTTGGCAATCATGCAATATTATTGAGTCAAATTCAAGATTGAAAGGTATTTTCATTAATACTAAGGTTTATGTTACGGCATTTGGATTTGAAATATAGTTCGGCGTAAATCCACCATGGGATTTAGGTCCAATATTGGAATGGGCCTCCACCTTTTCTAAACCAATGTATATTTCTTTTTTATTTCTAGCATTGTCTTCATTATTAAAAACCTTCTTAGACATGTTGTTTATGTAGTTAATGTTACTATTCATGTTGTATGGTAGAATTTATTATTTTATTGTGTTAGCATATTGTGCTATAATTGATTTAAAGGTTTTATGTAAAATTACATATATTTAATTCTGTTGTTTAAATGTGTACATAACACTTATTCTTTTTATGGAATTAATTATTTCTAATTGTTTAGATGGAAATATCTTTTCCTAAGTCTATGAGTTTAAAGAAGATTATGACTTTTTCTCTTGTTGATGATACTATAATCTTGAAGGCAACATTAGCTTATTTAGATAATGATCATTCTAAGATACAAAGAATTGCTAGACCAATATTTACTCGGCATATTATCTGGTTCAGAATATAATACAAGAAATTTTGAACAGGCATCTAGATAGGGCCTATTAAATGTTTAGAATGACAATACAACATTCATAGGTTTAAGAAATCATTTGGTATCTCATAATCTGTTACAAGATTCCAGGCATGTCACAGCTGTTGAACAACATTGAATTTTTCTGCAAATTATAAGTCAAGCTGCAAACTATTCGTGAAGGAGCTGAATTTTTTCAACTCTCAATTGAGACTATTATTCGCTATATTATCGAATTATTTTAAAAGCTATTTGCTCAATTATTGATATGTTTATCATATTACCTCCCACACTACCCCAGTATTGTGAGCATTATTAAGAGAACTCCAAACTTCTACCCCATTTTTTTAAGGTATTTTAAAATTATATTTTTTTCCTTTAAAGACTATACAAATTAATATATTTGCCATTATATGTTATTTCTAGGAATGTATAAGCGGCTATCAATGGTACTCACATTCTTGCTTTTGTACCTAAAGATGATGCACATCGATACTATAATAGGTAAGAGTATACTTCCCAGAATGTGATAGCTCCTGGCTAAATTTTTGATAGACAATTTGTTTATATTGGCACTAAAATGGGAAGGTTCTTGCAGGCAAATATGCGGATTCTGAGGTGTGCATGTGAAAAAGGGGTTTAACTGTAAAGTGATTAAATTTTTATGTATATATATTTAATCAAAGTGAACTATTATATTCTAAAGCTTGAAAGTAACCTAATTTGAAAAGGTAATTATACATTAGTTGACAATGGTTATGCAAACACAGACAATTTTTATCTCCATATAGAAGATTAAAGTATCATCTAGTTGAATTTGAGCCCAATGCTCATAGAAGCTATACTGGACCAGAAGAAATATTTTAATCATCGTCATGCACAACTAAAGGAACATAGTTGAGAGAATATTAGCATTTGAAAAAATCATTTTGCTATTCTAAAAAATATGAAGTCATTTTCATTAAATGTACAAGCAGATTATAATTTATGGCATGTGCGATCATACATAACTATATTTTCACAATTTCATCAATCAAATGCTTACTTACATGTTAATGTTGATTCAGAGGATGATGACTATGAGATTGACTAAAATTTTCATGAGAGTATATTGAAAAAATGATAAGTATTGGGGACTCTAACAAAGGAGTCATATTAAGAACAAAAATAAAAAATAATATGTTGTTGATGCGGGTAAAATCTCAAAATTTTTATAAGTATTAATATAAATTTATATATGAATTCAGATTGACACATCATATTTAATTTACCTTGCAGGGATCTCGTTAAATAGAAGATATATTTGAAAAAGAAAAAAAATTGCCATGGATTTTTCATTCTAGCATGTACTTATGCTTTTTTTTCTCTATCTTTGGTTCATTTGATCTTGTCTGATTGCGTAACTATTTGGAATTGATTAATATGTCATTCTTTATATAATTATCTTGCAAATTATATTTTATTCTCTACATAATGATCTTGTTAATTGTGTTTGTGAAAGTTAAACTTGTAGGGGATTACAAATCTTATTCGTTTATTAGTTTTGAGATTTTACTGTCTTAGATGAAGTGAGAAAAAAATTGGAATTTCATCTTCGAATCAACGAGGAAAACGGAGAAAAGACGTAAATGTCTAATTTGTTTTTTTTTTTCTGAATCTATCTATAATTGAGACACAATTCTAGGGACCTTACAATAATTTACATTTTTTTTTCTTTTATGGCCAAGCATTTAAAAAAAAAAAAAAAAGCACTCCTCCGGCGAAGTTTTGGCTCTCGTCGGCCGACATGCGTCTCCTGCTCGGTCTCGTCGCTGTTTCTGTCGTAAGGAGGCTGAATAATTCTTCCATTTTTGGATTGATCGCTGATAGAGAAGTTTTTCTTGATCTTCATTAGGTTTCTGGTTTATCTTCTCGTTCTATCTCGAAGATTTGATTTTGCAGTTGGTGGATTCTTCTAGTGCCAGACGGAGCTTAGAGCCGTTCCCGGTGGTGGTCAGCACGTGGCCGTTCGTGGAGGCGGTTAGAGCCGCTTGGACCACCGCCGATGCTGGATCATCCGCCGTCAATGCTGTTGTTGACGGCTGCTCTGCTTGCGAGGAGCTCCGATGCGATGGTACAGGTTCGCGTAATTGAACTGTTGTACGTTTTGTGCTTATTTGGTGGTTGCTGGCTTACATAATGGCTAAGCCTTAGCTATCGTTTTGCCTGGTGATGTACTGATATGATCGATTTGATGCTGTTATTGAAAAATGTAGAGTCTACTCGGATCTTCAGAACCATAATGCTTTGCGTGTAATTGATTAGTGACGTGATTTGCTAAAAGATCCTATTTGGTTAATCGAACAATGATTCCTTGTTCTGAAAGATGAAATATAGATGCAGACCAGCTTATCCTTTCAAATTCCCCTTTCAAAAAAGAAATTTGTTGTATTGATTGGACTCATGCATGCAGATTCCGAATAAAAATGGTGCTTGAGCTCTCAGTTAAAGTAGTTTTTGATCTCTAGGTGTTTCTTTGGTGAAGAAAATTTGATTCATCAATGGCTTCTGATACAAATTGACGAAAGTTTAATCTTTGTTTACAATGGCGTCTTAAACATGGAGCCATTTATTACTTGAAATCTTTAGTCAAATTTTACTTGTTTATTCATTCTTTCTTTTGTACTTCTGCGAAGTCGGACCTGGCGGGAGTCCTGATGAAAATGGAGAAACGACCCTTGATGCTCTTGTTATGAATGGGGTAACTTTGTAGCATTTTCATTTGTTTGAATGATAAACCCATAGTTGCCTGCTTTCTCATAAGTGAAAGATGGTGGTTTTCCACCTGTTTGCCTGAGAATTGTGGCAGACAACGATGGAGGTTGGTGCTGTAGCTGCTATGAGATATGTTAGGGATGGCATAAAGGCAGCCTGGTTAGTCATGGATTATACCGAGCATACTCTAATAGTCGGTGAGAAGGCCTCAGTTTTTGCCATTTCAATGGGCCTTCCGGGGCCTTCAAATTTGAGCTCTCAAGAGTCTATTGCGAAGTGGATTAAATGGAAGGAGAACTCTTGCCAGCCAAACTTCCGAAAGAATGTCAATCCAGCAAATGGTTGTGGACCTTATAATTTGAGTAAGGTTGAATCAACTTTGTCCGAGAACTCCTGTACTACAAAGTATGACAACACGATAAATTGGCTGGAAGGCCGGATATTTCAAGCCATTAGACCTAATTCAGTGTGCGCAAGTCGCCATAACCACGATACAATATCCATGGCTGTGATAGATAAGGTATTTACTTATGTTGAAATGATGTTGTGCTTTACGCATTGCTGTGATCCTTGTCTTTTTGATGCTATCATGTGTTATGTTCAGGCTGGACGAATAGCAGTTGGTACTTCTACCAATGGAGCTACATTTAAGATTCCTGGCAGGTAAATGCCAATTATTTGGTCAGAATATTTGTAGAAAAATAACTTGGTGATAATTGGTTAGAAACATGCTTTTTTACTTTATGTTCAATTTATATGTGTTTGGTGGCTTGTTTAAATTTATATTTGTTTAATTACCGATTTCTAGTAGAATATGAGCATACTCGTATTTCTTACAAAATTTGGAAATGAGCATTTTTTTTTTTTGGAATCAAACATAGTTGGGTCGACCACACAACTCCCAAGATAGATTTCAAGCAATGTTACAGAAGAATTTAATCAAAAATCAGAACAAAACAAAAGCACCGATGTAAAATCACATAATAACAAGAAGATTTTGCACTAAAATTTACGTGAAAAATTTTAAATCTCAAGAAAACCTACAAATACACTAAGAGAAAATCCATTATTTTTCAAGTGTCTTTAGAAAGACTACAAAAAGATCACTCTAACACCAAACTGTTACAAACTCTTAGAATATCTTGGTACATTACTATCAAACTTAATCTGGAGGCACAATACAAACATATATAAAAGTCAACTCAACAAACTCAGCTCATGAAATTAGATAGGAAGTTATGCTCAGATCGATAGTTCAATTGCTAGATCGGATGGTCTGATCTTCTCATATGCTGAAGATTATTTTTCCTACACTTCAATTCTCTCCGCCTTCAGATGATCTGGTTAACATCGGACGGTCCAACCTCAAGATTATGATGGATTGGTAGGTCTTCCAATCACCTGCCCCATTGAATGGTCCGATCACCCATCGGATGGTTGATGGGTCTTCCAATCACTGCATATGATTTCTCTGTTTAGTGTGTCCGATCACCGATTGGACGGTATGATTCATCCATCTAATCTGATGTTGAGAATAAGATCTAGTAATTGGTCACACTTGATCTGCCTGAATGAATATATTTGACAAGTGTTTCAAGTAATTGGTCGAACTTGCATCCAGAGTGGGTGATGGACCCATTGCAGGATCTTCTGCATATGCTGATGATGAAGTGGGTGCTTGCGGTGCAACTGGTGATGGTGACATTATGATGCGTTTTCTTCCATGGTAAATGCTTCATTCTATTCTATTCTCTTACCCATTGTTAGTCATGCCGTGTTTGTTGCTTGAGTTTGTTGTTTTCTGCCTTCTTGTTTCCCTTGGTGCATAGAAGAAAACTGAGGATTGAGGCAGCTAAGAACCCTTTTTTGGGTTATAGCCTCAGACCAGTTGTTCTAGCACTACCTTCACTGCCTAAATTCTTTTGTTCAGAAGTGAAATGCTCCAATTGTTCTACAAAATTCTTGTTCTCAGTCAAACATTTCTGTCTATATGCATCAGGATTGCAACTTATGAATCTCACTTGATAAATAGGATGATCAAACCATTTCTTCTGTTTTTTGTTTTGGAAGATCAATAAATGTTATAAAGCTATATGGATCTTAAAATTTTCTTTCAACAAATGTTTCGGGCTGTTGTAAATCCCCCCTTCATTATGAATTGCATTTCTCAAGCTCCTCATTTGAACATTTCAATCTGGAACTTCTTCTATTCTTCCATGTTTTTCCTGCATTCCGGCATGTTATGGTACTCTTACAGAAACACATGCAATAATTTTCCTTGTAGAGATTCTCTGTTCTTCCTTGAAAAAAAAAGCAATTTGCTTCATTCCCCTCTTTGCACAATTTTTTTGATTCAACCTAATGATATTGTTACACGTGGCTTTCATCTATTGTCGGCAAATCTTAGTTTTTTTTTAAGTGTAACTAAACAATTTTTATCGACTAATTTTCTTCTTATTTCTTCCATAATAAATTTTAGTAACTTGTTGTATCTTTATTTAACGTGCAGCTACCAAGTTGTCGAGAGCATGCGGCAAGGAATGGAGCCTGATAAAGCAGCAGCCGATGCCATTCGACGAATTGCTCGAAAGTATCCCAATTTCGTTGGAGCTGTTTTTGCTCTTAGTAAGAATGGTGTGCATGCTGGAGCTTGCCATGGATGGACCTTCCAATACTCTGTGAGAAACCCAAGCATGAAAGACGTTGAGGTTTTCACTGTGGCACCTTAAAATCCCAACTTCTGAAGCTCGTAAGTCTTGCTTCTTTCTATGCACATGTTGCCATCTTAGTATCAGTATTATATTCTAGAAACATGACAACCCAAAAGGAGAAAAGAAATCAGTGAAGTCAGGAGTGTTAGATTTCACAAGTTAATTTGACTGGTGGCAAGCTTGGATTCGTGACCTAGTGCTTAAACATGTGGTCTCTAGCTCTTATACTTATAGTAAACATTTAAAAATTGTAGATTTGACTTAGAAGATTAACTTTATTCTGTTAATATTTCTGTCAACTTCCATCATTGATTTATTGTCAGCATGCATTATTTGACACATTAAGTAGGGTTGACTAAGTGAATCCTTTATTTTGATTATACTCTATCAAATAATAATCCTTTATTTAGCTTCAAGTACGCAAAGTCATTTCTTTTTTTATTTGACATGAGTAAAATCTAACAATCCAACTTTCCTTATTGGATCATTTATCGTCTTATGATTTATATGTCCAAACCACTTAAGGTGACTCTCGTTGAACTTATCCACGATTAAGTCTCTTCCAACTTTTTCACGGATTGCCTATTTCACTTTAGCTTTAGGCAAGTATCTCTTCATGCCTCTCATCATTTAGGTGCAGGACTCCACCATTTCACCTAACAGCACGATGCTTATATTGCTCTCCTGCAATCTTATTTTCAGGATCTAGGTGCTCCCATTTCGTCGCGCCAAATTCCAAACTTATTTCTTTGGCTGCCTCAAATATCCCATATCTTGCATCACGGTAGAAAACTGAAAAACGCATGGATCTTCGTATCTCGAAAAAGAAGACTTCTTTATCTTAAAAAAACCAGATCTTTCAAAAAAAAAAACTTTTTTAGTGTTATTTCATATGCATTTTTTTGAAGATCATGTTACTCAGGTTTTTTAATTCTCAATTTTCAACTCTTCTCATTAATAGATTGAACTTTTCATCCCTTATTGTCTATGTACGTTAAATAATTGTAAATAATTTAGCCATGGTTATGTTATATTGTTGACTGAAGATAGAGTTCAAATAAAATCAACTTAGGATCTTGTGCTGAGAACACCTCGGTCTGTAGGTTGGTGCTGCACAAGGGAAACACGAAAGATCCAGAGAGTACAAGAAAAAAGTTTGCTAACGGTAATTGCAAGGAAAGGAGTTGTTGAAGTGGATTCTTTTTTTCAAAAAAATTAATACTACTTATTCTATGATTGATTCAAAGGATCTTAACATGATCAACTGAAAGGAGAAGTACTCTATATGCAATCGAGGATGTGAGTGTGTCAATGAAAGTTCGTCGATGGCTCCCCCTAACATCCAGTAAGTACCCTCTCGGATGCTGAGGTTCTGTTGCATGCTTTCGTGACCTATTAAGATGTTGAATGATTATTTACAACTCGAATGAGAATATGACCAAAAGTTCGTTGATGGCTTCCCTAACATTGATTCTTTGATTGATTCAAAGGATCATAACATGATCAACTGAAAGGAGAAGTACTCTGTATGCAATCGAGGATGTGAGTGTGTCAATGAAAGTTCGTCGATGGCTCCCCTAACATCCAGTAAATACCCTCTCGGATGGTGAGGTTCTGTTGCATGCTTTCGTGACCTATTAAGATGTTGAATGACTATTTACAACTCGAATGAGAATATGACCAAAAGTAATTGTTCAGGTTCATTGTGGGTAATTAGTTGGCAGTCAGATGATGCTGGCATGAAAGTTGTACAACGGTTCCTATTAAAGTGTAGGTGGGAGTTTTTGCGAAACTCCGAGAGTCTATGAGGCTTAATCCTCCAACAATCTGAGGACCTCTAAATTTTGGAGAAATTTTTCACACTTTATCTGTTATGGTGAAGCCCCTAATCTAGGAGTTCAGGCTTCAATGCCCGGGAAGGAGAGCCTAAATTTTGATACCTCAAAAATTATAATAAACAGATTGGCAAGTAGGGTTGAGTAACTCGTTTATCAAACAAGTCAGGTATAGATCTTGATGCTCAACCTATTTAATAAACATATTAGATTTGATTTAAGCTTAAATGAGTTAGGTCAAAAAATAAGCTAGCTTAAACCCAATTTATCAACTCGAATTGTCACCACTAAGTGCTAATGCCTCAGAGAAGAAAGGAAGATATTCTCGGGGTTTTATCTAAGAAAATGAATTTCTCATCACTTTTCAAGGGATTCAGAGATTATGACTCCGCTCGAGTTTTTGAGATTTTGAGGTCGGTTTTCAAGCCCAACTCGCTATGCAAATAAAAATTTGGTTTCCAATATCCGTCACGTGGGTTGATTTCGGCTTCTTCTTCAACTGCCGAGAACCACTAAATATTTTTCTCCTTATAACAAAAATTTATATTGAATAATTAGTTGCATGATTAACTCTAAACTAAGGTTAAAATAATTGATGATTATTCTAATTAAACTGAACCTACCAAATTTAGGTGCATGGCTTTCTAGGGTCAGACTGAGGGATAAAAGCAATAATATTTAATTCATATAATGTGCTGAGGTTAAGCTTTGCCATATGGGGCAGATTATGACTTTCTAATTTATGGGTACTTACCCTACTAAGGGGGACCCATTGCATGTAGGTCCAAAACAATTGAAATTATTTCATTTGGATCTTAAACTTCTTTTTTTTTTTTTTGCATGGAAGTCGTGTAGGTTTGCACCTGCATCTCACAAGCGAAACTTTAATTTTGATCATAATTAGCTGTGGTGCTCTTTTAGCCTAGCGGGGAATGAGTTTTGTCTAAATATTAGGGGTTTTTAGTTTGAACCATACTATCGTAAATTTTAAATGAGAAAAAATGCTGTTAAAAAAATCCCAAAAGTTGTATGCTTTGTAACGAGACTAAATTTGGATTGGATTTGTTTTATTGGATAAAAAGTGACTGCAATTTGTGCGAGTTTGCGGCATCTGCCGTTACACGGAAAGAGGTGGAGTGCACGTCAGTACCAAGTTCGGAGGGTTAGGTAATTAGAAGCCCAAATCTTCTCTCACGCTTGAAAGGGGATTTTATTCTGATATGTACATACAAATTATTTAAGAATTTTTTCATTAAATGTGACCCCTAAATTTGGCTAATTCATCAGCTATCTTAGTCATTCTTTTCTTTTGGTTGGTGAGTAGGCCTTTTCGGGTTAGCCGAAAGACCAAGAAAAGATGAATGGTTCGAATTGAATTTAGAAAAAGTTTAGATCAAAATTTTAATTTTAATTTGTGATCAATCACTACTTCAATGAAACAATTCAAATTAATTTTCTCAATCTACATTCAAAATTACTTTAAAATCTGTCTTAACTTTAGAGAACTTTATCTTAAAAACTCATGTCATTTATCCAACTTTTTTTTTTGATAATATATTTAAAGAGCATGTTATTCGATATTATCTTAATATTATATTATATTATTTAAAAAATTTTATTATTTGAGTTGATAATATTTAGATAATATTATAAAAATTAATTAAATTATTGCTTTAAAATAATATTAAATGATATAAACGTGATGTTTGATCCTTTTGATGAAATTATCCAAAACAAAGGATAAGGTATAAACTATATGTTGAACAGCTAACTTTGGAATCATATGTAGCCAACCACAATTGAAAAGGCATTGGATAAATTATAGGCTTAAAATATTAATTTGGTAAATTACATTTTGAGTTTTTGAATTTTGAGTATAATAATACTCAAGTTTATATTTTTAAAATTTTAATATCTTAATCTCTGGTTTTTAATTTTTTTATTATTAAATTTTTTTTAAAATTATAATTATATAGAAAGAAAAAGAGGGTATAATTAGAATTTTTTAAAAATTTAAAAAAGAATTTAAATGTTAAAATTTTAAAAATCAAAAATCAGATGTTAAAATTTTAAAAATATAAAAGTGTAATTTACACTATTAATTTTATATAAGATTATTGTCCATAATTTTTTATTCTAGTGATAAGTTAATATAAAATATGAAATTTCTTACTTATCTTCAACATGAATATTGACAACATATTGAATTTCTCTTTCATAAATATCTGTCTATAATTAACAGCACTCCATCTCCCCATACTTAGATTAAGTTTTTCAAATAATAGTGCCCAGAGTTTAGGTTAACTGTCATCGTTTCATAAAGTCAACCTACTCTGGTGTCCCTAAATATATACTGACGGTTACATAGAACAATAGAACATAAAAAAATATCGAGTGAATCGTATCACGAGAAATCAGAAGCTTCCTGGGATTAGCAAGCTATTATCGCAAATTTATCAAAAGTTTTTCTCAGATTGCTCTTCCACTTACTAGATTAACTCAAAAAGAAGTAAAATTTGAGTGGGACACTGATTGTGAAGAAAGTTTTCAAAAACTGAAAGAATGCCTAGTATCAACTCCAGTGCTAACTATACCAGAAGGTAATGAAGGATTTCAGATAATTTATAGTGATACATCTTTACAGGGATTGGGATGTGTTTTAATGCAGCATGGGAAGATAATAGCATATGCTTCTCGTCAACTTCGACCACATGAAAGAAATTACCCAATACATGATTTAGAACTTGCAGCAATTGTTTTTGCTTTAAAGATTTGACGTCACTATTTGTATGAAGTGAAATGTGAAATATACACAGATCATCAAAGCCTAAAGTATATTTTCACTCAAAAATTATAGAAATAATGCGATTATTTTTAATGAACACAAGCAATCATAGTTTGGAGGCAAAGCAAGAATCTATCCTAATAATGATATGAGCAAGACTATCACATGCAATAAGTGATGAACAGTATCCTCAGCCTCATGACTTTATGCATGATATTAGCATTATTTTATTTTGATCATTACTTAATAAAAATATTGTTATCATTCATAAAATGTCTCTTGGTATTTTATATATATATATATATATATATATATATATATATTATATATGTGTGTGTGTAAGGCCCAGGCCAAGGGATCAAGCAATGCTGATTCTGGAGCTCGGCATCCGGATCATCCCTTTCGCCTGCTGACGGCTTGTGTCGCTTGTCGTGAAGTCTCAGAGGCTCCTCTCAAGGATCATGAGCTCGCCGACTTCACCATTTGAGGTAGAGTATACGCCTTCTCTCTTCTTTTTTATCGAACTACTTCTCTTAGGAGGCGTTTGGTTCATTATCATCTTAGTGTTATGTTATGTATTTTAGATGTTATGACATTTAGATGTCATCTTTTGATTAATAATTTTATAATCTAATAGAAAATTATTTATAAAAAATTATTTATAATCTAATAATAACGATAGAACTTAAGAAAATATCGAGCGGATAATCATCGAATCATACAACGAATAGAACCGATCAAATGTATTTACAAAATATATCAATTTTTTTATCTACATCAAAACAGTCTCATGACATCAGTGCTCTTTTTTCTATGTGACATATTCTTTGGGGTTGTTTGGTTAGAGGATAAATTTGAGTAAGAAAAGAGAAAATATTTTATTTTATAGAGTTGATGGGAAAGAAATTTATTTTAATATTGAGATCTATTTAGGGTTTAGAGTTTAGGTTTAGGGTTTAGGATTTTGATTTTAAGGTTAGAATTTGTGTTGGATGTGAAATAAAATTGATTTTTAAGTTTGAAATTTGTGTTGGAAGTGAAATAAAATTATTTAAAATTTATAATAAATTTAAAATATTATTAAGATATTTTTTTTGGCTATTTTTTGGTTATTAGCTTTACTTTGCCAGTGGGCTATCACAAAAAGGCATCATGTTACCATTATTTTATTTCATTCCACTCATTGCTTCAATCAAGATATTAATCTTATCACTTATATATATATGTGTAAAGCTCTTGTAATATTAGAGCAAGGCCAAGCTGGGAGAGCAATGCTGATTCTGGAGCTGGGCATCTGGATCATCCCTTTCACCCTCGTCGTCGCCCCGTGCCGACGGCTTGTGTCGCTCGTAGCAGAGCTTCAGAGGCTCCTTGCGAGGATCGTGAGCTCACCGCCGTCAATTTGGAGGCGCCTGTCCATGATCAACTACATAACCATCACAATCTGAAGTGAAGTATAAGTGCTTTAATTTTCTTCTTCTTCTTCTTCTTCTTCTTCTTCTTCTTCTTCTTCTTCTTCTTCTTCTTCTTCTTCTTTCTTCTTCTTCTTCTTCCTCAAAACTTGTTTGACAAAGTTTTCTCCACTTGCACGAGTGAAGAAGGTGCTGCATAAATTTTAGAGAGCTTCTACGTTGAGTTTTCTTCGATGTCTCTTGTAGTTTTATATGATATTTTCTAAGTTTGAGGATAAATTTCAGCTCTGTAATATGAAAAAGTTCAAAATCTTGAGAGATTAATTAAACTCACGAATACTTAAAGTTTGATCTTTACTTTTGATCCAATCCTGTTTGTTTTATCTTTCACTCGAAATTAACTAGGTATTTTGTGACGCTTTTGATCTAAGAGAGTGGAGTGATTGCCGGGTGACGTCTCAATGAAAGAAAATCGTTAGAGCAAAGTGCGGCTCTTGGCATTGAGCGGAGCACAAAAAAAAATCATCCTACATCTGAAAAAGAGAGAGTTCCTGAGTTGTATAAATAAAATAATGTGATCTCAAATAATAGATATTACCTTTTCGAAAAAAAAAAATCGTTAAGACTAATGCTAAGAAACGCCGTAGTTAGGGATACTTAAGTTAGAGTAGTATTGTGATAAGCACCCGTTTTGAAAATGTTTAAGTCACGCAGTTTTTTAAAACCAAAGCAATTAGTTTTTCTATATTTGGATGATAAGATCTTACCAAAATATATTATTATGCATCTTTAATTCAAGATGTAACTCAACTATATTCAAATTAAATCAAAGCAAGTTTTTAATTTGTGGCAAAATCGTGTAGAATCAATTAAATTCGATCAATTTGATTCATCGGTAATGTGAAAAAACTTACAATCATGCTTCACATTCCACTCAAACATCAATTGAAGGCGATCCGGCTTCGTCCCAACAAAATAGTGAGCAGGTTGGATTCGATTCTATTGAAACAGATATCGAGTTCTGTAATATATTTGTTTATCACTTCAAAATTTTCACAAAGAATAAATAGCAGATAATTGAAAAAATTATACATATGTTGAGTTTTCATTGTGTAATTTATAAAAAAAATAATCTTAATGAGCTAGAGAGAGTTTAGAGATAACAATTATATAATAGTCTATCAAACAAAAATAATATGAGGCATTTTGTTGCATTTCATTTTGAAAAAAGATATTTACTCCAAACAACCTAAAATTTAAATATTATTTAAATATATTTTTTATATTTGATATTTAATTATATGATTCGTTTATGTTCTTCTCAATTATAGTTTAGAGATAATTACCTACATGCCACACAATTTAGTTTTATTTATATCTTACTCATCCATTTTAGTTAATTACGCTATG
>KZ451942.1:3163931-3249858 GCA_002786265.1 Apostasia shenzhenica | reverse complement strand
AAATCTCCATTAATATATCATGGTATTGAAGAAGAAAACTATTTACACAAGGGTAAAAATATAATTTTTAAGATTTATTAACGGAATATTTTTTTTTTCAACTGGATTCTAACTGAGTTTAACTCAAGTGTGTGGTTGTAAGCTTTGTAATATTTGTAGTGTGTGTAGGTAGTGTAATTAAACAAGAATGAATGGGTAATGCGTAAATAAAAATATTTAATGTGGCATGTACGTAATTATCCCTATTTTATTTCATTCCACTCATTGCTTCAATCAAGATATTAATCTTATCACTTATATATATGTGTAAAGCTGTTGTAATATTAGAGCAAGGCCAAGCTGGGAGAGCAATGCTGATTCTGGAGCTGGGCATCTGGATCATCCCTTTCACCCTAGTCGTCGCCCCGTGCCGACGGCTTGTGTCGCTCGTAGCAGAGCTTCAGAGGCTCCTTGCGAGGATCGTGAGCTCACCGCCGTCAATTTGGAGGCGCCTGTCCATGATCAACTACATAACCATCACAATCTGAAGTGAAGTATAAGTGCTTTAATCTTCTTCTTCTTCTTCTTCTTCTTCTTCTTCTTCTTCTTCTTCTTCCTCAAACTTGTTTGACAAAGTTTTCTCCACTTGCACGAGTGAAGAAGGTGCTGCATAAATTTTAGAGAGCTTCTACGTTGAGTTTTCTTCGATGTCGCTTGTAGTTTTATATGATATTTTCTAAGTTTGAGGATAAATTTCAGCTCTGTAATATGAAAAAGTTCAAAATCTTGAGAGAAATTAATTAAACTCACGAATACTTAAAGTTTGATCTTTACTTTTGATCCAATCCTGTTTGTTTTATCTTTCACTCGAAATTAACTAGGTATTTTGTGACGCTTGTGATCGAAGAGAGTGGAGTGATTGCCGGGTGATGTCTCAATGAAAGAAAATCGTTAGAGCAAAGTGCGGCTCTTGGGCATTGAGCGGAGCACAAAAATAAATCATCCTACATCTGAAAAAGAGAGAGTTCCTGAGTTGTATAAATAAATAACGTGATCTCAAATAATAGATATTACCTTTCGAAAAAAAAATCGTTAAGACTAATGCTAAGAAACGCCGTAGTTAGGGATACTTAAGTTAGAGTAGTATTGTGATAAGTACCCGTTTTGGAAATGCTTAAGTCACGCAGTTTTTTAAAACCAAAGCAAATAGTTTTTCTATATTTGGATGATAAGATATTACCAAAATATATTATTATGCATCTTTAATTCAAGATGTAACTCAACTATATTCAAATTAAATCAAAGCAAGTTTTTAATTTGTGGCAAAATCGTGTAGAATCAATTAAATTCGATCAATTTAATTCACCGGTAATGTGAAAAAAACTTACAATCATGCTTCACATTCCACTCAAACATCAATTTGAAGGCGATCCGACTTCGTCCCAACAAAATAGTCAACAGGTTGGATTCGATTCTATTGAAACAGATATCGAGTTCTGTAATATATTGTTTATCACTTCAAAATTTTCACAAAGAATAATAGCAGATAATTGAAAAAATTATACATATGTTGAGTTTTCATTTTGTAATTTATAAAGAAAAATGATCTTAATGAGCCAGAGAGAGTTTAGAGATAACAATTATATAATAGTGTATCAAACAAAAATAATATGAGGCATTTTGTTGCATTTCATTTTGAAAAAAGATATTTACTCAAAAAACCTAAAATTTAAAATATTATTTAAATATATTTTTTATATTTGATATTTAATTATATGATTCGTTTATGTTCTTCTCAATTATATTTTAGGGATAATTACCTACATGCCACACAATTTAGTTTTATTTATGTCTTACTCATCCATCCTTAGTTAATTACGCTATGCACACTCAAAATATTATAAAATCTTACATACATATATTTTAACTTATTTTTATTATAATGAGTAATCATAATTTTTCAATAACCTAATTATAGTTAGATTACAAAAAAATTTAGGCCGTTCATCATATTATTTTAAGGATATTTAAATATAATTTGAGTGAAAATCTTAAGATCTTAATGTTTAGATGGCGGCAAAGGAAGGAGACATTCGCGACGTGAATTGATTTTAGGACAAATCAACATTTTAGTGTAGTATTGAGGAAGAGAAAAAATATATACCATTAAGAGTAAAAATATAATTTTAATGATTTACTAACAGAATATTTTTTTTTTCAAATAGATTTTGATTAAGTTTTAACTCAAATGTGTGTATTTAAGGATTTATAATATTTTGAGTGTGCATAACATAATTAACTAAGAATAGATGGGTAAAGCATAAATAAAATTAAATTGTGTGACATGTAGGTAATTATTTCTATATTTTATCCTGTGCATTACGATGTGATGTGATGTATATAATTTTGAGGATAAAAGAGAAAAGGATGGTAGATATTATCTCAAAAAGAAGCAAATAAATAATATTTAATTTTTTGATATTATGAGTGTAATTATCACTTTTGGAAGAGATAACTTATAAAAAGCTCAAATAATATATACATATATCCTTTTGTGCATTCACATGCAACAACTTTAAGGATTTATGTTGTATTTATTCAATAAATTTTATACTGATTATCAACTGTAATTCTTCGTATTTTTCATCTGAGATTTGAGATTTGAAAACGACGCATTACTTCAACTGCATTCACTTGCTTGAAATAAAAAATGATGTTGACATGAAGAATTTGAGTTCTGAGAATTTGCAGCACACAAGATTTTCTGTAAAAATGATTAATATCTAAAATAAACAAAAACTATCCACAATAGGGCACCAAATGTAAGGTGGTTCAAACTGTGTCCCCTTTATTTTAATTTTTTATAATTTAAAATTAGAAATAAAATCAATTCAATATATATATATATATATATATATATTTATATAAAATATTTCATATTTATAATTAGAGATATTTACATATATGCTACACAAATTTTTTTATATTACACGACTCACACTTTTTTCTAATAATTATTATAGAAAATATATATGAAAGAGATTGTGCATAAAAACACATATTGTTTATAGAAATATAATTATTTAAAAATTATGTAATATATAATATATGTAAAATCATAAAATAAGATTGAAAATTAATTTAGATTCAACTCAAAAATAAACTTAAAATTAAATTAATAATGTTCAATTTTAACTCGCTAAAATATTTGAGTTTAAGCTCAGATGGACTCGATTGGTCCTCCCATACCAAAGATGGCTCCTTGCAGTTCTCCCTTTTAACACGAATGATAGGTAAGAACGGAACTGTCACGTGACGTTCCAAACCCTACTCACATGAATTATCCAATTCTAGTTGAGATCGGCTGTTGCCTTTAGATTAATTTTCACATCATTTTTCCTTTATTCGTTTCAATAGTGTGGCTAGCTTTTGCCAACTCGAAAAAGGAATTACGGTTGCCAAAATATACACATGCTCCTTAGATGAGGATGCTCGTGTTCTAGGTTGCTATATTCCCTTACTTTGTCCTACGACTTCATTGGATAACACTGTCAATGCTAACTTTAACTCATCTTTGCACTTATAGTTTCTAAGCCCTCATAAAAGTTGTTTGTTATGTTCATGTTTTATATCTTTTGTTATTTTTTTGCTCTACGTGTATTTCGATATTTACGCGCAGTAGCTTGATTGACCTAGCTAGCTTTGTTGCATCTTTTCGTAATATGTGAAAAGTTAGTTTTGCTGAGCAGACAAATATAAATTATATCAAAGCTATAGACAACCTTTGCACCTTTGAATCGAGGATTTTGTCGTGTAATAGATAGTTTTCCTTGCAACAAAAGATCGATCTATGAAGTTCTTCAAAGCTACGGATGTTATTGTTGAGGTAAGAAGGAGGAGTCCCAAGAGACAGTGGTACGTAGAGAGCTGAGCCTGATGATTAAGACTTAATCAAGAATGAAGAGCATCCAGAGAAACACACAGGGATTTAAGGCGGTTCAGGAACAGCTTGTTCCCTACATCCACCTGGCGAACTCTAAGTCTTTTAATATAACTCAGAGAGGGGGTCACTAAGGCCTAGTACAGAATTGTATGAAGCACAGAAAGAAAAGATGAAGACTAGAGCTATGTTTTGGGGAGAAGGCGCCGAAGGTTCGGAGAGCTCCCAGTTGAAGAGATTCAAGATTCAAGAAAAAAGATCCAGATTCTCCTTGAAGCCTAATTACTCAAGGGTATTTATAGTTAGCTTGCAATGACAGTTTGCAGACGGCAAGTATGGGACAAGCTGGAGCTGTCTTGTCAGAAGAATGGCTTCTCCCCTCTAGTGATTTGACTTTAGCTGTGGCAACGCACTCCAGGCATGAAATATGTATAGGGTATGGCTACCTGGCTTGTACAAATTGTACGGTTATCAGTCTAAAGGTATGTGATAGCTACAACTCGGGCCATATATCGACACTGATTGTTATTGCAAGAGCTGATATTTGAAACCGATGGTATAGCTCTTCTAGAAGGGCAATGAATGATTAGATCAGTCAATCCTCATGTTCGATGATGCTAAACCTTGCCGTTAATGACTAAGAAGCAGAATTAGAGAGCTTCTTAGGGTGACACATGTATAACTAAGATGCAGCACTGAAGCCACATGTTAACAGTTATAAAGAGAAGAAACCCGTGCCTTGGTGATATTCTATCTTTTGCAATATGTCAACACTGAGAAAGAATGCTTTGCCATATGGAAACATTAGTTTCCCAAGCATCCAACTGAAGAAACCGATGATATGTGTGGTTTTGTGTGAATTTGCAGGCCCCGACAAAGAAGTGGTCGCTTTCTTTTCTTTACAAACAACAAACTTTGCATGGTCCCTTTCAATACCCATATTAATTCTATGGATTATCCCGAGCAAAGAGAAGGCGAAAAAGACGCCCAACTTTTCGAGTTTGATGCACGAGCAAAATTCTATTATTGCTACTCTACAATGGCCCTTCTACAAGAGTCCATTAAAGCACAAAACTCATAGGGAAGGCCATAAAAAACCATAACTCAACTTTTACATGTCTATGGGTGCTGAGAAAAAGTATAATGAAAAGTAAAATGAATTAATTATATTAAAAATTATATAAATTTTTAAAATAAAATTAATTAATGAGTAAATTACATTGAGTTTTTGAGTTTAAAGTATAATAATATTCAGTCTTATATCTTCAAAATTTTAATATTTGAGTCTTTAATTTTAAAAAATTTAACATCTGTGATTTTTAAATTTTTTATTATTAATTTTTTTAAATTTCAATTATACCCTCTTCTTTCTCTCTCTCTTTCTCTCTATGTTGGTGATGAAAAAAGAAATGATATAATTATAATTTTTAAAAATATTAATAATAAAAATTTTAAAAAGAAACTAGATATAAAATTTTTAAAATCAAGAGCGTAAGCTATTATAGAATTTTGAAAATATAATTCTGAATGCTATTATAATCTAGACTCAGAAATTTGAGTGTAATTTATCCTTAATTAATTTATTTAAAATTATATGAAATGTAATATTTTAATTTTAAAATTTATAGAAAATTAAATTTATATATTTTTTTATTAAAAAAATTAAACCGGTTTGGCATCGAACCAAATGGGCAAAGGTAGGAGGCAACTTGGCTCTTCTATAATTCATATTGTATAGCCGGGTCCTTTGACCGATTATGGAAGTTTGACTTCATTCTATATAGGAATTTACTTTTATACCCTCAACAGTCAAGTGACCTTAGCCCACCGTTTGTGACCAGTAATTTGACCACATCCGGCTTCTTGGGCTCCTATCATTCTTCCTTTCCACTCTTTTTTTTTTTTTATTTAAATCCATAATGAACAATAAAAATTTTCAGATTTTAGATAATAAATATTTAAGTATAATTTGGATCATTAAATTCTCACTTATATTTTATAATGTCATTATTGAACTCGATGAAAATTGAGAGAGTTACTCTCCCTAAATTTTTATCACCACAAGATTATTGTCTTTACATTGTCCTTACCAGATCCTCGACTTTGCATTAGCCGTACTAGATTCTAGCAATAGTCGTATCTTTCCTTCACTGAATCATTAGCTCAATATTTTTATTGGAACATCTCCCTCATCGTCGTCGTTGAAGTTGGAGGCTATTAATGAGGTATATTTTAAAATTTAATTTCTGTCATTTCTTATTATATTTGTTCTAAAAATTTAAAACTAAAAAAATATAATATTAATATTTTAAAATTATATTTTAAAAAATAAAAAATAATAATTAAAAATAATCATGTCATAAAGATTAAAAAAAATTAATAATTATCCTTAATTAGGATAAAACAATAAGTACTTTTATAATTTAAAGAACTCAAATTGAGAAATTTAAAAAATTTGGATTAATTTGCGATGCTCTTCCAATCTTAGAGATTTAGCTGTAATTTACCTTTTTTTTTGCTATTCTTTGAGATTACGTGTAATATTCTAATTTATGCTGAAAAATTCGAAATTGTTTTTTTTACCGAGTTGGGTTTGACTCAGTAACTCAAGAACAGGTCTATTTTTTTTTGGGTTGAAAGGAACAGTTCTATTACTCCCCTGTTTCTTCAACCTCGCGGCGGCTGATCGCCTTGCCCTTTTATCTCCCTGAATCTTGAGCTCGCTAGCTTCTTCTCCGACCCCTGGGCTTTCCCTCTGCGTGTACCATTCCCCCAGATCCGCTAAGGTAGGAGAAGAAGAAAGAAACACAGAAAGGATGAATTGGGTTAGTCGCAAAATCCATCTATACAATGTAACCATGGGTCTCTACATGCTTGATTGGTGGGAGCGCTGCCTCTTCAGTATCCTTTTCTTCCTTCTACGGAAGATTTTGAATTAGGGTTTTTGAGATTTGTTCCCTTTTCTTTGTTTCTGCGGTTGCTCGCGAATTCTTGTTGAAAACAGCCTTTTAAATTCTTGGGGTTCCTTAATTGGAGAAGATGCTCTGATTCTTCTGTTGCTGTGGTTCATATTCTACAACGGATCTCGGTCAGCGACTGAGTTCTATAGCAGGTTGGATGCTTCTTTTTATGTTAATGCAATGCTTATGTTCCATGTTCGTCATCAGAGATCCATAACATGATTTTATTGAGTTTGAGCCTCTAGATTAACTATTTTTGTTGAATTCATGCTTCAAATCCAAAAAGCTTGATTCACTCGTGCGTTTAAGAATATTAAACAATTTGTAGACTACATTCTACAGGTTTAGCCCTTTATTCAGCTGGTTACTGGAGATCTAACATAGATTATGTTGAAAAAGAAATGTGTTTTCATTGACAACAATTCGAAGAAACATTATGGCAGTGTTGTAGATGGAAATGAGAAATGCAGGTTGGTGTAGGTGGTAAACACTCATCCGAATTAATCGGCTGAGTTTGTGTATTGATCATGCTTTCTCTTTCGCAAAGGAGAAAGCTGCCTTCTCTTTCTTTTGATATCAAGCTAAACTTTGGTCGATAAAAGCTCAAGTTACTTGAGAGAGTTAATCAGTTTAACTTTTTAATCTGCTTAAAGGTAAGCATTGTAAGTCGACTCCCAGTTCATTTTAAGCAGCTTAAGGTTAAAAACATCAACTGAGTGAATGGCTTAACTTTTAAGTTAAGCAGCGGAAGCAAGTCGGCCAAACGCAGATGTTTGAAATGAATAGTTGTATGTTCATGTTGCTTTTATGCATCTAGGCCAGATTTACCTGATTGAGTGCTCATCTTTGCGTTCATCTCTGACTTTTTAATTCTCAATAACCTTCTTGAAGATTTAAAATTTGATCCCTTTGTTTGATTCAGATTTATGAAGTGCTCTTCTTTAATACGGATGTGTTTTCTATCTTCAACTTCACATCTATTTTTAGCTTCAAGTATAAATTATTTAGGATATGTTTTGAAAAACCCATAATTGCTGTTGTCTATTTTCTGCATAAATATTTACATGTTTGTATCTGTTTCTATGTGTATGCTGGTCTGTTCATGCAAGTATGGTGGTTTTTTTGAACTCGTGATTAAACATGGGAAGATAACAATTGATGACCATTGACTTGCATCAGTTCTTTTGATGACCACCGACTTACATTGGTTCTTTCTTCTCCGAAAAGGATACAAATACTTAAGACCTTTTTCGGAGTGAATGAGTCCCTATATGAACTCTTTTCTTCTTTACAGATAGGCGTAACTCGAGTCAAAACCAGCTGATTGTGTCTGTTATGGAGTTTTGCGTTGCTCTTCTTGAATAGCCTCCTCTACAGCTCTATTGCTAGTCATTTTGTTTCCTGATTAGAGACTTTAAACCATCTAACTCATTCGATACATTTATTTTCAGCCATCTTAAGCCGAAGTTTTTGGGCGGAGGAGACTTCATCCTTGCAGGAAGTGTGGCATCATAATGTCCGAGGAAGCAGCTCAGATGTGTTCATGGAGTTTGACTTCATCTTCCTCCTACTTCAGTGGTGGGATTTCTTCATTGTTGTAATTATGAACTATTGAGTTTGTGAGCTTTGACAACTTTGCATTATCAGTTGAATGTTTTCAATGATGTTTAAGTATTGAGGAACCTTCATTTCTGTCCTTTAATTGGAGGTCTTCTGCTCTCTTGTACTGATATTTTATTAACTTCATTCACCAGCATACTGATATTTTATTAACTAATTATAATTTAATTTCCTAAATAATTTAGTAAATTAAAATTTAAAATTATAATTGATTAATTTATTGGTAAATTATTGGAATTGTGTAGGAAAGTTTGATTATTAAATTTTACTTATATAAAAGAGAGAGAAAAGTAAAAAAAAAATATAACAGGAAGTTATAAGAAATGATCTTATATATTTGATGCTAAATGAAGATTTATTATTTAATAGAGTGCAATAGAAATAAACGATTTATATAACCAATTCTGAATAAACATTTGGTTTGTTGTTGTATTGGATTTGCGTAGAACTCGTAAAAATTAAATTTTCATTTGTTAGTTATAAAATTAGGTCTCAAATTTGTACTTAATTAAAATCAATGAGTTTTTATAATGAAGAACTTTTCATAAAAATAGCCTCATGATTGAATCCAAATGCCAATCTAATCGCAACCCTAATCTGAATACTTGACAAAAACCACAGTTTGATGCCATAATTTGCATGCCTTGGATTGGGCTTGGGCCCAGCCCATTAAGCTCATGGCTAGCTGGGCCCACTACTTGGCCCATGTCCATTAGTCAAATTCGATATGTTTTTGGCCCAGTTAAAAGTGTTGTAACTCGTCTCAATTTTATTTTGTTCGTAACATCAATATAGTCCCTAAGATAATTAAATTTTAGTGTTTTTTTCATAGAAAAGTTATTTTATTGACAAGTTTATATATATATATATATTACTTATATTAACATACTTGATTTTGTCAAAATAAAATCCGCCGTATAGAGAAAATTAGCATTACCACATAAACGAAGAACAAAAGTAGTAAATGATGTTGAGATTTGCCAAAAAGTTACTTCAATGTAAGGGAAAAAATCACGATGATGAAATAAATTCACTATCATTCAACACATCAATCAGTTTACAAAATTTTGTTGATCGTGAACTCACCCTACTAATGAGTCCATCGATGATTTGTTGATCGTGAATTCGCCCTACTAATGAGTCCAAGCAACGTGCAAACATCGAGTTCAGTTGCGTGAAATGTGGTGTAAATATTATGTAGATATAGATATTGTAAAGCACACAACGCGTGTGACATAAAAAAGAAATTGACTATTGGCGGTGGACGAGCACATCACATATTCATGTGATAATAATTTTGTATTAAATATGTAGGACTTATAAAATATCCATTAATTGATCTAATCTTTCGACATATTAATTAATTCAGCAAGAATTTTCAATTAATAGCCAATCATCCTAATGAAATTAATTAGATGAAATTATTTCAAAAGGAGAAGTACATGAAGCACAATTTTCTCCACCAACCGAATATTGAAGGCCATGAGCCTCTTGCCTTCCACCAAACCCGTGAAAGAAAAAATTATCGAGTTCGATGCAATTAGGTTTGGACGTGTAAGCAAATGAGTTTTACATACGATGAAAAGGCAAAAACATCGGGTTTTTTTTTAACCCTTCGTTGCAAAGAAGACATCAATGGACTTTCAACCATTTCTTGGTCAACTAATTTTGTTTCACGCCTTTAATTATTGTATGCATGGATGTTATGACTGTTAAAATTATTTGAAACTAGAAACCCGATTGTAATTTGCTTGAATTTTGACTCGATTCAAGTCTTTTCGAGTCACGTTGCCTTTTCAAGTCGAGTTTTGAGTCACGCACAAGACGCAAGAATATGTTTTAAGAGTTAGACGAGTTTAAAAATTTGGGGAACTCCACGTCATCTTAAAGAAAGGCTCTTTACTATTTTAACTCAATCCCAAAATTAATATATATATATATATATGTAATTATTTCATTGGAATAATGTCATTCCGGCTAAAAACATACCATTTAGATTCATCCCGTACAATATTTATCATGCGGGTTCTTTTTAACGAATTCTATAAGTTTGACCGTTAAGTTATTATTTTTAAAAAATTAAAAATATATATCATTGCAAATATATTTAAGTATTTTTAATTACTATTTTAAATTCAAGTTTTATTTTTTCTCTATATTTAAATCTATACTAATAATTTTAATATTTAAATATATATTTAAATTTTTTTTAAAAATACAATTTAACAATTAAAGTTAAAAGAATGTGTCAAGAAGGAGTACTCATGTGAAAAAAAATTTACGCAGAAGAAACCCGGACAACATATTTTCGTTTTCATGTATCGATCTGCATGAAATCATGAATCTAGATCGATGAAATCATGAATCTACCAATATTTCATTTGTTCTTTAAGAAAAATACCTAACACGAGAAACTTAACAAATTTGAGAGAACCAATAGTTAGATTTTTTAAGTTCATAAACCTATGCAAAATTATATTTAAACTTCAAAATCCTCTATGTAATTTACCCACAAAATATATATATATATTATTATTATTATTACATAGAGGATTTTGAAGTTTAAACATAATTTTGCATAGGTTTATGAATTTAAAAAATCTAATTATTTGGATGAGGTTTTTGGATGAGGTTTATTTTGAAAAAAAAATTCATTAATATATATATCATCAAAAGAATCTTCTTCTTTTAGTTGATAATGTTGATCAGCAAATTCATTAAAATATTGATAAGGTGAATTATGATGTGGTTCTCCATGTGGTCATTTTCGTCCACTGGGTTCTCCTACTTTCATATAAATTTCTTCGGTTATTTGATTATTTTTAATTTTATTATTATTATCTGAATAAATTTCATATTCAGGTGTATAATTATATAGATGAAATAGTTCTTTTTTATTTATACATATATACTGTATATCTACCCACAAAAAAAATATATTATTATTATTATTATTTAGCATTTATTGTGGCCTTCACAATCATGTAAATTGTTTACAACGGTCAAGAAATTAAAGTAGGGGAAATTATCAGCAGCTTCGTGTAAATATATTGTGAACTAAAAATAAAATTTTATACTACAAAAATTTGAGAAAAATTTGTTCGAACGTGGGATTAAAAAAAAAACGTGCAGATGTAACAAATATGTCCAAAATTTCAATATAATATGACATATATGAACGCCATGACCAATTGGCTAATCAATTATGGAGCCAGCATGCTGCCCAAAATTTATTGTAGATCTTCTATCAAAAAAAAAATGTAACAATTACATGTAAATCACTATATTTATTAAATATTACGGATCTTATAATTAATTTTTAAGAATTATAAAACTTACGGAGAACTCCAATTATAAATTATATTTTACACATCTAATTATTATTTGTAAGTATTATTGATTAGAACTAAATATTATTTTTAAATAGTACTGCAGTCAGTCTTTGGCTTAAGCTGCTCTGACTCTCATAATGAAATTGATCGGCCTTAAATAGATCATTCACTTTAATTTTTATTGATTTTTGAACTATTGTTAATATATTTTAAACAACTAGATATTATCGTGATTTTGAATTGTCACACATTTATTTTTATAAACTATTCATCCGTAAAATAAAGGGTGATTAACAGTTAGGATTACTGAATAGATCATAAGAAAAAAAATATTTTTATTAATCTTAAAATATAATTACATAAATTCAGGCACAAGATAGGTCACTCAAAGTAACGCTAGACTAGAGTTCAAAAAATAAAGTAATCAAACTGAAAAGTAAAAAATAAATATTAGTGGAGATATATAGAATGCAGGGAAATATCATTTTTAGGGATTTGCAGTCTTCTTCTCGCAGTAAATTATTTATCTGAAAAATAACAGATCAGTCACACAGACAAAATACCTTATAATAGGCCAGGTAAGGTTTTATTGCTCAAAGTATTAATAAATCAATATATCAGAATACTATATGATATCATCTTGTCATTTTATAATATTGTTATGTGCCATGCTTTGCATATAAATTGATATGTATAAATTTTATATCAATGAATAATCAGAATCAGTAGATATATGTCCCTAGTGTGATAACAGAAATAGCAGATATGTCACTCATGTGACAACTGGTTTAATAAATACGTCATCAGTGTGATAACAGGATAAAAGTACATCCCCAATACGATGCCACATATTTAGAAGGTGGTTCGTCAACCATCGGGATCCCTACATCTCATATTATCATATATTTCAGGATATATGAGTCCAATATAACCTAGTGTAATATCTTAACATAAAGTCCAACAGCATATCGACATCAAGCCATACAGAATATACAAAATCTTCAAAGAATTAATTTTAAAGCAATAATTTTTTTCAAGGTATTTCTTAAGCAGGATATTACATGAATGATCGGGTTTTATCTTATTTAAATCGATTTGAATCAGTATCAAGAATAAACAAAGTATATAAAATATAATGTGTAAAAATTTTATATAAAAATTATAATATTTACTAAATATGATGTTATATATGTAATTACCTTAAAAAAATATTGTAGTTCCTGTTCTATCACATGCCTTGTTATCTTTGAATAAATTAAAATTTCTTGTTAAAAAATAAAATAATATTCAAAAAGTACAACAATCATTTGTAAAATAAAATGAAAAAAAATTTATACATTTTATCTATTAAATATTGTCAAAGAATTCCCTTTGTATCATGCTAATTCATGAATGTAATTCTCAAAATTATACAACTACTGTACATATACTATTTTAATTTAATTTAATTGAATACAAACACTTAACAATTTATTTATTATTTGTCAAAATATTTTAACTTAAAACTGCTAATTATACAACTATTAAATGATATGATAACGTATTGCAATTGTATACTTGTATTTATAAGTCGAGATATTATTGGTCAATGCGTTTTAATTGAATTTTGATTATTATACAATTATTTCATTCTATATCGTCATATTTTAATTAAATATATGTATTTAGCAACCGATTTGTGTTGTGTCGACGTATATCTACTAAATATTAGCATATAGACACTAACTTAAAAGTCTAATAAAGCCTTCCAGTAGACTACTGAAAAAAACTACATACTAAATCTAATTACATATATTAATATATATAATATTATTTATTTTTTTAATCGTTTCGATTTCGAGCCATCTCGATCTGATCCAATGCCGACTCAAGATTAGATTGATAAAATTTTCGAGCCAAAAAAATGGCTTGTTAGTCAGCTCATTTAGATCGAATCGAACTCGATTTGATTCAAATTTTGATTTAATTTTTGAGTGATATTTGATCTTCGAGACAAATTAACAGCCTCAGAACACTCAGAAGGGGTGAATTTGTGTAATTAAAAAGTTTAATACTAATTA
Organism: Apostasia shenzhenica; assembly: GCA_002786265.1. Taxonomy (NCBI): domain Eukaryota; kingdom Viridiplantae; phylum Streptophyta; class Magnoliopsida; order Asparagales; family Orchidaceae; genus Apostasia; species Apostasia shenzhenica. The sequence goes on along the minus strand of KZ451942.1, from coordinate 3,235,967 downwards.
TGATTATTTAAAAGACTTAAGTTCTTTTTTATTTACCTATTATTATAAGATTTTTATTATTTTGAATAATAACAAGTAGCTTTATTGGATAAACAAAATTTTTTAGTAAAAGTAATTTTTGTTCCACCTATAAAGGAGTAATATATGAAAAATAACATATATATATATATACTAATAATTTTTCTGAATTTAAGTATATATACAATTTTAATATGTTAATGTATAATATCTAGTATATGAGAATAAATATTATTATTTTTCCTTTATATATATATATATATATATAGTAATCCCTAATAAGGAAATAAAGAAATAGATTATATATTTAAGAACAAATAAAATTGCAATAAAAATTAATAAGAGAAGAAAAATAAATAAAAAGTATAGTAACAAAAATCACAGAGTAAATATTAATTAATTATGTTAAAATAGATAAATTACTAAATTTTTTATCAAGCGTTCTAGATTTTAAGTTTTAAGATTTAAAGTATCAACTCACTTCATTCGCTACTATAAATAAATTAAAAAAATATTTTATAAATAATTTAACTATAGTGAAATAAATAAATAAAAGTATTTTTAATTGTTGGATATTTTCTATTAAGTGAATCGAATTTATCTAATATATTAACATAATTCTGTTTCATCACTATAAATTTTTTTTTCATCATATTATTTTAAGAATATTTCATCACTATAATTACGTTATGTTACATGCTTAGTTACGTTAATTAAGTTTACAGATGAGTAGGTCTAAATTTTAATTAACAGATCTACTAAGTTTAGTTATCTCATAAAATTTAAATACTTAAAACTATCGAATATTTTAAATTTGCTTTTGATTACTGGCCAACTCTCCAAACACTTTTATAGCTCTAAATACTCGTATTCGTCCAAATGATAAAAGATTTAGCTTGATTTGAGCCGATTGTGTATTACTTAAAATGATTTTTCGACTAAATTTTAAATAAAAATTGAATCGATTTAAAATCAAACTACATGGTAATCAATGACATACCATCGATTCATTGAATCTCAAACATTTGCAGGTGCACCATGCATGCCATGATCCCATCCAGAGGACCACCACAGCGTGGAATTATGTGAATTTTTTTTTAATAATAATATTCTTATGTGTAATAAGGACCAATATTTTAAAACTCAATTTTAATTTCTATTTCAGCCAAAAGATAAAAGTATCGTTTCAGTAGTTTCAAAAATTTCGGTAATTTCAGTATATGTAGTTTCAATTTTTTCTATAAATTATTTATATTTCATAAATTTAAAATTGAATTTATTAATGATAATTATTGAATATTATTTTGTGGAGAGAGATGGGTTTCGATAGTTTTGACCGATTTTTAAAATCTTGATAAGGATAAGTACAATTAATTGGAGTGGTACGTATAAAATGTACGAAAATATTTTAAGTTTTTAAATTAATACAGTGAAGAAAAATAAAGTATGTGACTATAGGGTTAATTTGATTTATGATTAAACATATTTAATTAAAATAATGAAAGAAATCACCAAATATTTATATATATTATTCTATATTTTAAATATATAATTATAAATTATATTCTTTTTAATATGTAAATACGAGAAAATTTAACTCTTATTAATATAAAATGTTTTTTATAATTATATATTTAAAATATATAATAATATATGTAAATATTTAATTTTATGATTGAGTGAGATAAAGATATGAATAAAAAATATTTTTTAACAGTGACATGCATTCTTGCCCGTAATAAAACCGATATTATGACCTATATGAAATGATCCCCAATAGTATGGACCTGATTTTAATTTACCTCACTTATTTACCAATAAATTATTTTTTCTAGAGATCTGCGCACATAAAATTGCTTCGGATTATTTAAAAGATTTATTTAATTTTTTTTTTGATAAGTTTAACATTTATTTAAAATAGAACTGCCACGTGGCTTAATATTGGCTCGACGCCAAACCTAAAAGATTATTAATTTTCTAAATAAATTAGAATAATAAGTGGTTTTATTATTGAAAAACAAATAATATATATGTGATTTCAGGATTATAATAAAAACAAATAAAAATTAGAAAAAAATTATGCTATAACCCTGATATTATTCAATCAAATTGAAATATTATAATTTAAGAGTTTATTTACTAAATTATTTATTAAATTAAATTTTAATTCACTCGGTATTTTAGTAAATTAAAATACTAATATATAATCGATCCCTTTAATGAAAAATTTAAAGTGCAAATTAAGTTGAACTCGAATTAATTCAAATTAGGCTACAAATCACAACTTTAGCACTAATAATATTTCATAATATAATTAAATAAATGTATTCTAATATTTTTAAATAGTACCAAAGTATAATTAGTTAGTACTATAAAGTACATGAGTGCTAGTCGGGTTAAAATTAATATTTAAATTTTGTTTAGTTTAAAGCCATTTTAGTTATAATTTTTTTATATTATGAAAATATAAAATGAAATTAATTAATATATTAAAAAATATATGAAATGTAATATAAAATAAATTTTTATAATAAAATTTATATTTTAAAGATAAAAAATAAAATTTTATTTTATTTTATTTTATTTAAAAAAATGATTGCTAATTTTACTGTATTTGTTTACTCAAATAAATGAATCAGATATGGATCATCATTGACTAGATCAATTTAAACTTCGACCCATTAAATGTAATCTAATTTATAATTCATACATGTATTTATTATAACATAATTCTTTTGTGTGAAGGCTTAAATAGAAAGCACTACTATAATTAATTAATGAATTCATATAGATTATATCAGCGGATTATAACGTATAGTGCGCATATTTTCATAATTTACTCTTATTAATTTATATAATATTCTTCTTTTATTTTATTTCTATAAAAATTTACATTATTCTAGATTGAATTATGAAAAATACTTTAAATAATGAGTTTTATTGTAAATAGATCAAAAACAAATTCAAGTTTCTACTAAATCCGATTTTCGATTCAAGAAGATCCGGATCGACCATGACCTTATCTGACGTACAACCCGATTTGATATATATGTATTTGGATCTAAGTCTGACCCGAATCCCATCCACTGTGCTTTTCATCCTAATTAAATATTTTGACATGATGTGATACGTAATATACTGATTAATCTCGATCAGTGTTATGTGCGTGCGGTTCATTTAGCTTTTCTGGTATCTGAGTCTCACTTATTTATCTTGCAGATATTTTCATTTTTAGTTGGTGTGAGAGCGTTAATCTCTGCTTAGATGTTACTAGTATTTCACCGTTATTATTGTTGTTGCTATTCTGAGTGATCTGGCTCCTAGTGAGGTCGCTCGCAGCCTTATTGCCCAATTATTAATATTATTATATATAATTATATACTTAATAATCAAACTTTTTATGATTTGGATAAACAATGTTTACAAATTCTAAATATAATATAAATAATATTTTTATTAACTTTTTTTCAGCATTTTTGAAAATATCATCTTAATTTTAGTTTATAATTTTATTTTATGGAATATAATATTAAGTAAATTCGCATCTTCAAATTTTGAACACTTAAATTTCTAGTTTACATTAGATATATTATTTTGGTACTTTTATTAATTTTATTGTTAATTTTTTAATTACTATTTTACCCTCACATTCCTTTTTTCTATCTCTAGCTTCTCTTCCTCTTTCTCTTCTTAAGTTTCTTTCTCTTTTTAATTTATTTTTATTTTTATAAATTAAAAATAAAAATCATTTAAATAGACTTAAGCCTAAGTGTTTAATATAATCTGTTATATTACTATTTTAAAAATTTAAAAATATGAATCTATGTAATATTAAATTTAAGAATCTAAATATATTTTATTTTATTTTATATATTTGCACAAAGTGGTATTTCTAATCATCACATTTACATATACATTGTTAATAAGTTGGATATTTAATTTAATAAAATGAGATCTACATGAAATATATAATTTTTTTTTCATTGAAGTTTTTTTTTATGTTTTTATTTTTATTTTAATTTTTGCTTTGAAGGTTAGGTAAGGGGAGCATGGAAGTCTATGCATCAAATTACCTACCAAATTGTGCTTAATTTGCACAATAATGAGTGGGTTGGTGTGGGGCATCACTCACCTATCTAACATTTTTGACTCAAAAATTCTCAATGAAATTCAATTTTATTTAGGGATAAAAAAAGATAAGTTTTTTAAATATTAAATTTATCTAGTTACATTGTGGCTTCATTCAGTCCGAGTTATTTTTTTAGCCCAACATAAATTTTAACTATAAACATCAACTTTATTTTACATCCAACACAAATTCAAATATTAGAATTAATTTTATTTCATATTTTTCATATTTTTAATATTAAAATAAAGTTTTTTGTTATTAAATTTAAAAAACAAAATATTTTTTTCATTTATCTAAAAAAAAACTTAAACTAAACAAGTCTTATATATCATCCAAAATTAACTTTAATAGTTTTTTTTTCTTTTACATACAAGATGATGCCTTCATAATTTTTATTGAGTTAATTTAGCTTAAAATAACACTATGTATATATATACAATATTTGAATTAAAAAAATAAATTAAATTTAAAATATTGAGATATATATATATATATATATATATTTTATGTTATTTACATTTTTATATGTATTTACATATACATGTATATATGAACAATGACATTCAAGGGCATGCAATGAATTAAAAAAATGTGAAAATAATACATAATTTGATTAAATTGTAATTTTTAATTATTTTATAGCATAGGTGCTAAACATGTTAAACATAATTGGCTCAAATAATAAATAAATTCATTGTATATTAAAAACATTAGATTGACATGAAAATGATGGAGCTATAAAATATTAGGGTAGCTTAGTTGAATACAGCAGGCAAAATTTAAGAAACAAATATTGAAAATAAATAAATAAATAAATAAATAAATATTAGATAAATAAATAAATTTCCCTACCTACCACCATATCATGCACAGGCCACCAATCGCCATGTGTACTACAGCAACAATTTAGCAAAAAAAAAAAAAAAAAAACATGGTTAATTACATTCTGGTCCTTAATGTTTAGCCTGGTTTTTAACATGAATCAAAATTTTTGAATCATTTAGCATGAGTCCTTTTCCGTCGATTTTTATTTCACATAAATAATTAGTCAAAATGCTTCTTTTTTTTTGAAGTTTTTGAGTCTGCCTAGCTCTTATTACTTCCTTATATTCTTTTTCGGTTTATAAATCTCTTTTATTCGTGATGAAAATATTGATGTAGCAAAAAAAAAAAGAGCTTTGAGAGAGACAAAAGAGAAAAAAAAATGATGAACTAGGAAATGAGGAAGGGAAAAATAATAATAAATTATATTAATAAGAGAAAAAATAAAATTAAATAATAATATGGATACAATAGTAATCACCACCAATTCTTTATCCCACTGCGTGGGATCGATTACATAAATTCTTTAACTTCATTGCTCTCTGTCAAATAGCAATTTTTTATCTAATTTTAAGCATATAAAATCATTCCACGTGCGTTTCATAATTTCTTTTTTGCCGCTCCTTTTCTCTTTTTTATTAAGCATAACTCAACACTCAAAATTAGATTTTCCAATAGCATGCGATTTAAATGTCTAAATTATTTAAGTCAACTCTCTTTAATTTTATTTTTATTATATTTTTCAATATTTTTATTAATATACTCATTTATTATTATTATTATTATTATTATTATATATATATATATATATATATATATACTGAAAAGTTAGATGTAATTTTGAATATGACAATTAAAAATTGATGAAAGATAAATGTGAAACCATTAAGCATCCTTCTGAAAGTGTGGATCTACATAAAAACAGGCTCAACCTCAAAAATCTAAATATAATTTGCCCATATAAATTTGATAGTTACATCAAACTTCCCCACAACTAGGAAGGAGAACTATCCTAGTTCGAGCCAAATTTGATTTGAATTTTAATTTGATTTGAGTTTAAGCTTAGCTCATTTCAACTTCAAGCTAACTCGAGCTTTAAATGATCTAATTCAAGCTCTCCAAAGAATTATTTTTTTTTTAAAAAATAAGCAAAATAATAAATTATTTCTACTAAGATTTGAAATCAAGCCATAATATACCTCTAATACATGCTTGTATTCAAGTAATAAATAGCTATATTAAATTAATGAGTTTATTATTTATATTTAAAAATAAAAATCAAGTCATGTTCGTTCCAAACTGACTATGGTTTATAGCCCACCTCACTAAATAAAGATTAAAATTATTTCAAACTAAATATCGATTCGAGCATTCATCGAGTGCCAATCTTCAAGACATACTCTCACTTTTAACCTCACAAAAAAATGATATTATTTTAAATTTTAAAAGAAAAAAATGACAACAATATCATTGTCATCCTAATTTCAATGCCAAACATTTATTACACATGAAAGATTAGATATACATTGATTTTCCTCTTCTTCTCTACACAAATTTAATTTCAACCACACAATTTTTGTGTTGCAATTCAATATATATATTCTCATATGTAAATATTAGTTTAAACCATCAATATTAACATATTATAACTAAAATAATCCTAATTATTTTTAAAATTAAATAAAAATATATTTAGCTTACATTACTTTTAAATTATAGCAATAACTTTTCCTTTTTTTTTTGTCTTTGATCATATTATTCTAGAATTTTCAAAAAAAGCATTATAATTCAGTTATTGTTAGCTGACTTAGTAAATATTTTGTTTTTTGTCATTTTTTACACATTTTTAAAGCTTTTAAATCTAATGAAAATTGAACAATCATCAAAATATAAATAAATAAATAAATAATTATATTTTAGTGATGTTACAAATTTGGAAATATTTATAATAAATCCAATAATTCATATTTCATAGTATGTTACTAAAATAGCTTTAAATAATAATATAATATCATAAAACATACAATTAATTATGTTCATGTCTTTGAGACTCTATTTTTCATGCAGATCTACAAAGTTTAAATATTATATTTGAATTTCCGTCGCTTCAAAAATATTTATTCTCAATCTCTTTTTACGGATTCTATCAATTATTATTTTTTAAAGAAGAATATAGATTTGAGTATTAGTTACTTAAAAGCACCAATTAATAAAAGGGACTCAAATGGAATGTCTTCAAACCCGCATGGAATAAGAAATCAACTTCAGGACCTGAACGTAATCTTCCCTTCAGTTTCATTTTCGTACCCTCTAATAATGTTACAACAAGAACCCAAAGGCCAAATGGCCAACTTGGAGTGGTCCCACTGATTCATGACTCAGCACTCCAGGCTGTCCATCGTGGCCGACTTGTTCGAGTCCTATTAATATCGCGTCCCGCTCGATATCAGTCCAGTCATGTAAACACGTAGAGAAAATAAGAGATGACGATAATGCTGTGGAGGAGGAACTACCCGTCTTGCCACCAACTCCCATTCAAAGCACAAACTTTCACTCGTGTAATATTTTCGAGAATAATTGTCAGGTATCTTATAGAGATAAATTAAATTTATTTTTGGAGGTAAGTTCGGATTACATTATATATATATATATATATATTGTATATTATGTGAAGAATATTACAATATAAATATTAGATAAAAAAACTGTAAATACAAATTGCCAGCAATTGTAATTTTTTTTAAAATTTTTTATAGCAGCTATTTTGCCATCTAGACTAATGGTATGTCCACGTGTCAAAAGAATCAGCCGTCAAATCCATTGATTACATCGGACGGCCAGGATCCACTCTCAACTAACCCTCCAATCCCCTCTTGCTATTTAACACCCGAATTCCCCAACCTAAACTCTCAGGAAATTCGCTCCTGGCAGGAAGTGATATTTCCTTCTCTCTGTATCGCTAAAACCTCTCCTTCTATCTGTTGTTTTTCTTCCGCCATTGATGGATCACGTTAAGGAGAACGGGCACGGGAACGGAGAGCTGAATGGGCTGTGCCTACGGGCGCCCGCAGACCCGCTGAACTGGGGATCCGCGGCGGCGGCGATGGAGGGAAGCCACCTGGACGAGGTGAAGAGGATGGTGGAGGAGTTCCGGAGGCCAGCCGTTAGGCTCGAGGGAGCCGCGTTGAAGATCTCTCAGGTCGCCGCCGTCGCCGCAGGCTCCGGCGTCGCAGTCGTGCTGTCGGAGTCGGCCCGCGCTGGCGTGAAAGCCAGCAGCGAGTGGGTTCTGGAGAGCATGAACAGGGGAACCGACAGCTACGGCGTTACCACCGGCTTCGGCGCCACCTCCCACCGCCGGACGAAGCAGGGTGGCGCTCTCCAGAAGGAGCTCATAAGGTAGTAATTTTACGATAAAGACCTCATCTTTTGATCCATATTTTTTGGACCCAAATGTCAGATCTCTGTTTTCTCGACCGTTGAATCCTTTCTTTTAAAGGATTTTATTCGGGTGGTAGGTTTCGATTTTGGTGTGGTAGGTGGAGGGACGAGAAGAAATTAATCAAAAGAAAATGTAAATTACTTTCTAGTCCTTGACTTTATACTTAGTTAACGCTGGGTCCCTTAGACAATAATTAATTGGTTGATTGTTTACATCAAATAGAATCTCACTGAGATTAAAAAAAATACTCGTGAAATTAGGACCTACATATATCGAAGAAGACAAAATAAGGGGACTGATAACCCCGTGCCGCAAAAAAGTCAAAACATAATAGTGCACTGAAATCTCTAACACTGGTTTACAAATAAAACTTCAACTAATATTTACAATATTAACATAATTAATCTTCTAAGATCTTTTATTTGCAATAAGATTAATATTATAGGGATTTTATATAGGACTCGTATGACTCATGATTGTCATAAGCAAGGCAACTCAACATATGAATTAGATTTGGGCGATTTTCTTCTGTGACACTACTAATCGGTACATCGGTATTCGACTAACTCACACTTGAACGAAAAACAAAAACCTCTATCTATTCTCCTCCTTTTTGTATAGCTTGCTCTAGAAACTTACTCAAAGAGAGACTTCTCCTATCATCAATATTTAACATTATTTAGCTTATTTCTTTCCCTTTTATAAGCAAAAATTATTACTACAATCTCCAAAGGCAGATTCCATGAATTCTTTTATATACCACTTTTAGATTATAATCATTCCTCTTTAGTAGTTAGATCGGCTGTTTTGCTCTCTGATCACAAAGGCATTAGGCATGGCAGACTGACATGTCTTGTTATAACTGTCAAGTTTTTTGACTTTTTAGAAGCACATTACAAATTCATCTTGAGAAAGAGTTTCTTTTTTAAGTACTATATGGTTAAACATTCCCTTTGAAGATAGTGAGAATCATAAATACTAGCACAATATTTCTTCATATATGACCTTGATTAATTGGTAGAGGTTATCTTTATATTCGATGTTTCTATCTTCTAACCCCAGACCTCTCTACTTGTATCTCTTCTTTATTTAAGGCTTCAAATCTGGACCAGATGATGTGGCAAACCTTACGCTATAGGTCTCAACTTGATACCAGATTTTGGCTAAACTTCAATTGACGAAGGCTAATCTCAAGAAACTTTATGACTCCCTTCACATTCTCACGAGGGAACCTTAGGGCTGGTTTAGTATGTGCGTTGTACTAGCGAATATGAGTTATACTAATCTTATAAGTAATTAATTATATCACAAAAAATCTTTATCTCAATAAATGGTTAATGGATTTATCCTTGAATTGTGTTTGACTACTAACCTAGGTTATTCAAAGATTTTATTTAGTTATTTATTATAGTATAAGAAAAAGAGAAGTGAAAAAAAAAAAGTTAAACCAAGAAAATAATGGAATTAGGGTTAAGGGGGTTAGTGGGGTTAAGAGAGGGATAATAGGGTAACTAACCCTAGGTAAATATTTTATTTGGATAGGTAAATTGGGTTAAGTTGCTTATCTCCCCTTAACCCAGCTATCTAAAAAACCCCTTACAATATGGACTTGTGTACAACTTAATGCCAATATTAGGAATCATATTGTAATTTACCCATACGGTGAAGATTAGATTCCTTCGTTTTTTTTTTATTTTTTTATTTTTAATTCCCTCGCTTTCAGCTTCATGAGTTTATTGTTCATAACGATTCCTGCAGATTCCTGAATGCTGGGATCTTTGGTTCCGGCGAGGAGAACCAGCTGCCGGCGCCGGCGACAAGGGCGGCGATGCTCGTCCGGATAAACACCCTCCTCCAGGGATACTCCGGCATTCGGTTCGAGATCCTCGAAGCCATCACCAGCCTCCTTAACAGCAACGTCACGCCATGCCTCCCTCTCCGCGGCAGCATCACCGCCTCCGGCGACCTCGTTCCCCTCTCCTACATCGCCGGAATCCTCATCGGACGCCCCAACGCCAAAGCCCTCACTCCCGAGGGCTCCGCAGTAGACGCCGCCGAGGCCTTTCGCCTGGCCGGCATCCCGAACGGCTTCTTCGAGCTCCAGCCCAAGGAAGGCCTCGCCCTTGTCAACGGAACCGCGGTCGGGTCCGGCCTCGCCGCTCTCGTCCTCTTCGAAGCTAACATCCTCGCTCTGATGGCGGAAGTTCTCTCTGCTCTGTTCTGCGAGGTGATGCAGGGGATGCCGGAGTTCGCTGACCACCTCACGCACAAGCTGAAACACCACCCCGGCCAGATCGAGGCAGCCGCCATCATGGAGCACATTCTCGCCGGAAGCTCATACATGAAAGCGGCGAAGAAGATCCACGAAACGGATCCCCTGCAGAAACCCAAACAGGATCGCTACGCCCTCCGAACTTCCCCCCAGTGGCTCGGCCCACAGATCGAAGTCATCCGGTCGGCGACGAAGTCGATCGAGAGGGAGATCAACTCCGTCAACGACAACCCATTGATCGACGTCTCGAGAAACAGAGCCCTCCACGGCGGGAATTTCCAGGGGACCCCCATCGGCGTCTCGATGGACAACACCCGGCTCGCCGTCGCCGCCATTGGGAAGCTCATGTTCGCGCAGTTCTCGGAGCTGGTGAACGACTCCTACAACAATGGCCTGCCGTCGAATCTCTCCGGCGGGCGGAATCCGAGCTTGGATTACGGTTTCAAGGGCGCGGAGGTCGCCATGGCGGCCTACTGCTCCGAGCTTCAGTTCCTGGCGAATCCGGTCACCAACCACGTGCAGAGCGCGGAGCAGCACAACCAGGACGTCAATTCTCTGGGCCTGATCTCGGCCAGGAAGACGATGGAGGCGGTGCAGAACCTGAAGCTGATGACCTCCACCTTCCTGGTGGCGCTCTGCCAGGCCGTCGACCTCCGGCATCTGGAAGAGAATCTGAAGAACGCGGTGAAGAACGCGGTAGGTCAGGCAGCGAAGCGAGTGCTGACCATGGGAGTCACCGGAGAGCTCCATCCAGCGAGGTTCTGCGAGAAGGATCTCATCAAAGCCATCGACCGGGAGCACGTCTTCGCCTACGCCGACGATCCCTGCAGCGCGAGCTACCCGCTGATGCAGAGGCTGCGGCAGGTGCTCGTCGAGCACGCGATCGCCAACGGCGAGAAGGAGAAGGATTCGAGCGCGTCCATCTTTCAGAAGATCGTCGACTTCGAGGAGGAGGTGAAGGCGACGGTGCCGAGGGAGGTGGAGGCCGCGCGGGCTGCTGTGGAGAGCGGTTCGCCGGCGATCGAGAACAGGATCAGGGAGTGCAGGTCGTATCCTCTGTACAGGTTTGTGAAGGAGACGGGCGCCGGATTCCTCACCGGAGAAAAGGCGAGGTCGCCGGGAGAGGAGTTCGACAAGGTGTTCGGCGCCTTTTGCGAAGGGAAGGTGATCGATCCGCTGCTGGAGTGCTTGAAGGAGTGGGACGGAGCTCCGCTTCCCATCTGTTAAGATTCTGAAAAGCTCTTCTTCTGGAAAATTTGTTCTTCATTAGGGATGAGCAAGAAGAAGAAAAAGAATAAGAAGAAGAAGAAGAAGAAGAAGAAGAAGAAGATGATCCAAAAGTTGTATTTTGTGCAAGTGATTTGTTGTTTTATTATTGATGTGTTCCAAATTTCAAATGTATTATAACAGGAATCTGACTGATTATGCTGAATTTGTGCATTTCCTTCTTCTTATTTTGTTCTCTATCTTTTCTTTTAATAGTATCACCCGTGATTCTATGAACAACATAAAAAATGATCATATTTATAATACCACTAAATTTTTCGACTAATTAATACTGTACTTTTTTGTTTGATTTTATCTATGAATACCACAATTTTTCACATTACTTGATTTAAAAATTGTGATGATAATGAAGTTCAAATCAAAATGATCATATTTATAATAGTATTAAATTTTCTGACTAATTAATATTGTACTTTTTTGTTTGATTTTATCTATGAACACATTAATTTTCCAGCTTACCTAATTTGAAAATTGTGATGATAATGTAGTTCAAATCAAAATGATCATATTTATAATAGCACTAAATCTTCCGACTAATTAATACTGTAATTTTTTGTTCGATTTTGTCTATGAACACCATAATTTTTCAACTTACCTAATTTGAAAATTGTGATGATAATGTAGTTCAAATCTGATACCTCATGTTCCTTAATATCTTTTAGATGCCGTCAACTTGTCAATCGAGATGGGCTCGCTGACTATGGTTCTTTATCTGAGCACGGGCCATAGACTAACGACAAGCATAATTAGCTCTATAAGAATTCGCTAAATTTTTCAGTCAAAAGTTCTTTTTTTTTCTCGTGTTCTTTCAAGTAGAAGAGTTTGGTGAGAAAATTGTGTGAACTTGGTAGGTGGAGCTCTAATTGCTGATGTAGGATGTTGAATGCAAAGTGGTTGAATATTATAAGTGTGGGTAGGACTGACCTAATCCAAAGGAAGAAGGCAGCATTCTTATCAGGATAAATTACTAATAGGCCCTAATAATTTATCTATAATTATAATTAGATCTATAATTTTCTTGTTTAGGTCCTTAAGGTTATATTCTAGGGATTTTCAAGTTTTTCTTTTAGGTCCTTAAAATTAAATTATAGGGATCTTTAATGACAAAATGTTTAAAAATTACGAAACTAATTATAGGTAAACTATAGGGATCTATTAGTAAGTTGCCCTTCCAAATATTCCTATTTCAAAATTTTAATTACTTAGTGCTTGATAAAATGTTAAATGGTATATACATAAATATGAATAATTAATATTACTATGTTTGATTATGTGATAATACTAGATCTTTTATCCCAAAGTTTTATTTTTTTCTTAAAATGAATAAGCTATAATTAGGCTTGCACAAAAATACTTTACATTTTACACAAATAAATTATTATTTAAAAAATTTCTAAGATTATTGGTAGTTTTAAAGTGAATTATTATGAGGATGTATTTATATATATATATATATATATATATTATCACTTTGAAAAATGATATATATATACATCACCTATATGGTAAATATTATTTACATGACATACTTTATATTGTTTTTATATATATTTATTCCTTACATTTACATGAAATAGGAATAGTTTAAAACTTTTAAATAATTTAAATTATATAACAAACATTATTTCTTATCATGCAATTAATTGAAAAAGACCTTTGGGCAGCAATTAGGTATGAAAGAATTACAAAAGATGCACATCAAAGTCCTCATTCTTGCTATTATATTTATTGGGCTTTCTTACATGCTTATCACAATAAATTTGCCTAATTTATATAAAAAACACCTCACAACCTATAAATTATATATATATATATATATATAATAACTAAAAATTAATAAATTTCAAATATTACATCAGCAAGTTTAAAAAGTATTTCATTTATTTTAATGAATTATTTTCTTATAAAGTTTAAAGTTATATACAAATGACATGTTTGTAATTTTAGACAAGTGAATTTTTCTTAATTAAAGTTAATTACAATTTTTTTTACCTAAAAATGTAAAATTTTAAAACTATTAACTTTTTAATATTGCATATGTAATTTAGAAATTTTAGATAGGGTAAATCATCTAGGTCTCTGAAGTTTAACGGTAATATTAAATAGGTTTATGATTTTAGAAGTTCTTCAATTGGATTCATAAAGTTTGACATTTAAATTTTAATTAGATTATTTTGCTTAATTTATTTATAATGTTTTTTTTAATTTTAAATAAATAACTAAATGCCCAACGTCCGACTCCTGTGTCGGCTCTACGCAACGTCCTGCTTGCTCAGCCGACTGGCCCTCATGCATATGTCCTAGAGGTGTTAAAAATATCTGAAACTTAAAAATTATTCAGAACTCGTTCGATTTTTGAATCGATTCGAAATTAGTTTGAAAATTTTGAATCGAATCATGAGTTAGGAACTTTGGCTCGAAGTTCATTTTAAGCCTATTTCAAGTTGGTCTTAGCTCGCTCGAAACATGATTCTATTTGGATCGAAATTATATGTATAACATAAATAATTTTGATATATATATAAAATATATAAAATGTTATTATATAATCTAGCTAGTAGTTTAGTGGTAGAGTGGAAAAATTTAAGACTTAATCTTCTCGAGGTCAAGAGATCAAAGTCTCTTTGATATATATTATTCCTATATTTTTTTACAATTACGAGCCGATTCGAGTCGTTTCAAGCCTAGCTAGCTCGAATCATGTCCTATTTTTATTTCAGACTGACTTGAGCTGAGCTCGAAATTTTTAATTTTAAGTTGCCTTCGACTCACTCATAATCAGTCCGATAATAGCCCTAGTAGGTTTGGTGCACCGCTCTAGGCTAATGGGACCTCGCGCCATCGCCGTTTTGCCTCCGGAGGTGGGAGAAATGTGGGAGTGTTTTTGTCCTTTTATATTTATATATATATTTTTAATTTAAATATAAATTTTATTTAAAATTTTAAAAATATAAATTAAGTAAAATGACCTGATTGAAATCTAAATGTCAACGTTAAGGACTCAATTGGAGTGTTTTTAAAATAGCAAATCTACTTAATATTATACCCAAATTTCAAGTACCCAGATGATATTTACCCTAAGTAATTAGTCAAATCTATTATGAAATACAATACATGCAAAAAACTCATTTATTTATTGATCTAATTAATCTATTGATATTTATAGAAACACACCCATAAATAAAGCATGCATATACCTACATCTTTTTATTTGTTTTGAGTCCTTGAGTTATTCCCACAAGCATCGACCTTTAGGCCCCGTTTGTTTGGCCATTGAAAATTAACCTGATTTAATTTTAATCAGTTATATCACATCAGACATAAAATTTAATATTAAAAATTAAGTTTATTTCACATCCTACACACATTACTGAAATAATAACTAACTTTTCTCACATCCCTCACATATCCTAACATAATAACCAACTTTATATCACATCTCTCACATGTTCTAACATAATAACTAACTTTATTTCACATCATTTATAATTTTTAATAAAAAAATATCTTTATTTAAATTTAATTTTAATTTTATTAAATTTAACCTTACAAATAAACAGGCCCTTAGAATTATTAGTCAAAGATCTACTCTATTGTGTTGTCATTGGTGACTTCAACCCAAGGGCAAGATGATCTTAAGACGCAAAAGAAGCAACAACAACAACAATAACAACCACCAAGCCTTAATCCCACTAGGTGGGGTCGACTACATAAATTTTTTGTTTTCATTGCACTCTATCTGTTACCAAATTCTTATTTAAGTCTAAGTAACTATGATCACTCCTTATAGTTTCTTGTCATGTCTTCTTTGGTCTCCCTCTTCCTCTTTGTACATGGGCAAAATCCAATAACTCAATTTTTCTAACTGGAACTTCAATCGGCCTACAATTTATATGTCCAAACCATTTAAGCTGACTTTTCTCTAAGTTTATCCTCAACTGGTGCAACACCAACTTTCTTTCGGATATACTCATTTCTTATTCTATTCTTTCGTATATATCCACATATCCACCTTAGCATTCTCATTTCTGCAATATTTATTTTATTTGTATATTTCCTCTTTACAGGCCAGCATTCAGCACCATATATCATCGCTGGTCTTAAGACGCAAAAGAAGCATTATATAAATTTATTTGTGTTAGATTTAAATCGCTCTATTGCTTCGATTCTCAAACATATTCTTATATAATCTGTGCATTTACGGTCCATCCGAGAGAGAAGAGGTTCAGAGATAACATCTCAAAAGTAAAATTGACCTGAATATGAACACATGTCACACTTATGTCTTTATTATGTCACTCCTATTTTTCAAGCCTCAAATATTAGCTCAAAATTATCATGGCCACAATTAATTCAACATCTATAATTTATTTAGGGAACATTTAGTTTATTATTATATTAATATTATATTAAATAATGTACATGATATTTAAATGTTATTTTTTAATTAATAATTTTATAATTTTTAAAAAAAATTTATTAATAAATATAATTTAAAATTAGATGGTATTTAAATATTATTTGAATTGTAATGTAGAAATATAGGAAAGTGAGATTAGACTAATTTATTGCTATTATTTTTAATATAATATTATTAAATTAAAGAGGCATTTGATTTAATATTTTCTTTATGTTATGTTATCTTAAAAAAAAATTATTTATTTTATTATTTTAATAATATTTATAAATAATTCTTTATAAAATTATTAATTAAAAAAAAATATTTAAATTATATAACATAACACTAATATAACCACGTACTAAAGGCTCCCTAAATAAATTATAGATGTTAAATTAATTGTGGCCATGATAATTATATTTGAGGCTTGAAAAATAGGAGCAATATAATTAAGACATAAGTGTGATATAATAGTTTAATTCAACTTGTAACTAAGCTCTAATTAAATAATTTTTTATAGAATACAATCGAAAGCTACTAATTTTAAATTACATTTAAATGTTATTTAAAAGTAATAATTTTATAACTTTTAGCTAAAAATTTTACATACATAACATATAAATTTTGTTATATTACACGACCCCTCTTCGAAAAAATTTTAATCATCTCATAATATAAATTTTATGAAGATATGTGTAGCATAGTATACTAAAATTTATGCAACATATATCTAAATATTTCTCTTTTAATTCATTTAAAGACATCAAATCAAACAATTAAAAAATAATTAACAATGAAATTATTTTGACTATACCTTGACAATTTATGATTTGAGATTTGAGATACGTGTACAATAAAAATTAAAATAAATAATTATATTAAAAATAATTTATGTTAAAAATTATATAATATTTGATAGAAGTCAATACATTATTATTATTATTAATGAAATATTAAATTTACTTTTAGTATAACTAATATGATACAAAAATCAAACTGATTATTATTATTTTTTATATATTTTAGTGGAATCCTATGACTTAAAACTTTCCAAAAAAAAAAAATTAGGATTTAAGAGAAAATGTTTCATTGTAGTGGCCTGATCATTTTGAAAAAGACCTAGCTTTCCCATGAGAGCGAAACTGGGGCTCAAGTTTTTTTTTTAATATTACTTTTTGAGCAAATTAATGATAAATTCTTGTCATTTACTAATAATTATACTTTAATCCACATTTTTACAAATCTATCAAGTAAATTCCAAACTAAAACTGTAAGGACCAATTAAGTTCTTATTTTGCTATAATTTTAAATTTTATAAACCTAAGTAAAAATTTTAAAATGTCAAGAACCTAAGTAAAAATTATAATTCTAAATAAATTGTAGGAACCTATTAGTAATTTATTCTTAAATTTTTTTTTCCCTCAGCTCAAGTTTGATCCAAGCTTAATAAAATACACCAAGCAAACTATCTTAACTATTTTAGTGAGTTTAACTCAGGGGTGGCAAAATGGGTCTACAGGTCGGGTTCGGGTTGAACCTGAATCCAACCCGACCCGAACAGCCTCAACTTGAATCCGACCCATTTATTAAACGAGTCAAAATCCATGACCCGAACCCGACCAGATTAATAAATGAGCCGGGTTGACTAATCGACCTGACCTGTTTATAGAATATTTTTTAATAAATGTCCAACCCGATTAATCCTAACACGAACCCGACCCGTTTAATAAATGGGTCAAAATTTATGACCCGTACCCAAAATTTACAGGACTGGTTCGGATCGGGTCATATATTGTCACCCCTAGTTTAACTGCAAAAGTACGTAAGCAAATACAGCTCTCTCCCCCCCCTCTCTCTCGTTATATATAAAATTGATTTTAAACCTAATTATTTTCATTTGAAGTAAATTATCATTGTATAACAACTAAATCGATTCAAATTTGAGTCGACATTCGATAAGACTTAGCATGGTCAAATTATTTGATTAAACCAGCTGCTAAATTTTTGACCAAAATCAAAATGGCACAAAATTGTCAAGAGTTTTTTTAGAAGTTGTAACTATCAATATTTATGAACAAAATAATGTCTAACATATCTCCATCTCTTCCTCCAACATAGCATTAAGAGAATGAAGTCGTCCAAGAGCTAACCGACATATTAATTATTTGGGCAAATTGCTTATAGGTGCCTGACGTACCAGACAATTTACATTCTGGCACATGAAAATTGAATCATTGAAATTAAATGTTTTTCTATCAAAGTGTACCAACCGTGCAATATACTATGAGATGGGATAAATCAAACAGTAATAAAACTTGAAACTCAGGAACCTATCAGAAATTATAGAAATTTCATAAGCCAATGCAGAGCAATCCTAATACCTAAGGGACCTGAAAGAAATAAAACTTCATAGACCAATGTAGAGCAATCCTAATACCTAAGGGACCTGAAAGCAATAAAACTTGCAATTCAGATCAAACACTAATAAAACTTGTAGCAACCATACAATATACTATGAGATGAAATAGATCAAACAATGATAAAACTTGAAATTGAGGAACCCAACAGCAACAATAGAAATTCCATATAGACTAATGTGCAATAATCCTAATAATACCTAAGGGACCTGTAAGTAATTAACTGTATCTACTTAATTGTCACAGAAAAGGAACATAAAGTTAAATATAGTAATCAAATTTGATATCTAGTTCAATGGCAATAATTAGACAGCAACAGTGACATTACCTGATCACCCTGTCTCAGCTAATGCCGCAAAACAACTGCCAGCTTGCCTTCAACTGCCTGCAAACATTTCATTCACAACGTTGAATGAGACGTTTGACGCAGTTTAAAATATGAAAAATCTATGGGAAAGCAAGAGAACAGCTTACTAACCAGTTTCTGACCAGCCTCGGCCGAGCAGAAGCTTTGGCAAATTTAGTGAGAATTCAATTAATGGAAATCGAAGGTACATCAAGGTGAAAGAAACTAAACATTACATAAAAAATTTTACATGATGAATGCAGTTCAGTGTCCATCCTTGTCATTAGCTACCCTATTCACAGAATCGAAGGTACAAGGAGGGTTCGAATCATAGAGCATACCAAACAGTGTTCAAATCTCTGAGACACAAAAAATGAAACCGCAATGAGGATGTGTGTATGCAGTATAGAAAGATATGAGTGCTCCAACTGAAGAACCTGCACCAGAAATTCCAACTTCACTCTTTGATATTATGAGACTGACCAGCCTTTGTCAGATCTGCTGTTAAAGCTGAACTCCTATGAGCGTGTTCTACTACGAGATGTTGAAGAACACAATGGCTCGTACACAGCTACAAAAGATTGTTAGTTCTACTACAGCATTCACTCATCGTCTGACAGATAGATGAAGTCTGATGAGGCAATAGGTCTTGAATTGGTCATAGTTGATGCTAGACTGGAGGGCAATGAGTCCAGAAGGTCAGCTACTATAAATTGAGGCAACTGACCGTGAGAAAAGGATGATTGTATAGGTGGGAAAGCGGTAGGCAATGAGGAAACCACATTTGACAAGGGGATAAATGGCACCGGTGCAGTAACTGGACCAAATGCAGAGAGGGGACTATTTAAAGCAGGAACTGCTACGTGCGGTCTGAAGCGTTGGAGATGAGGAGCAGGCGCACGACCAATGGGCAGGATTGCCCGGGGGCTAGACCCTCTAGCTATATTACTTGACAAGAGTGGGGAGCTCTGGCAAGATGGTCCAGTGGACTGGAATGTAGCAAGTGCTGGGGGAGGATTACTTGGTCTGCTCGTTGTAAGAAATGACGAAGTGGAAAGCTGATTTGTGGTTAGGACCTGAGGATGTGCTGTCGCGGTTAAGGAGGGCACAGGTGGTGGGGCTGAGGATGGCCTGACGGCAAGCTGGGGCTGGGATAATGATGCTGATGCTTGTAGCTGCTGAATCAAATTTTGATTTGAACCTGGAAAACAAAACCCCACAGATATTAGTGACCATTTGGCAGTAAAAAAGAAACAACGAGGGTCAACTGTGACAGTCTATGACAACAATGATAAAGAGAACATTGGGAACATGAATATCTTCTCAGAGGTTACTGTAAGAAACAAAACAAGAGGGCCAATATTTGTAGACAATGACATAATCCTATAATTTGGGTCAATTTTAATCAGAAGAAGCAGGTACGTTATATGAAACAGAATATCTGGCCTTGATAAAATCTAAAAATCATATGCTTATGTGAAAGAAAGCACAAGAAGCACATGACACAGGACCTTAATTTTTAGCAAGTCAGCGCAATGTAAACGAGAACTGTACTCTATTATACTGGAACAAATTCATGCAAAAGGGAAACAAATAACTACAAACTTTTGCCATGTTTTACTGCAGAAGATGGAAGAAGGCTGTTAAATCTATTGCACCTAGAGATTCCACACTTGGAAAAATAAAGTCACTATCAACCATTTCTATCCCTCTGTTACATCAAATCAATCCAAGATAGCATGCCTTATCATGCTACAATCAGAAAGTTGTATAGTAACAATTGTATGCATAGAAATATGCTAGTCACAAAACTTAAGCATGTCGCCAAACAGAATCAAACATTGACTCACATATGGAGAAGCAATAGAAAATAACACATAATTGCAAGAAAGATCAATACTTCCAAAAGATTGAGGTTCCCGACCTTGGAAAGACGATGTTCCTTCTTTATTACAATAAAACTTAACTCTGAGTTCTTCAGCCAAAACTTTATGCAACAAAACCTTATCATAAATAGACACAATTATCTGTTTCTCACGAAGGTAGTCTCTTTCAGCATCCTGAAGAAGAGTATCATATTTCCTTCTCACCTTTGCCATTTCTTCTTCGTATTCTAACTGAAGTTGTATTTTCTGCCAGGAGAAGGCATAACAATGAGAACAGACCAAGAGAAACACACATTAAACATCCATTAACAAGCATCTGAAAAAATTTGAGACAAAAAGCACCTTTTCATCATGTTTTTTAGTACATGAATCATCTTGTTTGTGTATTCTATACAGTTCATTCTGAAATGGGTCAGCACATATTGCTTGAGGTGGAACCCAACCCATAGATGGAAAGCTTTGTGAAAACTGATTTCGTGGATCTGATTGAATGTCAGTGCTTCTGAGAGTTTCGGAAGGTAATCTTTGAGGTGGTGGATCATCCATTGAATCAAACGGGGGTACATTGTTCTGCTCATTTAACTGTTCACCCCGTATAGAATCAGCCAGAAATGCCTGTTGTTCTGGAACTTCATGCTGTTCAGAAGAACAATTGGCCCTCAGACATGCCAGATCTTCTGGATTACTTGCTGGTGGAACTCTTACATCATGTTCAGTTTGAGGCAATAGGTGAAGAGTAGGCTCTAATGCAGTTGCACCATTAGGACTCGGTTCATCCTGAAGTGATAAGGTAGTTGCTTGAGATATTGGAATCGTGACTTCAGGAAAAGAACTCAACTCCTGGTTATTTCTTGATGCAGCAGCAATTGTTGGTCCTCCATTCTCGGCATTCTTGTCTGGTAACATTATTGAATCAGTGATCAAATCATCAGGTACACCGCTTAATGGGTTTGGGAATTCAGGCTGATGAGCTGGAACCTCTATGTCCATGGGCAGGACATCTTCTAGCTCAAAAGGAGTACCTGATTTTTCCACTACTCGATTTTGTGTAGTAGTTGCCAAATAATCTAGTGTACCAGGCTGGGAAGCTAGAGCTTCAGGTTCCAACATCAAGTTTTCAATATTTGATTGAATAGGGCACCTTTCTTCTAATCCATTAGAAGTTCCAGTAGGTGCTCCATCTACATAGGTGTTTGTTTGGTCAGAAGAGCCTACAGTACTAAGCACTGTAATTCCAGAAGAACAAGTAATAGCAAGTTCACTAGTTTCCTTCATATTTTCTGCCATAAATCCGGTTACTGGCAGAGGAACATCATTAAAGGAACCTTCCAGTTGACCAGCTTTAGCATTCTCCAACCATTTTTTCTTTAGGTCTTGCTCATTAATTTTCATATCAAACTGCATGCAAATGAGCTTTTCACGCTGCTGCTTCACATGTCGATGAAACCTTCCCATCTTTCTGGAGAACTGTAGTGTTAATAACATTACCTTGTCCTTTATGACAGTAGCATCTGTATGTATGGAGCGAACAAGTTCCACATCAAGATTATGTGCATTTTCCAATTTCCACTTCTCTTCATTCATTTGACTTTCATATTGCACTAATTCAGCTTGATGCACCTGAGCAAGTTCTTTTGACCTCCTAATACAAACTTTATCAATCAAATCTCTTAGTCTATCATACAGCTGATCTTTCGATGACCTAATATCACTTTGAAACTTTTCGTTAGTCTGAAGAACGGCATCGCTCTCCTGATTAGTCTGAAACTTTCCATCACTAACCCTCTCGGTCACTCCTAAATCTGGAGTGTCTGATGCCGCCACTTCTGTATCCCTCCCGTGAAGAGCTTCTTTTGCAGCATCAGCTTTTTCTGGGTGAGAATTTAGAGTATTGTGCGCTTTTACATCCTTCAGCACAACTGCCTGACATGGAAATTTTTCCTTCAATATCCGTAGCCTTGAATAGACAGAAAACGCCTCATGTTCTGTACATTCATAATCCAAATGTCTTCTTGCAAGTGCAAGAGACTCAAGGCGATCCAAGTTGTGCCTTAACATAGAGGCTGCTCGCCAACACTGGAAATTGGGAATAAAAACAAAGAAATCTAATCAAGAAGTTCGGCAAGACAATCATGTGCCTGTGTGTACAATAGGTATCCAGCTCACATGACAAATATAGAGTAAACAATGTGTCCTACAATTAAATTAGAATCAGTATGATTATAATTAAAAGTTTGTAAAGCTAGACCTTTATCAAAAAATTTTCAGTAAATTTAGAGTACGGTATTATAGAGGAAAGCTTAAAGTGGTTAGCTTCGACAATCGAGAGTAAATGAGACGGGTAGAAGTCAAGATCTTGAATTTTATATTATTAGAAAAATAATAATCAACCACAGATAAAAAACTATGAAGCACGGACACGACACGACGATACACAGCATCACGACGATTTTCTAAAACATAGGACACGGACACGGCATGACACGTCAAATACAATAATAAAATTAACAATTTATACTTTAAAAAATATATAAAACATAGTACAAACTTAAATTTTTAAGTAAAAATAATTTGTGGGTAGCATTGAAGTCTCATAGGATCAAGATGAGAACTTCAAAATAGATGTTGTCAGTATTGAAGAGATTTGGGATGTAAATTTATAGTTCACTTTGCAAAATGGGTGGGAGAATAAGAAAAAAATATAATTTTACTTACCGGAATAATTACAGTGAGCACAACAATAAGAGGAAGTAAGACCTCTCGGTGTTGAGGTGAGAGAAGAATAAAAGTGAGCTAGAGTTTCAAATTTTTTACGATTGCTTCATTTCGTAATGTTTGAGAGTAGCAAGGGAGTAAAAAATTTGATTTAGCTTGGTTAGCTCTAACTTATATTACATAAAATTTTAATAATAATAAGAAATAAATTTTTAATTTTATTAGATAAAATTTTAATAATAATAAAATTTTTAAATATTAATAAAAAGTATAAAGAGGAAGTAGATGTATCTATAAGTTCTATTAAAAAATATAATATTAATAAATAAATTTAGCATTAACGTAAATGTATCTAATACTATCTTATGTGTCCCAGAAGTATCCTGTGTCTCAAAAGTGTCATGCATCTCAGAAGTATCCTAAGGTGTTCCCGCAAGTTCAAGAAGTATCCCTTAGTTTTTTTAATATTATTTTATTAAGACACGCCATGTGGCGTGTCCTACACGGTGTCCCCGCATGTTCGTGTGTCCGACATGGATACGACAATTTTTTGAAGCGTGCATGCTTCATAGATAAAAAACAACATTTGGTATTGAATTTAATTTCTTAGACTTAGATGCAATTTGCTTTAAGGTATTCTCCATTTAACTAAATGATATTAGGAAGACTCCATGATCATGAATTTGATGAACAATAAATCTGTTGTACAAATGCATCGTGCAGATCACCTCTTATCTACAATACACTCAAGCAACAACTTCAAATCTCTGAAACACAAAAAAGCCGAAGGAATATGATGCACAACAACGTACTTTGATACCAACATTGATGTCGGATGAAGGTATGAATGAGATCCTTTGATACCAAAACTAATATGAGATGACACGCTCTAATACTAAAGTTGACGTGAGATAGTGAAAATGAGGCTGTTAGAGTTCAGAAGATAAAGAAAAATATGAGAAAAATAATGAATAACAAGGATTTCTAAGATTCTCATACCCTACTCTTTTGAGACATCAATCCCTTTCGGAATCCCAAAACTAACCCATTCCAACATCACTTGTGCACAAAACAAATTTCATTCATTCATTCTCTAAAAAAAATATACATACTCTAGCCTGTTTATAGTCAAATAAATAAAAAAAAGATGATTATAATCCTAAATAATTATCCAAATGTGACAATTCAAACTAATTTAAATTAATTAAATTTATCATTTAAAAAATATTTATCCAATATGACTAAATAAATTTGGATAAACCCAACCAATTTAAATTTGAGAAAAAAATATAGATAAATAATTTGCACCATCATCACAAAAGCATGGTATGAGATTCCAATTGGATAGTTCATCATGTGAATGTCTCCATCAGACAATCACTTATCTAGAAATAATACATTAAAATAAGATTTCATTGCAGTGCCAAAAAACAAAAACTTTACCAGTATCGTAATAGATCATTAAATAAAAACCTTACACAACTATTTGTTCCTAATGTATAAGGAGGGAGAAGGTTATGAATGATTTTACAAGTCATTTCAAATTACTCATCTTACAACAACCTACCAAGTGTTAACCGCATGCAAGATAATTAAACTAAGGGAAAAGCACTTGCAAGTCCCAGAGGTATGAGAGTATTATCATATACTTTCTCATTTTTTGAATCTTATTAGATGAGCTCCATCCCTGCATAAATTCTATTCATATAAGTTCGTGAGTTTATTGGAGTGCTTTCAAATAGCTCCAAATTGATGAACATTGCTAACTTTGGGCTAATTGAATAGGTCCACGTCAATTATCATGTGATAGTTACTGAACTTTACAATTTATAGAACACACCCCCCACCCCAAATCATGCACATCCAGAAAGAAGAACAAAATTTAAAAGGAATAAAGAGTCAAATTCTCTTGCAATAACAGCTTGACGATAGAAGGATCCCAATGAAATGAGAAGCAGAATTCAGATCAAAACATTTAAGTCAATGAGAAAATATAGACCAAAAATTTCCTATTAACACCATGTTAAGCATGGATTAACCTAAAAATCCACAGGAAATGATTTTTTGAAAGATGATAATAAAATGTGAGATAAAAAAAAGGATGTCAACATAATCCAAAGTGCTTTAATTTACAATCTACATACAATGGCCTCCTTTGCTTCAAGTTCATTTTGATCATGACTTGTAAAAAATTATTCTCATTTAACATAATAAAGTATTAAATTTTTTATCATATCCTATATAACTTTTAATATAAATAATTCATAACTCGAAAAATGTATGTAATTACTCTTTAAATTAAATGTCTACAAAAAAGTTGCTTGATTAATCAACAGCATTAACTCCTTAACAACAAATCATAGTGATGAACTCACTTAGAAATACATAAAATTATTATCGTCAACACAGAAATCACCAACTTTGACTATGTTGAGGTTTATTCTATATTTTTTTACATAGCCACTCTCTAGCCCAAAAAAGAGGGGGGGCTGTAGGTTGAAAAATAATGTAAAACTTGACATCTCTTTAATGGATTTCTATCATGTGAATAACTATTATACCCGACTTGCGAAATGCTCCATTAAAGCCTTGGTGTAGCATCAAATGGGCCCCAAGCAAGCGGCACAGTGCTAAATGGACTATAGTTTTTGCACTTCAATGAATGGGTGTGAGCAAAAAGGCTAGTCCACAGGAGTAAAACCATATCCAGATGTTAGAATATTGGATCTTAAATAGGAAAGAAGAAGTTGTATGCTGTGTAGAAGGGGAATCAATGTGCATTGTTTTCAAGAGACGAAATGGACTGGTGTAAAGACTAGAGAAATTGAAAATTTAGGATATAAACTGTGATACATAAGCTATCATTATGGATAAGATCCTAAAGGTTGAGGTAGTCAAGATTATTATATAGGATAAAAGAATCATTTTGATGAAATTCGTTAATGGTGGATAGGTTATTAACTTCATTAATACTTATGTGCCACAAGTGAATTTAACAAAAGGGCTTAAAGCGTTAGTTTTAGGACAACATTTTTTTTGAATCCAGTTTTAGGATAACACAGATGAGTATATTTTAGAAATATTTAATGAGAAAAGGATTATCATTGAAGAAGACCATGAACACGTAAATTAGCAAAATTTATTGTGAGAGAGTACATGGAGACAATGGATTTGGAACCAAAAATGAAATAGGAGAAGCAATTTGAAGCTTGATTTTACTTAATTTTATCACTGCAATATATATAAAAAGAGGAAATCTCATACCATTACATTTAAAAGAGGAGTAATAATAGGCAAATAGATTACTTTCTTTTCTTTTTACTCACACAGATTAGTGGTAATAGATGTCAAAATTCAAAGATGGAGATGTAGTAGAACAATAGTTAAAACAAACAAAAAAAATTATGCCCAAGACTACAACAAGGTTCTACTAAGGTGTTCTTAGATTTTCACTTTGATGATAGAGTAAGTCACTAAGCATATTCATGGTGAGATTTCATAATGCATACTTTTTGCAAATAATATAATTATAACAAATGTGTAATGTCCAGGTATCTCTATTTTCTATATTTTGGTTCTATGGTGAATGTGACTGTTTGGACATTACATGAGAGGTATGAGTTAGGCATAACCTCGTGAACAATGAACGTGAAACCTCGAGTTAAGGCGTACCGTCGTGCACATGAAACGTGAAACCTTGGGTTAGGCATGTGCATACCTAATCCTAAAGTGAGCGATGAAACTTGGCACGATGAACGTGAAACCTCGTGAACGATGTTATGTAGTGTGAATTTTTGGTGTCACGTGTATAGCTAATCCTAAAGTCAGATGTTGGGATAATATGCTGTTGGTGGGCAAGTTTTGAGAGTTGGTGTAAGCTAGCTCATAGTCGTATCAAGTGTTGAGTTGCATGAAAACATGCAAGAGAATAATATATATTCTCTGATTCCGTCCTTTTCTCTCTCATAAACTCTTTCTGACATTCTGGTTCCCTGGAAAATTGGGGGGGTGGGGGAGGAAAATAGCCCAGTGGATAGGACGAACTTGAAGTAGGGGACATTCCAAGTTAATATTCATTTATTACCTTAGAAATGGCAGACACAAGGTAGGCAAATCTCATGCATATAAATATAAAAGAGAGAGCTATGAATCTTTTACTTTATACGGTCCGATGTTCGGCAGCTGACTGTCGGTGCACGTATCGTGGCCGAGGCTTGTGCTAACATCGTGTCTAAGGTTTCATATTCTTATAACATAATGAATGATATTATGGAATTTATCTGTGTGGTACAATGAATCCTGTTAAGGGGTGTTGATATGAACTCTGTACTTTCACACGATGTTAGAAAAGTTTCCTAACATCATGATCGAAGGTTGATATTGAATTTGTTGAGCTAATCTACTGATAGTGTTCTGATAAAATGTTCTTTTAGTATGAGCATTGTCTACTCAATGCTTTGAAACTGACGCCTTTTTGGCAGGTACTCTTCCACTTGGTCAAACACGGGACAAGGGCAAGGGGATTGGCGAGGCTTGAACTGTCACCTTTTTTTCTATTTTTTTTAAATTGTAATAATCATCGTGTACGATGTTTGCTGAGTGAGCAGATAATTGATCTGTAATAGATGTTTTATTTTATGCTGAATTTTGATATCGTCGAACTCAATGTTAATATTCATTTATTACCTTAGAAATGGCAGACGCAAGGTAGGCAAATCTCATGCATATAAATATAAAAGAGAGAGCTATGAATCTTTTACTTTATACGGTCCAATGTTCGGCAGCTGACTGTCGGTGCACGTATCGTGGCCGAGGTTTGTGCTAACATCGTGTCTGAGGTTTCATATTCTTATATCATGAATGATATTATGGAATTTATCTGTGTGGTACAATGAACCCTGTTAAGGGGTGTTGATATGAACTCTGTACTTTCACACGATGTTAGAGTAGTTTCCTAACATCATGATCGAAGGTTGATATTGAATTTGTTGAGCTAATCTATTGATAGTGTTCTGATGAACTATTCTTTTAGTATGAGTTTTGTCTACTCAATGCTTTGAAACTGATGCCTTTTTGGCAGGTACTCTTCCACTTGGTCAAACACGGGACAAGAGCAAAAAGATTGGCGAGGCTTGAACTGTCACTTTTTTTTTATTTTTTTAAAATTGTAATAATCATCGTATATGATGTTTGCTGAGTGAGCAGATAATTGATCTGTAGTAGATGTTTTATTTTATGCTAAATTTTGATATCGTCGAACTCAATGTTTCCCTTGCCAAGAGAATTTTTGGTCACACCCCCACTACCATCAAGTGTAGGATGATTAAGGTAGCAGGATGTGACAAAATGAGACTCATGAAAAAGTTAATCAGAAATTGGAATCTTGGAAGAGAACCTAAAAGCAAAGGGATTCAAATCAAGTAAAAGCAAAAAGAATACATCTATTGCATATCAAAAGTGGAAGAAAGAAGAGGCAATGTTACGAGTCCCTTCTGGTAAGCACTTCAAGTACCTTGAGTCTATTATCCACAATGGTTGGATTATAAAGAAATATTATTAAATCATAAAACTAAGATGTAACGGTTAAAATAAAAAATGTACCGAGAGTTTTATGTGATATGATATACTACATAGTAGTGTATGTTAACTAAAAAATTACCAAACTGTTCATAAGACAAGATTAATATAGATAAGATGTGGACGTTAAGATTGCCACGTGAATAAATTAAAGTGGACAATGCTAAACATCAATGCATTAAAGAAAGGGTGGACATAACACCCATTGAGAATAAGATAAAGGACAGACGTTTAACACAGTTTGGCCATGCCTGTCATCAATCAGTAGAAGTCATCATAGAAATCCAAGTAACAATATTAAATAGAGGAAAGAGTGGATAAGCTCACGGAAAGTGGCCTGGGTCATGAGGAGTGTAGGGAGAATAGAAATCCATGTAACTGAATATAGGGATGTAAAATTTGCTCGAAACTCAAAGCTCGCTTGACTCCCACTCGAGTTTAGCACAATGCGAACTTGACTCAAAGTTAACTCACTCAAAATGAGATTGACAAAACTCGAACTAAACTCGATATTTGTAAACATGTATTTTTAAATATTATTTTTTACTTAATGTAATACATATATATATATAACAATCAATGTATATTTTATAGGTCATAAAGAATGTTTTGAAAAAAATTAAGTTATTTATGTAAATATACATTCTTTAAACTTTTCGACATTATTAATCATAATTGTAATACTTGAAATATATTTTTGCCTATTACATAAATTCAAACACATAGTTCGAACAAACTTGAAATCCGACTCACGCTCAAATGGTTATAGCTTGTCTTGAACCAAACTTAACTCGAACTCAAAAAGCTAAAACTCGAAATGAGGTTAGCTCGCTTGAACTCGAGTCTATTGCATCCTTAAGCTGATCCAAGGTAGTTGGGATTAAGACTTTGTTGTTGTTGTAGGTGTTGAGAAAATGAAATCAATCAAATCACCTAACTAAAGCTAGAATTCAATTGAGAATATTGTAAGAGAAAATACAATTTCTATTACAGTGAGATAAAAGTAAAAAGAACTCACAACCAATTCCAATCGAAATAATAAGCATCATCTCACCAGCGATATCTTCAAAGCTTGCAAAACAGGCACTTGTTTAGAGGAAACATCGTGATTGTTCATAATATACTCCAGAAATTCTTCAGCCATGCTTTTCACAGTGCCCTGCAAATTATACAGCAGCTATGCAAATTCAGATACAATGATTGGACAGCCCCACAAAAGCTAAGTTCCAGATCACCAGAGTTTTTCCGTTTCTTTCAAAATGATGACATTCAAAAATTCAAAAATACCATACCATCTATCAGTTATTCAGAATCTGTCAAAGCATGCAATGCGTAAGTATGGTGCCATATATACTACATTACATTAACAGATTATCACTATTGCTTGAATTATAAGAAAAAGTAAAATATGTATCACTACAGTATAGAGACCACCACCTTGTCCCTGAAACTTCTAACAACCCAATACTTCACAGAAACATATCAAAAACGCTTCCATAGATTAGGAAAAAGGTTCATGTGATCCGTAAGTAGTCAAAAGCCAACATTGACTGCATACTGGACAGAATGTAAACAAAGTCATGCAAAAAGTATGTTCATTTAGTAGCTCTTTTCTATAACATGATTTCTACATACAATGATGGAAACATATGAGATGATCAATCACACGTAGATCCACAACAATTCTTAACTATGTCTTCTAAATTGGACAAGATTGTCTGGTTGAAGTACCAAACCTACTCTATAAAGAGCCAACACACAAGACCAGAATGAACCTACTTCGACCTTCATAGAAATGAGAAAGATGGGCAATTATATAGGACCTGCACAAATTCATTACCACAATTAAACCTCAATAGATTACAGACAGCCCTGCAGCATTTTCCGTCATACAGACCCATAAAAAAATACAGTAGTAACCTATGCAACCTATCCATCCTTCCATATCAATGTTAGTAAAATCAATAACAATGCCCATAGTGAACCACAGCTAATGAGCCCAGCTGGTTGGCATTATTGAGTTAGTGGATCAGAGAGCTACAGTTAAAATTTCATCTTCCCTATAGAGACCATATTACCACAGGCTGCAATGTAGCAGTGGAGAAGAAGCAAAAGTAAGCAATAAAAATCCATAACAAAAATGTGATGTAATTGCACCCTCCAATGCAAAGTTTTCTTATTATGTCCCAAACGTAAACTATCCATGTGTTTGAAAGTTTACTTCAAAATGTGGTGAATGTGAATTGCCTTCATCTTTCTTATATACAACAATCCCTTTGGTGCATAGTTAAATTATTAAACAATTTACTTCCAAAGTAATCCTATCTCAGAAGTGTAACGATTAAATTTTAAGCAGTCCACATATCACAACCATATTGAATGTAAGCTTATCAGAGTGCTTCATAATTCATGCTTAGTTGAATACATCTTTCCAAGCTATTACATTGGTCCTACTGCTTATTATGGCCATCTTGATCATTTCCCCATCACTTTTACCATTAAATTATGCCCCTAAAATTTCTATTGCATATCATTGGCAGGTAGTCACACATTCTTTTTACTTGCATTGGTTTAATTTGTTCACTCTTACATATGTCAAACTTTGGCCTTCATCCGAAGGTCCCATTTGGCAATACAACAACAACCAAACCTTTATCTCACTAGGTGGGAATGACTACATGAATCTTTTACTTTTATTGTACTCCATCAGTTAACAAAAACCTTATTTACCTTTAAGAATGTATAATCATTTCTTATAGTTTCTTGCCATGTCTTTTTACATGAGCAAGATCCAACAACCCAACTTTTTTGGGCTTCAATCGGCCTACAATTTCTATTTCTAAACAATCTAAGCTGACTCTCTCTTAATTTATCCCCAATTAATGCTAATCCAACTTTCTCACATATATACTCATTTCTCATTTGGCAACTACCAAATGAAAAGAATAATATGATTTGGCTTTTTTCCTTTCCTACATCATACATTAATTTTAAATAATAAAATATCAATTTAATTTCACATCTTACATAGGACTGTAAATGAACCAAGCTGAGTCGAGTAGTAGTCTGTTCAAGTTTATGTTCATTTACTAAAACCAAGCTGAAGCTCGAGCTCAAGCTTGTTTGAGTTCGGTTTGCAAACAAAAAGGCAAGTTTGGGTTTGGTTCATATTATTCGAAACTAGCTCACTAATGTATCTATGAACGAGCTTGTATATATCTAAATTCAAAAACACGATATAAACAAGCTCTTATATATTAATTATGAAGAAATTTTTTCTTATTAATAAACAAGATATACTAAAATCTCTAAAAAAGATTAAAAAGCATTATATCGAGCCTTGTAATCGAGCATATTCATAAATTTCATATAAACTACTTATCAATATTAACGAGTTGAATGCTAGTATATTTAAACTCCTTTATTTATCAATCAAGCAATTAAAATTATGCTTATGCTTGTTTGTTAATAATATTGACGAACTAAACATAAATGAGATCTTATCGAACCAAACATTGACTTGTTCCACAAACGCTCAATGCATTTACAGCCCTGATTCCTAAACAAACTCCAATATAAAAAATTAGCTTTATTTCATATGCTACACAATTTTCAAGGCAATTATCAACTTTATTTCTCATCCTACATAACTTTTAATATAATAAATTAACTTTATTTCTCATAATAGATACATCACTAAGCAGTCCAAAAATTTCCAAAGATAAAATCTTCCTCAAACCAAATAGGAAGTTAAAGTATAACCATCTCCCTATATTCTAGAAAAAACAAATAAATTGAGTTTATATTTTATGCATGTATTGCTATACAGAGCTAAATCCATTCTCTCATTATCCTGCTATCATTCATGATGTTCCAACTAATTAAGTTTAACCGTTTGATAATAGTATGAACCTGCCATTTATTTGATAAATCTTTTTGCAATAACCACCACACAAGCCTATTAATATACTTTAAAAAAAATATGTGCTTCACTTAATATAACCAACACATAAATCAAAGGAAAAAAAAGATGATTTAATTCGCTAGAGGCACTTTGAAAAAATTGTTGACAAAATAATAGCTTTGAAACAATAGTAAAATATACCTGAAGATTAAGTATGTCACACAGTTTTGCTAACTCCGGTCTAAGCAACATCAGAAGAGTCCTCTGTTCTTCAAGCTTTGGCTCCCAAGGTTGAGATTCAAGTAAATGAGATTTCCGGGTCTCTGAAATTGCGTCTAAAGTGCCAAAATATCCAAGAAAAATAAATCACAAAATTTATATACAAAGTGAATGAAATATGTCATGTATCTTCAAAGGCTATGATAAAGGATTAACGTCAAAGTTCCAAGACTGATAACCTTCCTCAGTATGGCAATACAGATAATAAGAAGTGAGATGCAGTGCATGGATTAAATACTCACATATGCCAATTCATGCAGGTGGAAGATCATCAGCTTTTTACTAAGTTCTCATGTAGTTTGACCAGAAAATAAATATTTTACCTTTAACAGCATCCCTTCTTTCTTGAGAACAAGTAACTGATGTAAATGGATCCCCAATGCTGTTGATTTTTCGACGCTTCTTCACTTCATCATTCTCGGCTTCATGCACGTTCATCGATTCATCCAAATTATAAATTTTTCTTCGGATTCGTTGGGAAGGCTTGGAAATATACAACCACTTTGGATGTCTCCCCTCCAGTAAACTTGACCAGAAACTGGGAATATCTTTATCAGGGACAAGAACACCTTCCTTCTCCCCTACTAAGACTATACTTTTTGAATAGGATGCTCCACTCCTGCTGACCTTGTTGAGAAAGCAAGGGACTTTTCTGTTGGTTTGAGCTTCCCCATGGACCTCCTCTAATATTTCTGAAGTAACATCATTCAAAAGGTTAACAACGTCCGAGGATGTCACAGAAATACAAGTTGTCCTGGCATTCAAGTGGAATCCATCAAGTTTCTGGAATAGATTGGAGGCACCCCATGCAAGTAGAGAATGGGCAACATTACGACTTGTGCTCTGAATATTGCTTTCAATGGGTGTGTCATGCTTTGCAAGAATTAGAAGTTTCTCTTCCACTGTAAAAGACGTATAAAGACGAAATACCCTTATGCTAGTACTCTGTGGTTGAAAAGTTATTTTCTGAAGACCTCTTACATCACTGAATGGATTCCAATCACTATTAAATAGAATAACAACATCGACAGAGTAGAGCTTAACACTTGGAAGACATGCACGGCTCTCAATCAGAAACACAAATCTGCCTGTTTTCCTATCATTGAACATATTTTGAGCAGTTAACTTCTTCGACATGATCAATCTAGTCTCAATACGTTCATATGAGTCCACACCAAATCTTTGTTGGAGAAAATCATCCAAAATATCACCCAGTGAAATTTTTACAGGTCCTCCTACAGACTTTGACACAGATTCTCTAAAGTAAGGTCACGCATATTAATGAGAGTGCATCAAAATATCATGCACAACAAAATTAATAAATATGCAAACTTGAAGTACATAGCAAACACACACACAAGAAAATTTATTGCACAAGCATAATTTCCGCGTTCTTTCTATCTGGCTCCTGCTTTCAAAAAGTATTATGATTGCTTAGCTTGCTCATTACACCACCCAGTTTTCCTAACAAATAAGAAGGCAACTAACGACTCTTATGCAGCCTGAAAGCCCATTTTAGCGTAAAAAATAATCAATCCAACGTTGCTTGATTACTTCTCCTTGAAGGATGGAAACAGAAGAAGACAAAACATCAAGTTAGACATAGTGCCATCAAGTACAATTCCTGCAGCGAAAAATTGGTAAAAAGTAGTCGTATGCGTAAGCAAAGCTCCTGTGATGTTTGAAATTCGTACCAAAGGAAATTTATGCCTGGCAATGAATCTCTCTGTTGCATGATAAATGTTTAGGCATAGTGATAGGGACATCTTATTGATTATCAGTCCATATCAGATCATGTCATGATCCTATGCCATGATGCTGGTTGGAAGCTGTTGATTAACACTATTTTATTATTTGGGAAGTTTGTTAAATAATTGGCAACTAGCATAAAAGTAGTCGAATAATAATGACATTAATCCTTTAAGTTTTTTCGTGAGGCCCTAAGGTTCGGCTGAGAAAAGAGGTGGGTTGCATCAGATAGTCGACAACCAGCGTAAAACTGGTCGAAGAATAATTACATAAATCCTTTAAGAAATTGCGCTAAAGCTAGGGAGCTCCTTGAAATCCATGTGCCATATTGCTTGAATACAATGAAAAATGAGCAAACGTCGCAACATTGTTGCCTCGATGTAGTGATAAGCAAAGAACATTTCCCATAGCATGAATGGATGCAGGTAAAAAAGCTGGTCCAAGACATTAGAATAAGATTAGGAACATAAAAAATAGGTACTCTGACAGACAAGTTAATAGAGCTAGTGAATATTACAATTTATAGTAGAATTAATATTTTATTGCTTCAAAAACGAAATGAGTGGGAGAGAAAGCTAAAAAAAATTGATGACTTATACTCCAAGTTTTAGCACTCGGATAAGAATAGGACTAGAATGAGGTGATTATGGTTCTAGATAAGAGTTTTAAAGAAAAAAAATTCAAAAGAAATAGAGATAGAATTATAACTTAAAACATTTTAATCGATAGAAAGACTATTAACATTGTAAGTATGTATGTTCCAAAAACAAGTTTGAATGCGAATATAAAAGAAAACTTTGAAATAATTTGAAAGAATTGATTCAAAAAATCCACGAGAGGAAAAAATTTGATCAGACGAGATCTAAACAGTTGGAAGTGTTACTAAAGAA
Organism: Apostasia shenzhenica; assembly: GCA_002786265.1. Classification (NCBI taxonomy): domain Eukaryota; kingdom Viridiplantae; phylum Streptophyta; class Magnoliopsida; order Asparagales; family Orchidaceae; genus Apostasia; species Apostasia shenzhenica. Next base: position 3,199,838 of record KZ451942.1, on the reverse strand, counting down.
TTCAATATTATTCATGGTGGCATAGTTTTGGGGAGGCTAATGAGAAAGGTAAAACAATTTGAGTTTTAGCTTAAAACTTTATGAATGCTAAAAAAAAGAGAGAATAATTTAATTATTTATAAAAATGAGCATTCTAAAATGTAGTTAATTATTTCCTTGTAAGGAAAAGCACTTAGATTGTAAAGACTGTAAGATTATTCCAAGTGCAAACTTAAGTTAATTTAAGCATTTTTAATTAATTAAATAATAATATAGGCATAATTAAGAAAAAATCAACAAATAGAACATGTTTCGGATAGCATTAACTGTTACGCAGGCGACTTCTATTAAGCAAAAGTCGCCCAGCGCATGGGTGACTTCTTTTTAAAAAAAAATAAAAAATTAATTTAATTTAACTATATAAAAATTTGAATATTAAATATTATATATATTACATTAATTTATTAACTATTAAAATAAAAAATTTAAATATTGTTATCACATATACTATTCACATATACCGTTCTTTTTTAATAAAGATAATGCACAATAACGTATACATCTTTTTACAAGAACTTATACATTTTATTATTTAATTTATGAAAATTTATATTTTATTTATTCTTTAAAATATAAATTAATTATCTCAAATTTATTAAATTAGTTTTATTTTAATAAAGATAATGCACAATAACATATACATCTTTTTACAAGAACTTATACATTTTATTATTTAATTTATGAAAATTTATATTTTATTTATTTTTTAAAATATAAATTAATTATCTCAAATTTTATTAAATTATTTTTTTTAATATTAATATATATAATAGTTAATATTCAAATTTCTATATAGTTAAATTAAAAAAAAATTATCATTTTTTTCAAAAGAAGTCACCCGGTTAAATTAATTTTCATTTTATAATTTTTTTTTTAAAAAAAAGTCGCCCACCGACCAGGCGATTTCTGTTATTACAGAAGTCACCCACACTGCTTAACAGAAGCCGCTCGTCTGCCGGGCGACTTCTTAACTAACGGCACCAGTTAACGCCGTCTGAAACATGATATATTTGTTAATTTTTTCTTAATTATACTTATATTATTAATTAGTTAATTAAAAATGCTTAAACATCATTGCAAACTTAATTACCAAATATCAACTAATTTAAATAATCTGTGACAGATTAGGAAGAAATCAAACAAGCTTTACGACATTATTTTCAATTTTACTTCTTTTAAGTCTGCAGTATCGTCACATCCGTATTGTATTATATCCATATCGTTGTATCGTACTCGTGTTACATAGATACAAGATGCAAAATAAGTGAACTTTTTTATATTAAAAATTATGTAAGACATAATTAAAATTAATTTAATATTATTTTTTTATATTTTTTTTATAATGAATGAACTATTTTGCTTTTTGACATGACCAAAGTAGTTGTTTGGTTCATGCCTGAAAAGAAGCTAAATATTATTTTATTAATATTTTAAATTTATTATAAATTTTAATAATTTTAACATCCACCTAAATTTCAACATTAAAAATCTATTTTATTTTACATCCAACACAATTCAACTATATTTTATATCTTACACACTTTCTAATATTAAAACAAATTTTTCTCCCACCAAATCTATAAATAAAATCTTTTTTTTTACCCAAAAATAACTCTCCAACTAAACGAAGCTTAACGAAAAAGAAAGATAGAGAAAAGTACACCTCAAGGAAAATGATATTCCATACAGATGAAAAAAGTTACTTTTATAATCTTTCAATGGCAATTGTGACACATTAATTGATTTAAGTGATTTCAACATCCACAGAGGAGAGAAATTTCTCCTACATCTGCCGTATTAGTAAAATTGAAATTTCAGAAATTTTAAAGAAGATAAATCATGAAAAATCAGTAGAATCAGGTGATATTCTAATTAATATTTGAAAATACATGAGAGAATAAATTAAAATAAAGAATTCATGTTGCTAACCCTACCTACTGAAATAAAAGCTTGATTGTTATTATTTTGTTTGTTATATTCTAAGGGCTTGTTTGGTTGGAGGATAAATTTGGGTAAGAAAAAAGAAAATATTTTATTTTATAAAGTTGATTGGAAAGAAATTTATTTTAATATTGGGAGGTGTGTTGGATGTGAAATAAAGTTGATTTTAAAGTTGAAATTTGTGTTGGATGTGAAATAAAGTTGATTTTTAATGTTAGAATTTGTGTTGGATATGAAATAAAGTTATTAAAATTTATAATAAATTTAAAATATTATTATTATATTTTTTGGCCAATTTTTGGGGTTTTTCCAAACATGCCCTAAAAGCTTGTTATGAGTTTAAATTAATCAAATCTTAATTATTTATTTATCAATGTGCTTGTTTAGTCCCATATAATTCACCTTTATGCCAAGATGAAATTAGTTATTTTAAATAGACCATGTGCTTGAACATTTGGATGACTTTGGTGAATGAAAATTTGCATTTGTATACAATCTAGCTCTAAAATGGTTAAGGATAAGGATTTCAAAAGGGATTGATATCTTGAAAAAGAATACTTAAAACCCTTAGTTATCTACTTTAATTTCGTTGCTTTTTGACATCACCTTTTCACTAATGTTTTATATTAATTTTGCTATTGGAGAAAGGCTCCACATTAGCCTCCATGTCACCATCTTGTCTCTCACCGCTGTGCTCTACCATGCTTTCTCATCATTGTAGCCCTACATGTCTACAACCCGCATGCCTTGCGTCCTCGCACGACCACTACACGCATTATGACCTTTCGTAATCCGATAGATCCCACCCCATGCAGCGTCTCCCACATCTTCGCACGTGAATCCATGAGAATCCCCCTACACTAGCATAAGACCTCCCAATTTGTGAGAACTTGCACAGATCCATGATCTTACAGACCACATGAACTAGTGTAGACCCCATGATCGCGTGTTTGGCTCAAGACCCCACTAGTGCTAGTCACTTGAGGACTTTGCACCCCATGAGACACCATGACCAGGCCCATCTGGACCCCATGTCTCACCCAATTCCAATGTGACCAAAATGCACTACAGGCCCTACACTGATCCTCATCCCTCCACAGCATTGTTGTAGCTCTACGCTTCCCCAAGTAGCCTCACTACTCCACAAGGCCTTTGTTTTTGTGCTTGACATCCTCCAATTGTAAGTCACCATTATGCCTTGCATGACACCCCTTATTCTACCAATAGGCTATCATGCATCCTAGCAATGCACCATCGTACGCACCTCACGCACATCCTACAATTAGACTACACAACCCCTTGATTCAATCCTTTTGGTGTAAGGGCAAAATTTCTAATCTAAAATCAATAACTACAAGTTGATTTAATTTAAATTAAAATTGTCATTCATCTAGATTGTTAGATTTGCTTGATTGAGTAAACCTCAAATTTATTTCAGTAATTTTAATGGCATTTAATTTATGAGAAAAAGCCAATATATATTTCAAAAAACTCATCTAAATTACTGAATATAAATATAAGCCCTAATCTAAGTCTATTTGAATTTATTTAAATTTTAAATTAATTTAATTTATAGGTTTTCAAATCATCTTGATTTATCGCATAATTAGATTTAGAAAAAATTTACATTTACTTGAGATGATTTTATCATTTAAATTTGTTGATCTAGAATTCATATTTACATTAAAATTTCTCCAATATCAAATTATAATTAAAGCATACAAATTTGCTTGTCCTGTATAAGATTTGGTTTAGCATTTCATTTAAGTTTTCTTAAGTTCATTTCTATCTTTCATTTCATATACCATTATAGGATTCCACACATTCAGTCAATCCTGTTCTGATCACAAGAGATATAATTCCACAAATAGTTCTTACAAAGATGCACATCAATGTGATCAATGATATAATAATAAAATAGAGACCCTTACTTTTAATGGTAGATGAGGCTGTAAAAGTCTTACTAGGTTAACGTCATTCATAAAGGATAGAACACCAAATATCTCAAAATTTTCAAGTAATTTGAATACTAAATCATATGAAGCATGGGAAGGAAACTTAATTGCTAGTTTATCACTACAACTTGATCAAACTGGATAACGTTCAATTCAAAAAATTAATGCTTCTTGGTCAGGTTAGGATTCATATCAATGATGTTTAGGATCATTGGTGTGAATAGCTTCCAAAATTTATGGCAATTCTAAGGAAAAACAATATATCCTTGAAACTTATTTTGAATGTATTCTAAGGATGATAGAATTTTTACCAAAGGACGACAATAGCAATTGGGTATATCGATAGGTTCAAAGATTATCATACTACGTAGAGTTTCTGAGAATATCAGAGTTTTCATAACTAAATTCTTAACAAGTTTACAAAATGATATATATGATAAATTATACCAGCATTGGTTCAATATACTTGAAAAGGTTTATCCGCAAACCTGAGATAATAAGCAAGCCCATAGATTGTTAGCATCCCAACATCTTTAGATTTGAGATAGTATTAAAACTAATCATAAGTCTATTTTTATAAGACTAACTATTACACATGTTCCTATTATTAATCCACCTCTTTTAAAAAACCCAATAAACAAAATCTCTCTATTAATTTTTCTCGGGTAAAAACAACTCATTCCCTTTCTTCTTTTTTGTCATGTCATTTTTTGTCTTTCCTTTTTTCTTTTTATATAAGCAAGATCAAATAATCCAACTCTCCTTACTGGTGCATCTATCGGTCTATGATTTACATATTCAAACCATTAAGCTGACCCTCTCAGTGCTTATCCTCAATTAAAGTTGCTCCAATCTTCTCATAAATCTATTAATTTCTCATCATATCTTTTTGTTTATTACTTTTTTAATTTATGTTTTTGCTTTGTAGGCTATCATTTTGCACCATAAAACATTGTTGGTCTTATTATTATTTTATAAAATTTGCCTATAAGTCTAAATGAAAATTTTCTATTATGAAATATACCAAATGTATTTCTTAACTTTATTTATTTCGTTTGGATCCCACTAATGACATCACCATCTAATAACATTCTATAATAAAGGCAAATTATATGGGACTCAATGAACTTACTGATAAAAAGAAAATAAATAAGGACTTGACTAATTCAAACTTGTTAAAAACTTTCTGACTAATAAAATAAAATAGAGATAACCACATCATTCATAAAACATCATGACATAGGATTTGATCTGGATTATCCATCAACAAAATCTCCCCATCAATTCTTCTCGGGTTAAAACAACTCATTCATTGTGTTCAGACACAAGGGGATTTGATTGAGAATTTTTTTATTATAATTAAATTATATCAAGCCTAGGGTTTAGGTCTATATCTTTTTGTAAGGGTTATGGAGGCCCTGACTGGATTTAAGATGAGGTATTTTAGTCTATGTTTTTCCTTAATGATATTCTTCTTATTGATAAGATTAGAAATAGGGCTAAAGCAAATTATGGAGGAATACTTTAAGGTCTAAAACTTTTATCCTAGTACATTAAAAATTGAATATGTGAAGTGCACATTTAGTCAAAAAAAAGCATTTGTATTGGTAATGTGATGATTGATGATGAAATTATTAATAATAGTGGGCGCTTTAGATACCTTATATTAATCATATAAAATTATGATCAAATAAATAATGATGTCTTTAGCAGGTTCCAAGTAGAATGGATAAAATGAAGAAATATATCTGGTATATTGTGATAGAAAAATTTTACTTAGACTTAAAATTATTTTATTCTAAGGCCTAACACAACTCTCCGCATTTTTCATTGAAGACTTTAGGAGTCGACAATAGCATGTTCTCAAAAATTAATAATAATAATAATAAAGAATAAAGACAAATTAGATGAAAAAGGTCCACATATTACGAAGGACTGCTAAATTAACTACAACAAAATCTTCAGAATTCGTAATTGAACACCGAAGCTTCCAATAATTAATATACATACCTGATATATAATCACCACCCTCAGCCCGCGACCCTTCATCTCCTGAAGAATTTTCTCTAGCAGGAGAAGCTTACCGCTTGCATGAACTTCAGCATTAAAATAATCCATACCTTGCAATCCTTTGGTTAGGGAGTTACGAAGCTCTCCATCAACCAAGTAAGGATGGTCACAGCACTGAAGGGGATAAAAGAGAGTAATTAATTACATATACATGAAATATAGCATAAAGCAAAGTTTACAAAAAAATAAATGTCATTTATTAAGTCACTATACGTTGCAAAATATGCGCAGCAGAAATGTGGAGAATGTGCATACCCTTTTAGTAGCCATAAGGACATCATGAATCGTTCCCACCAGATCAGATCTTGAATTTGAACGTAGGACATCAGAATTTGAAATAAGGGTTTCACAATACTCTTCCAATTGCACATTAGAAAGAGGAACTGGAACCCAGTACTCCAAAAATTTGGATGAGTCAGCTTTGCGCTCATAAGCAACATAGCACATCAGTTTCTCTCTCAAATTACTAATTAAATCAACAGTTTGGCCATTGTCAAGGTTTGAGATACTCAAACCATCGTTCTCTGCTCCAGTGCCAATGAAGGAGAGAAAGTTAAGGAACTGAGAGAGGCTTCCCTGAAATTTCCAAGACTGGTTAAGAAACAACTATTTAATAACTTCAGTGAATAGACTCATTACCTTTAGTTGACCATTGAAAAGCAGCACTTTAAAACCTGCATTTAGACTTTTAAATTGTTCAAGATAACTAGATATCTTTGAGTTCTGACATTCATCGACTAATACTGCTTCCCATCCAATGCAAGCTAAATCACCCAAGTCCTGTGCAGCAGCAAGAAATGATCACTAATTACAAATCAATAAACTAAAATACAACTTGAAAAGTATGGACAATGCCAGTCAAAATTGATACTCATAGTTTTAAGTTTTTTTAAAAAAATGTATGGTGCCTAAAGACATGCACATATTCTTCCAAAGACGAGCATATATTCTTAAAAGTAAGACATGCACATATTCATCAAAGCAGACATAAGGACAGGTAACTAAATATAGAGAATGAAGACATGCGTACGCAAAAGACAGCAAAGGATGCACGCACACATAAAATAGGAATGCCAATATATTAAGATAAACATCAGACATATGTATGATAGTTAAATAGTAAAAGCAATCCACTGGCATAGGAAAATAATTACAGAATAACATACTTCAACAATTGCATCAGGATCCGACAAAAGAACTTGAAGCATTAAGCAACCGCTTTCCTCATAGAATTCGAGTTTTTGGATCATCTTCCGCGTATCTTTACTACCCAGGTACATAATTACACTTAGAGATGGTGCCAAGCGAGCAAACTCAGCTTCCCATAGGGGTATGGTGCCCGATGTAGTGATAATAAGAGATGGCCGGCATGCATAGGACTGCAAAGAAAGAAGAAACAGGACTGACTTGGATATTCGTTCCTGCAGAAACAACATTCCTTAAGTGTCAGTATATAATTTAGAATAACCAAAATTGGGATTAGGCACACAATGGCAAGGACATCATGCAAACAGATTATGCAGCTCAAACTCCAAGCAGAAACAGTGATTATTGAGGAACTTGGATGCTAGGTCACTGGGTCAGTATAATTTAAAATAAAATAATCATATGTTCATTACATCAGAAATGAAAGTAATATTTAACAGATTTATTAGGTATTATGGAAGGACCAAAACAACAACAGACACCATCGACCAAATAGATATTTCAAATATGAATAAACAGGTTTTAGATCCAAAGGAGGCACAAAGAATGCTAAATGGATGAGATGACTAAGAAATAACAAAGGCTTATAGAGAAACAATATTAAGGCAAGATGGCGGGTTATCCCATTATGATGTATATTCAAAAACAAGAATTTCTTCATAAATGCAAGAATTACAACCTTAAACTACGAATGAATCAGAAAGGAGATTAGTATAGCAATTGTTAGGATACACAATGTGCAGCTATTTCTACTTAGATAATATATAATCAGAGAAAGATCATGAATAGTTTATTTGGTCTTTGAAACATATTATTCTCAAAGTTAACATCCAATTACTACCACATTTTTTATTGAAACCTATGAAGCATGATACGACGTAGACAAGGAAATACGATCACCTTTCAACAAATAGGACATGTCATTTCTTGAATACATTAAATAAATAAATAAAATTATTTATTTATTTAAATAATATATGTGACTTATCCTATAAGCTATATCTTTTTTCAGTAGTCTTTTTCTTCATATATTTCACATAAACACTCACCATGTACAAGACTGGTTGACAAGTCACTTGAAAGGCATAGAGACTACAAAGGCAATCACTAAATCTAAAAATTTAACTAATTTCAAACAAATAAATACATGTTATCAGCACTAAACAATAAGCTTTAAAATTTTTTAGTAATATATGAAAATATAATGCTGCAATGTCCATTCAGACATTTCAAAGTAAACAAAAAAGATGAGGAAAATCTTCACTTGTCAGACATTAGATATATTAGGATACCAAAAAGAGAAAAACAGTCACTTTCATGTTGCAAGAGCTGCATAATCATACTATCACAACTACTTCATCTCCAAATTATAGCCCTAGCATCAAAACAAAGAATGGAGGAAGAAGAAACAGAGAATGGAGGAGGAGGAAGAAGAAGAAACAGTGAATAAAGGGAGAAGAAGAAGAAGAAGAATGGAGGAAAAAGTGATGCAAGATGGCCAACAGCCGAAGCTCCTTGATGTGAGGACAGCGGGTGTGGTAAAAGGCATGCACTAAAAAGCAATAGTGTAGGCATTGTTGATTCCTCCAATGTAATTATGATATAATCATGTGTTTTGATGTTTATCATCACGTTTAAGTTAGTAGTAAACTAATTTCTTTATTGAGTTTCTTTGTAGGCTTGTAGGTATTGTCAAGTTGATGCTCCATACATGAAAGAAACTTGGGAAGAACAAGCTTGATATGCAAAGTGTTGGAGTGAGCCAATTAAAATTACAAGCCATGGAAATGAAGAACTATGAAGACCAAATATTTATTTGCTTAATTAAGTGTTAGTCTTATAATATATGTAGAAATTATCATAAGATTTCCTTACAGTGCTAAGAGAAGTGTGGATCATGATTTGAGCACTTAAGATGTCGTTATAGGTTGGTTAGATTGTATTTAAATCAAGATGGATTGAGTGACCCAACCAATACATGAATTTACAGATTTATTGAATTCAATAGATCAAGCAATAGATCAGAGATATTTGATTGATCAGAGACAATTGATTGATTAAAGCAATCTGAAATGTGACTGCTAAGGATCCAATGACTATTTGATCGATCAAAAGCAATCTGGCAGCAGCTTTTACTAGTTAATGGAGATCTTTTCTACATAAATGGATGAGGGGTTTTAGGCCATGTTGATGCTTTTCTTGAGCATTATATAAATGAAGGGATACCACTCAAAAGATATAGTTAAACACACCACAGTGCATAAAGATGACACTGTTGCACTTTATGAAGAGGAGACTAAGCACAACTCTAAGGAATAGCAACATGAACGTGTTGAGAGGCTCTTTGGTACACATATCCCCTTTCACATTATGCTAGCCAAAGCATATAAAAGATGGTGAAACTATATGGGCTTTAAGATGATCGATATGGGACAAGGTTGCTTTATTATAAATTTTGCAAGAATTTGAAACAAGAATGAAGTGTGGCTTAGTGGGCCAAGGGGATCACTATACTTATCAGACTATAGTCCCGATTTGCAGAACTGGTCCATAGTGATTCTATGAACTCGGGACCACAGAACCAGCCTGATTCTTCAAATTTTTAAAAAAAAAACAAAGGGGGCCGACCAATGCTGGCAACAACAATCAAATGACTGTTTCAATGCCATTTTGGCTATTTTCTCATATGTAAATACTCTATAAATTTTACATATACAAATTCTCAAAATTCTGAACATCTTTCTCACTCTTTTGCTCAATTATACAATTTTCAAAATCAATTTTAGCACTTCAATGGCTAGCCAACATCGATCCACCACCGGTGCTTCCTCAAATTGCCAACAGCTTACAGATCCGAATTACATCCAGGAATTCGAACACCTCCCACCTCTTAGTGAACATTTTGACAAAACTTACACGTCAGATCTCGATCTTTATGAAGAACATGATCCCAACACTAGAGATGAGGATAGCGGAGATGTTGGCATTGGCATTAGCATTGGCACTGGCTTATTAACCTAATCATCAGGCATCACTAGCAAGGCCAAATCTAAATGCAGTTTAGTATGAGAACAATGCAGTTTGGTATGAGATCATTTTCATTTACAAGTAAAATCTAATAGCAATCCGAAGAGACACGAGTACATTGTTGTTTGCAATTTGTGCAAAAATCAATATTCGTACAAACCAGTAGTACAAGAGGTGGGATTGATACTTTTAAGAAGTATCTAGTTAAATTTCATAAATTTAATAAAAAAAAATTGCCAACAAACTATCGTTAAAGGTAGTCAGATATAGCTAAATCCATAAAGTGTGTCAATGATTTTGTCGTTTAAGAATTCTAAGGCACATAGAGGTTTCGGTCAATTTGTTGTTAAAATCAAACAACATTACACAATATGTGAGAATGATAATTACTAAAACTATATCATTCAATATCTACGGCCACTATATCAACATATTTCTAGACATACACTAAAAAAAGATTGTATGATTATGTATAAGGAATACAAAAAATCTCTCGTTGAGCATCTTATTTACATTCCTTGTAGGGTTAGTTTGGCTTCTGATATCTAGAGTAGTATTAACGAAAAAAAATTCTTTGGTCGTTACTTGTTAATAAATTGAAGGTCAGTGGGAAATGCAAAAATGTATTTTATTAAATCTTCTAAATGAATCTCAAACTAGTGCTACTATATTTCATATATTCACAATATTTGTAAAATTTATCACGCTGAAAATAAATTTTTTTCAATTATTATAGACAATGCTTCGACAAATAATGTTGTAGCTAATTTCTTACAACAAGATTTGAAAGTTGAATTGTCACTTTTCAAATCTCTTTTTCACATCTAGTGTCCTTGTCACATCATAAATTTGTGTTTCCATGGATTTTACTACCAAACAGCTGGCTATTGATAAAATTAAACACATAAACATGTGGATTGGCTTAAATTGAAATGGAAATGAATTTGTGCCAATCCCAACAAAAATTGCATCAAAATTTCTTGCCCGTTAAAACTAGATGGAATTCCCTTCATTGTTTGATTGAATCGGTTTTGCCATACAAAGATTTGCTAATTGCTTTTTAAAGTTCACATACGATTAATGATAATCTTTAATTACAACCATTTGATAGGGTTTACTTTAAAAATGTTTTGAATTACTATCTATTTTTAGATAGGCCACTAAAATTTTTTCTGGCTTCTACTACCCAACCTTACCTATATTTTTATTATATGTTTTCAGATGTTTAAAAAATTTTAAAATTTAGATTAAATCAGTTCTTCAATCTTTCGTGCAGATATGGAGGAAAAAATTTTAAAAATACTGGGAAAAAATTTCCCTCTTATATTACATAGCTTTTCATGCTTGATCCTTACCAAAAGACTAAAAAATATTAAAGCTTTTTATGTAAAATATTCTGACTTCTTAGGAAGTAATATTAATTCTAAAAAAGTATCAGTTTTTTCAAATCTTCAAAAAAAAATTCTGTATTATAATGAATAGGCAACAAATAAGAATGTGCTAAGAAATTATAAATAATGTTCTTATATACATAGAGCTAAATGAAGAGTTGTTATTTGACAATGTACAATGGAAACAAAGGACTTGTGGAACTAAGGCTTGGTGGTTATTGTTGTTGTAAATATTGCTAAATACACTTAAATCTTTTTGACCAACAGAATTCAGAATAACGGGATGCAAATTAAGTACCTGACATAGATGATAAAATCCAAAACATAAATGCTTATTCATATATATCAAGTGAAACTTGAGTTGAACTAAATTCCTTGCCAGCCAGTTAACTTTGAGTCAAAAATTGGCTCGGTTTTGAAACAAGAAATATTAGAGAGATTTTCGAGTTTAGAACAAAATTTCCAGAACCATGGGCAAGTCAATTTCCAGACAGAAATAAGAAGATACAAATGTTGATTAAGGAAGCATCCAACCTGGTCATCAATTAACACAGCATTTTTGGACTTATGCCAGAACTCTCGAAGGCGGTTCATGGAATTTAAATGATCCATGTCAAGTTCAGCAGGACATCCTTCAGGCAGCTTTGATAGATCACAAAATGGATCTTGCTTCACCTGTAGAGCCTGATAGCAAAATTTAGATGATATTATTCAGCATCCTAATAACCAGGCTAATGCTAGTAACATTAAGCAAAAGTATCAACATTACCAAAGTAGTATGGAGGCAATTATCTTAAACCAAGATAGATAATCTAACATAATGAGATGGACAAAAACTCAGAAGAAATTGTTCTGAGCCACTTTGATGGCATACTAGATACTGAAGAATATATTTCAGTTCAAAAGCACGTACTGTATTTATTAATCAAATTACAAGCTCGGTTCAAAACTATAAAAGATTCTGCAAATTCATAAAAACCTACGTGCAAACACTTCCATGAGTTCCACGATGAAATTATTGCTTATTCAGACCATCAAAACCAGAAAAGCTTAACAGAAAGAAAAACACTCATTTTTTTTTACTTCTAACGTGAAACTTAAATACAACTATCATTTTTGCCTGCCATGAAATCACAACATCAACTTGTCACAGAAAACGTTTAATGTAAATGGGTAACAAGTTATTCAATGCAGGTAAGTTCTTTACAGTGCCGTGGAAGATAATTGTCAAAATGTATAAGCAGGAGCTCTAATCCAGTTCTCTGTTGGTTGGTCAACCATTCGAGACCATAAAAAATGGGACGCGAAATGGGCACATGCCATGCCATCCATCACTGGAGATATGGCGCTATCATGTCAAGAGACCCCAGCAGATGAAGAGAGTATATTGTTTTAATTTTGAAGCTAAATAAGAAACTTAAATACGACTACTGCTATTGCCTACCATGCACTTGTCATAGAAAACTTTGATCTAACTCATGGAAAACCAATTATTCAATGCAAACATACTCCGAATGTGGCCATTGAAAATAATTCTCCAACGTAGAAGCAGTAGCTAAAATCAGGTACTCAATGGCTGGTCAATCATAGACACACATAAATTAAGAGATGAGGGTAACAGGAACTTGCCCACCAGCGATCATTCAAGTGAAGATCTAGCTCGATCACATCCTAGAACCCCAACATAAGTGTTGACACGATTACTTCAATGTTTCTTTGCCTAATGAAATGAACCCCAACATAAGTGGGATTTGCTGGTGAGCAAAATACTAATAATGTTGCAAACAATCTCCAAAATGTATTTGACATTTTTAGAGTAGCAGCCTCTGCTAAGCATTCATAGATGTTATTTGAATTAAGTAATCCTCTTGCAATTGCTGCATCTTGAAATGAATTGTACTTTACATTCTGATATGTTTGCAAATTAGTGAACGATGTAAGACCTTTCACATGATTGAGTAACAGTCTGAGGTAGTAGCATTCTCCTTCAGCAGGATTTGCTAATTACATGGATGCAAACACCTGATTGAAAACTTGGGAGAATGAAAATAGTATAGTGCGGTTGAAGAAAGCGGTCATAAAGTAATATTCTGTTGTCAGACCCAAAATAAATATTTTAAGGGTTAATGAAAATGATAAAGGGTGCTCTTCCCAGCATACTGCACTGCGTAACTCCAAAATATCTGAGAGCCATTTTGATAATACTGTGCCTTACAGTAAGTCAGCAATGTTACCCATAATGGATTATAAAGAATCATTTATCAAATGCCCTAAATGACAGCTAAGCCCAAATCTTTCAATCATATATGTGCAGAAAACCAAAAATAAAAAATGAAATAATAAAGGGAGATTAACATGCAGGACAACAAATTTTGTGAAAATTAATCATTTCACTTAACTTTTTCAAAAACTACGTACATTACACCCAATCTTAGGGATGTAAAAATAACTTGACGCTTGAAACTCACTCAAATTTGAGCTTGACTCAAATGGTTTCGAGTCGAGCATTGAGCCACAACCCGAGCTCAAGTGTAATTTCGAGTCGAGTTTGAGAGAACACTTCCCCGCTTGATATAAACTGGAATCAACTTGAAAAGCATTATTTTGGTAAATATATAAACATGTATTACATATTATATTTTTATATTATAAATGCAAATATAATCCATTTCAAGCCGGCTCGAAATGGATTTCGAGTCAGCTCAACCTTGAATAATTCCAAGTAGAGCTAGCTCTTCATAAAATCATTTCGAGCTAAACCGAACTCCAAAATTTTGAGTCTGAGCTAGCACCACCTCGCTCAAACTTGACCCATTTACATCACTACTCAATTTCTTATAATATTACATGTTTCACCTAAGTTCACATATCTTTTAAGCTCTACAACAATAAATATTTAAAAAGTTTCATCTCACTAAACTGAGTTCAAAGTAAATTGCATATAACTTAACCAACAATCACTTTGACATAACAGAAAATTTCACCAATTTCTCTAAAAACATTTACATTAATATTTTATATTTACTTCACAATATACATAAATTTAAATATTACAACTCAAATTTATCTCTAAAAAATTTAAAACTTCCTAAAAGCATTCTCCAACCAACCGAGGCCTTAAAGACTTAAATCTCACTAAACTGAATTCAAAGTGAATTACATATAACTTAATCAACAATCACTTTGAAAGACCTGAAAAGAGATGTGACTTTGGAATTGCGTGTGATATGCATAACTTTTTAAAAAATTTAGGTGAAACGATTAATTTTGATACAATTTCATATCTGATATGTAAATCTCCAAAATTTAAATAATAGGATCCATTGATCTCATAAATCATTAAATCCTTTTGATGAATGTCAACTAAGTATCATAAGGAAATTGATCCTAGTGATTCAATCATTTGATAACCTAGTTCCTTGCTTCAATAGGGTGCAAAAATCTAAATTTCACCTTTTTAGATACTCTTTTAGACCATTGCTCAAACTCAAAGGCATTACAAAGCTCAAATGTACCAATCTTTTCATTTATCAGGCGATCCTGATTACTTTTTCATTCTTATAAAACAATAATAACAATAACAAACTTTTATCCCACTAAGTGGGGTCAGCAATATAAATCCTTTATTTTTATTGCATTCTATCAAATAACTTCACATTTTCCCAATAATTAGATAAGCAAGGTCATGCACATTCCAAATATAACACAACAAGTCCAAATGAACTAATCAAAATAATAATTTGATAACTTTCAACATATATATTGATATATACAATTATACCTCAAATGATCAAAATGATATACCAAAATATATTTTCACAGAAAATAGATAGTACCTAACAGTAACAGCATAGTAAGCAGAAACTTAAGAGTTTTGGAATTACAATTTTTTTTTTCAAAACTTGGCATTACCAAATAGCATTAACTAAAACAACAAAAGTACAAAACTCACCTAACATCCTCGTTAGAATGACAAATTTTGAAGGTGCAACCTTACTTTACGATCTATATAAAAATATCTCTAGCACTTGTAGAATAACATTTGGATGATATTTGATTATTTTCAAGTAAAATCATTGCTTCCATGAGTAAATTACTGGTCCCACTGGGTTTGTCAACCGTTTGGATTATTACAAATATCTAAGTTTGACCAATTATGCTGATGGATTCACCCATAATTGTGGTGGTTGTGAGCAAATCAATGTGGCAAAATTTGGCATGATATTTCACGCGATCCTTAACTATTTGCTTATCCTAGTTTTTGTGATTTGCAATTTGAGCAGATATCATTCATCTATGAATCTTTCAAAAAAATTATAATGGGCCTTGACTGATAATTCAATAATTTAGCTTCTACATAGAAAGTTCTATGTGCTTACTAGGTATGAATATGTTTTGTTGATTTTACAAATTAGCAGGAACAATGCATCAACATTGTTTTTTGAAATGGCATCCAAGGTCATGTATTCTTTAGAAAATTTGATGGATCCCTTCATATATTTGGTATCAATGATGTTGTTTTAAGAAGAATCAATTGACCTTCACCCCCATAATGTCCATGTCATTCCTATCAAATGGTCATAAATTTATTTCATTAGTGTTACTGATGAGGGAATCCAGATAATGGACGAACGAGATTGAATCTCATAACTTACTTTTTGATGGATTATGCAAATTATTATATATATATTTTTAAATTTAAATTAGTTAAATTTATCTAAATTAAGTTTTATCTAAATTGATTTAATTACATTAGATAATAACATTTAAACAGATAAATTTAATTAATTTAAATTAGTTGGAATTATCCCATTTAGATTATTATCTAGAATTGTGATTATCCATTTTTCTTATTTTTATTTTGATTTATTTGCTAATAAATAGGCTGGAGTCTGTAAATATTTGGAGAACTTTTGATAAATGAAATTTACTTTCTATGACCTTAGAATGAGTTAGTCTAGAAATTCTGAAGAAATCTATATCCTGAAAGGGAAGGGTAAGGGAGCTTAGGTGAGAATCGTAGAAATCCTAATTAACCACCACTTTTCCTCATATTTTTCTCCATCCTCTAAACCCTAGCTGCCTCATCTTTATCGTCCCGCATCAACTTTGGAAATAGATTGTGTTGTCCCGCATCAACTTTGGAAATAGATTGTGTTGTCCCGCATCAGTTACCTCCTCCGATCTCCTAAACATCATAGGGATAGAATCTATAGTCATGCTTAGATAAAAGACGAGTACTACAATACAAAGAGTCCATCGGCCTGAATAATTTTCACATATTGCAACTAACAAAAAATTAAGGCTTGCATGAGCACCTAATCATTCCAAAAAGAAATTATTAAGATAGCCTCGCACGTCTTGTAGCCAATAAGTCTAATCACAATATAATTACCAGTTAAAGACAAAAAAAATTATTTAATTTGCCATTATGCTCTTAAATAATCCATTGCCCACAATTTGGGGAAAAAACAAAAAAAAGAAAAATGTTCAAAGACAAATTAGCAGTAATTTGATAGTTTTTTTGAAACTTTGTAATTCAATAATTTAGCAACATATAAACTCCAAAAAGAAATTGTCAAAGGGAGTGCAAGTACTTAAAAAAGTAACATAATCTTGAAAAGATCTATAGTCGAATAAAAATGAAATAACTAAACTATACCTGGTCAACTCTCAATGGCTCATATGATCTCTTGGCCTGCACACAGCGATATTGAAAATCTTCTATTAGTTTAACAACCTCCGCTGAACATGAACGTAGTGAATTTTCCAACTCCCATGTAGCTTGGTCATATCCAAGGCCTTTCCACTTCACAAACCACTCAACACAAAAATGAGAAGAGTTAACACTGGACGTGGATCTGTCAGCAACTTTGCGGATACCTAAAAATCTTTTCTGCAGCAAACGTTCAGGCTCGGCCCATTCTTTCCTCCACTTCTTTACCTGAACAATAATTATGATATCTAGGTAATTCCTTAATACAGACATGATTGGTTTGATTCTTCTTTAGAAGGAGATAGAGCTCAGACCTTCTCCTTCTGATTTTTTTTGCTAATCTTGGCGAAAAGTGAAGGCACTTCAACAAGAAGCTGGTTTTCTGGTACCCAACGATTGTGAAGATGAGAAAGGCCTTTGTACTTGACAAAGTAACGTTTTCCACTCTGCGTTCCTAACACATTAAGGCCACGACAGTCTTAGAAGTTAATATTACTAAAGAATCAAGCTCAACAAAGATTGTAGAGTGCATTAGTTTCAATGATCGTCACCTTCATCAACATCCCAAACAGATTCTATCCCTCCTGAGACAGAGTATATGCCTGATTTCATTCTCTTTTCAACACAATCATTGCAGAGCCAAACCCCAGGCGGAACATCATTCAGTGGTGGATCCAAACAAGAAAGATGGTAACTTTTTTTACAGCCTTTTCCACCACAACACCTTAGATTACAAAGTTGCTCCAATATGAATAAAACAGTGAAATACTCATTTGGAAATAAAGTCACAAATAAATCATATGAA
This sequence comes from Apostasia shenzhenica, assembly GCA_002786265.1. NCBI lineage: Eukaryota > Viridiplantae > Streptophyta > Magnoliopsida > Asparagales > Orchidaceae > Apostasia > Apostasia shenzhenica. The sequence continues at coordinate 3,181,688 of KZ451942.1, read as the reverse complement.
TACATCACAAACAACTAAAGAACACCATGCACACAACTTGAATATCTCAAGCAAGCGTATTTATCACATAGTATAACTAAAAAAAAAACAAAATTCATACAAACAAAATCTAAGTACATGTAACATCTAACATGCTGTCAAAAATGTCAGGCTACCATTTCTAGTGAATGTGTATATGACATGTATTCTTTCTCACTAGAAATATTTGAGATTAAAAACAAAGCTGCTTATGCACAAGAATGATATAAATTTTGCGGGTTCAATAGTGCTTTGCAAAATAAAAGGTGAAGGGGCTAAAGTTAAATTTATTCTCATTGAGAAGCAGCAGTACTAAAGTGAATTACCTGCAGTGCATCAATGTTTTGCACAATTATAGAATTATTTATGCCCTTCTACAAAAACACACAAAACAAAGGATTTATTTAAGTCCACAAGTTTCTTTTGCGTGTTACTGGGTAGTTTTTAGTTCAGTTTAACTGATCATACAGAGTCAGCAATTGTCTAAATTTTGTAGCTAAAAGCTGCATCGAATTTGAGGCCAATCTTATTCACAATGATACGTGATCACAAAATAGTTAAGTCACCAGAATACAGCAAAAACCAGACTTTAAGGCCACTAGATGGTTAGCTATATGAATCCTTTATTTCCATTGCATTCTATCAAATAACAATGCCTCATTTAGCTCCAAGTCTAAAGAAATAATATCACCAAAATATTGCCAAAAAAAAAATTAGGCCACCAGAAAATCATTTCGAATTTGTTGGAAATTAAGGAAAGCGATTCTAAGAAGTCTACTTTGAGCTCCTAACAGACTACAAGCCAATTCTGGAAATTTCTCATAAAAATCAAGCTAATGCCAATAATGAGTCATGCACTCAAACTAATCATCTTAGCATCCAGCTCGACATGTTGGCATCCTGTCCAACAGAAGGATGGTTCAAATCAAAGGCAACAGCAATATCTTTTCATTACAGACAGGGAGAGCAAACAACCAAATATCTAAACTTTTTTTTGCAAAAACAATAGAAATATAAAAAACATTGACAAAGAACATATGGAACGAAACACTGTTTCATCTCAATATGACTACAGAAACACATATATCTAACTTTCTAAACTCCCAAGTCCGCTGTTAAAAAATTTAAGCGAAAGACACAGAAGAAGAATTACAATGACTATACATTTTGAAATTACATATGAAAGAAACTTTCCTTAGTAGGATGCCCAAACACTATAACAGCTGCACAAAATTTCAAAAGCATGATTGACTATATCCTGAAAGCATGCATCACTAAAATCAGAAAATCATCATATGAAAGAAACTTGATGTTCCATGTTTCTGTTATCTACATCCTTTTCAGTGTGATATATAAATTAAAAAGATTGACCAATGAAGCACAAATTATGTGTACATCTATATATAATAGCTATATACAAGGTCACTCACATGAGCAGTCCAGTTTGTTTGCAGACCAAACATAAATCAGGAAGAGCAGCACCAGTTTGGGCAGTACATTTTTCGGGGTCCTCACTAGTATTTCTTTCAGCAATCTGCTGAGTGGTAGTGTCAGTGTTTCTCTCAGCGCTCGGCTGAGTGGTAGTGCCACAGCACTCTGGCTCAGAGATCCCATCATCACAAACTCCAAGTTCCTAATTCAATTAAAATGAAAACATAGAATGCATTAATTTGCATATCAAGAGAAACAGAAATATGCAAACACATCAAGTTGTTAACCCTGCAAACAGGAAAAGATGTTTAAACAAGAAAAGGGTCACAATATTAATTAACAGAGACAAACAGATGAAATGATATTTACCTCAAGCAGTTGAGGAAAAACCAATCGACAAAAGAAATTGAAACAATATTAAATAAAAGACAACCAGAGATACACAAATATACCTTTGTAGTGAGAGGAGAAGGTTTTGTATTCGTTGGGCTTCCATCATGGTTGGTTATCTCTTTCTCAGATTTTTTCACTAAAACATTAGATTTTCGACTGCTAGGCGCTTTTTTATCTTTACAACCACCAAACTTGGACGAGCCCTTGGGATTGACACCACTAGGAGAAGAGTTGGTAACTGGAGTTCCAGCTAATGAGTCCACATTGTTCAATTCTTCTTTCTCCAACGGCTCACTAGCTTTCACCTTTGTCTCCCTTTGCACTTGCAAACCTACATCCTCCTGTGCTTCCTTGGAAACCCTTCCACTTGAACTAGGGGAAACTCTTTGTGATGGGCATTTTTCTTTAACACATGCCTCTCGATCATCTAAATTTCCAATCAAACCAAAGAACTATGAGAATGATGGCGAAGAAAATTGATCGACATGGAAAAAAAACAGCATTGTAACACCTGAGAATTAATTGGCTAATGATATAACATTCAACATTCAAGACATGAATCAATTAGGAAAAAACAATGACTCGTATCCAAATTAAGTTCAATAATGTGAAGCATGATATCTAAGATAATTTAGAAGCCCAAATTGTAAAAGGTTACTTGCATGCAACTCTTTGTGATGGGCATTTTTCTCTAACACACGATCACCTAAATTTCCAATCAAACCAAAGGATTGTGAGAATGATGTTGCAGAAAGTTGATCGTCATGGAAAAAAACAGTATAGTAACACCTAGGAATAAATTATCGAATAATATTTAAAACAAGAATAAATAAGGAAAAAAAACAACACAATATATATGATAAAGAATGTGAAGTATGATATATTAGGTACTTTGGAGCCCAAATCGTTAGAAGTTACTGTAAAAATTAACGCATGACATCAGATAATTAGCATTCATCAGAGTTATCAAGGGAAGAAAGTTGTATCATAGTTTATTTTATAGAAGGCATCACAAGACCTACTTGAACAATATAAAAAATTGGGAATTAATAGAATAACATACCTCGGTCACCAACTTTGTTTGCTCCTTTTGTAATTAGCTTTATATATGTCCTGACATGTAAATGTTTTCGGGCAACTTTTTTGCCATTTTCCTCACTTTTACTACTTGTAACCTGCGGGACTCTATGCAAATCATCAACTTTTCTCTTTCTAGTTGGTGGACTGGCACTTCTAATGGAATTATTAGAACTTGAAGATCTAGTCAAGTCATCAACCTTTCTCTTTTTAGTTTGCAGACTTGCAGTCCTGGAGGAATTATTGGAACTTGAAGAAACATTCCTATTGTCCTCTCTCTTCCTCTTGGTTGGTGTGCTTGCAGTCTTGTTAGATTTATCAAAAGTGCTCGTAGACCTAGTCCTTCCAGCTTCCTTTTTTTTCTGCTTGCTAATTAGGGTTGCACACTTTTGTGAATCAGTACACATACTAGTAGATGCACCACTATCTTTTCTTGCTGATCTGGTCACAGGACTTTCAGGCACTTTCTTTCCTTTAGTTTCCATCTTGTTCTTAGATGGAGATGGAGATGGAGCAATTAGCTTTTTACTCTTTCTAGCTTTTCCCTTTGAGACACTATCAGTTTCAAGGACCTTCAAACATTTAGCACGGGTGCCACTGGCCATATTCCACAACCGATGTATCGGCTTATTAGCAAAGTCACCTAAGCTTGATGGAAGCTGTACAGAGTAACAGCAAGATTGAAGAGGCTTCATTTAACAAGCTGAAAAATTCTACAATGAGTATAGAGCAAAAATCAACACTATCCCAAGCAACATATGCCACTACTAAAACAACATAGTTAGAACATTTATCTAAAACTAAACAACTTTTCCAGCATTCAACCTTGTTTCATTCAGCAAGAACTATATTCTTTAACTTTACTTTTTCCTTCCTAAAGGTGAGGGAGACTAGGTTCCATACCTCCCACTTGTTCAAGAAAAGAGATAGCACCAATAGGCAAACAAACTTATTGTAACATCCTACAATCTAAATGTAGAGGTATTATCTGCATTGACTTTAAGAAATTACACAATTTGAGCACTTCTAAGGAGGTTACTCAACTCAAGATTACTTAGCTCAAACACACTTAATTGCATAGTTCCCATCATTAGGTTCACGTTTTTACTCCAAAGGAAGCCTTTACATCTTAATGTTACATTATCACTTATATAACTTAGAAATTCCCCTCATTTTTGATGTAAAATGATTTATTCATATTCCTCTCTCATTACTCACCAGGGCTAGAAGCCTATCGGGAGCTCCTCCTCGCTCAACGATCACTCCTCGCCCTGCCACCGTTCGTTTAATAACTTGAGAACAATGCACTTTCACGCGAACTAGAAACTAACCTGTCCTCTCCACAGTCCACAGCTAACAAATACGCAGAAAGAAAGCACCAGTGTCAAGCGAAACCCTAAAACCCAAACAAGATGCCCGCCCCGCAATATTCCCGCATCAATAGACAGCATTTGACAAGACCTTCGGCGCATTGTTTCTCTCACTCAAATACAATGTGCAAAGATAAAACCCTATCGGGAGTATAACGCGCAAAACGACCCTCACCGAAAGTGCCTACAACTGAAACAAGCCATTGGCATCCAGAGCTCCGAAGAAAAACTAGTTCGAACAGGGAGACGATAAAAGCACGGAACATTCTTCAGAAATGCAGGGGGACAATAACCCAAAGAGATCGAAGAGAAATACCACTAATATACGCACTGTAACCCGCGAACCAGTGCTGCGTATGGTGTTTCAAGGGTTTCTCGGCGCTGATTGTCTCTCTTCGCGTCGCCCGTGTGGATGGCGGGGATCCATAGGAGTGGGAGGCGCAAACGGAGAGAGTGAGAGGGGTGGGGGGGAGAGAGGGAGAAGGCAACAAGGACCCAGCAAATTTGGGATTCTGGTGGCGTGAAACAAAATGCAAAATCTCTTTTTTTTTTTTTTGAGTAATTTCAGTCGGCTCCCTTGACCTGCCATAAAATTTTCTATCAAAAATTAGCAAAAATATTAAAATTCCCCTCACGTGCATGGCGGCCAGGTCACCTCCACGAGAAATTATTGGGTTCGGACGGCGCACCGTCCGGAACCCAATTAGAAGGCGCCACATATGTATACAGCTGAGTCCGGGCACACGTAGCGCCCTCTGATTGGGCGTCCGAACAGTGCGCGCGGCGCACCCAATAATTTTTCCCCCTCCACAGCCTCATGAGATCGCTGTAATGCTAGCTCTTGCGAGCTAATGACGGCCATGGGGGTGGATCGATCACATTTCGATCGACTCAATTGGCTCAAAGTTAATTGAGTTATACTTTGAGCTAATTTCAAGTTATTTTTAAACCTACTTGAAAAAATAAAATTTCAATTTTTTTTAGCCAATCTTGAGCCGGGTAGGCTCGAGTACTCGATCCGGCTCGAGATCGGCTCAATTTATAATATATATATATATTATATATATAACATGTATTTTAATTCGAGTCGATTTCGAGCTGGATCAAGCCGAGCCTACCCCGACTCGAAATCATTACCGAGCCAAACTTTTGGCACGTTAGTTGGCTCGTTTAGATTGACTTGATCTCGATTCGATCTAAAATTGATTCAACTTTCGATCAATTTTCGATCTTCGATCCATTTAACACCCACTAGTGGATCCGTTTATTTGTAAGGTTAAAATTAAATTTGGGTAGAGATATTTTTTATTAAAAATTATGACTGATGTGAAATAAAATTAATTATTATGTTAGGATATGTGAGGGATGTGATATAAAGTTAGTTATTATTTTAGTAATGTGTGTAGGATGTGAAATAAAGTTAATTTTTAATATTAAATTTTATTTGTGATGTGATACGTCAAATTAAAATTAAATTACGTTAATTTATAACTTCAAAACAAACAGGGCCAAGTGTTAGAAAAAGTTGAACAACATATAAACTCATCAAAATTCAAGTAAATCTTGAATTTGAGATTTCATTAAGGGGGCATTTGGTTTGTTATTATGTTAGTATTGTGTTATATAATTTAGATGTCATGACATCTAGATGTTATCTTTTGACTGATAATTTTATAATTTAATAGAAGATTATCTATAGATGTCATTAAACCAAATAATTACCTTCTCTAAATAACATAACATAATATAACGTCAAGATAATATTAAATCAAATATCTCCTAAATTTAAATAAATCATAAGCTTTGTTTGGAATTACGGTAGAAATGATAAAGTATCATATTATATAATTATATGAAAAAAAATACAACGAATATATTTTTTTAGATAAATTACTGTTAGTTATCAAAATTAAAAGAGTTGTTGTTGGTTTTTGTATTCCGTTGCAAGCAAAATTTTCAAGCAAGAATGTAGAAAACTTTTGGGCATTAATAACACTTCCAAAAAGTTGGCAATAATAATAATAATAATAAATAAATTTTTTTAATCATTCTATAAAAATTCTAATATAAAAAAAAATATTATCTTACTTCACATATTCAATAATTTTTAATAAAAATATCAATTTTGTTTTACATCTTAGATCAAAATATTTGAATAGCGTGTTTTGATCTAAGATGTGAAATAAAGTTAATATTTTTAGAAAAAATTATTGAGTATATAAACCATAATAATATTTTTTGTATTAGAATTTGTATAGAATGATTAAAAACGTGGTCATAATAAATAGTATAATAGTATTCTCGAGCTATAATAGACAATCTTAAAATATTTTTCAGTTTGTCATTATCATAGCATTTCTCATTATATTAGTAATTTTATAATAGTATTAGTAGTCAAATAAATATTATATATGTTCTTTAAGCCCAATAACAATTGTATCCTGTTGTTCTTGCATCAAATCAACATCACCTGCAGATTACAGTCAGCTTAGAAAAGCACATCAATTTATTATCAAAATAATATCTCATATGAAAAATAATGTAAACTTATATAGCATGTTGTCATAAGCATATAATATTATGACTTTAAAATTAAATTTAAATAAAAATATTTTTTATTAAAAATTATAAATAATATGAAATAAAATTAATTATTATATTAAAATATGTGAAACATAAAATATAAAATTAATTATTATTTTAATAATATGTATAGAATATAAAATAAAATTAATTTTTAATATTTTACTTCTGGTGTGTTGTGCGATAGAAAAATCTCATCTAGAATCAAAGATAAATTTTATAAAACTATAGTAAGAGCAGCGATGATATATGGTACTGAATACTAACCTGTAAAGAGAAAATATATAAATAAAATAAATATTACAGAAATGAGAATATTAAAATGGATGTGTGAATATACACGAAAAAATAGAATGAAAAATGAGTAAATCCGAAAGAAAATTGGTGTTGTATCAATTAAGGATAAACTTAGAGAAAGTCGGCTTAAATGATTTGAACATCTAAATCGTAGGCCAATTAAAGCTCCAGTTAGAAAAATTGAGTCATTAGATTTTGACCATATACAAAGAAAAAGAAGAATACCAAAGAAAACATGACAAAAAACTATAAAAAATGATCTTAATTACTTAGACTTAGATAAGAATTTGATAACTGATAAAACACAATGAAAACAAAGGATTCATGTAGCCGACCCCACCTAATGGGATTAAGGCTTGATTGTTGTGGTGGTTGTTGTTGTTATTGTTGTTATTAAATTTTATATATAATGTAATATGCCTGATTAAAATTAAATTAAATTAATTTTTAACTTCAAAACAAAGAGGAACTTAATATATGATCTAAAATCATTAAAGTTAAGTCCTAAAAGCAGATGACAGGAACAAACTTACCCACTTATAATAAAGAAAGCATACATAAATCAACAAGTCCAGTTCTACAAGAAGAGGAACACTGAAGAAGATCACATGATAATTTGCAAGATAATCTTATATTTTTGACACACAAAGCATCGCCTGAAGGTGAAAATATAAGCTTGGGAGATGAAAGAAACGTGAAGTAAAATAAGCGGGTTTCAACTCGAGCGATCTCTGAGCACTTCTAGGTCCAGCTCTGTGAGATCAGTGGCCTGTATCTCATAATGGATGCCATCGAGTTCCCGTCGGAATCTATCTTTCGATGTCGCATACAACATCTTTGCACGGATCCGAGCGGCAGCAGGGGACCTGATTCATGATATTTAGATGTGTCAAATATGTGCTAGTTAAATCAACCATGGGATTAACAAAAAAAACATGTAGATGAACTAAATTGAACTATGGTTTTCAAATTCAGGGACCAAAATAAAATCAGTGTTAGCTGCAAGTAACCAAAATGAAATGATTTTTAAAAAATGACATACATTATTACTAGTTCCATCATAATTGTAGAAGAATAGGTATAATATTAGAGAGCTAAATGAAAAACCAAACTTTTTAATTTCATAGATGGCAGCTAAGAACACATGAATATGAACAACTAAGAAATCATATACACAAAACAAAATTATAAATTTAGGATTGAAAGTTAGGAAGAACTGACCAGGAAATGAAGAAAATCTTGCTTTTCTGGCAGTCATCTTCAGTCACAAAGTCAAAATCATAGACAGCATATCTGCAGTCATTCTCAGGCAATGCAGCAGTGAAATCATCGAAGCTCTCTCCTGGAGCTCCAGTCTTTTCCACAACAACTTCCTTTTTCTTCTCATCTATCTTGAATACCACATAACGATGCACCTTCTTCCTCTGCAGTACTTGGAAGGTGCTCTTGCTGTGGTCAGCAACTCCCATGCCGGAAGACGCATTCGGCTGGAGAACAGTATTGATACCAAAGGGCAATGTCATGCTACTTAATGACTTTCAATCGCAGTATTGTTAATATGTACGAGTTCGTGAAAAAAAATTAACAGATTTAGTACATTAACCATAGAGCAAGCTTCATGCTGGCAAATAGAAAATATCTTGGTGATCTGTATCAGTCTTTACCCTCCCTCATCAGAGGAGGGATGGCTGATATTTGGATTTACAGTGCTATCCCCTTCAATCAACCACGCATAGCTCATTGGAATATCTCGGCTCTCATTGCTGGAACCGACAAAGAGGGAATTTCTCTCTTTCTCTCACTCTCTAGATCTCTTTAGGATTTCATCGGGGTAAGAAGAATGGGAAGGCTAAGGCAATAGGATGCAGTAGTGACACTCCTATCATAGCTACTAATGATAGTCAGGTGCCCACACTTGCCGTCATTCAAGATGTAGCTATAGCAATCAAGACATTTTTGAATTGCCTCCTGTTGATGAGAAGGAGCGGATACCCACTCACGAGGAAGAACTATAACAACCTTACCAAGAAGTTTCACTTTGTAGATCCACTAGCGTAAGGAGGTCAGCAAGTTCAAATGATTATGTTGTTTATCTCCAAGAACAAGGGTTTGATATGGGTTTTGAAGATGATTTAACATCTTTTAATCAAGTCAAAGAAAGAATTAATTCTCAAAAGTGGACAGATGCCATAGAAAATGAATTGAAATTCATGAAAGAATGACCACTTAAAAAAATTAGAAGGGAAAACTATTTAGCTTGCTCTCCTCAACAAAGCTCGCATAAACAGCAAGCAACCTGCCCTCACACCCCTCCTATCCTTCCAAGGAGATCTCAATATAAACGCTCTCTCTTTCTCTTTGCTTTACTTTCATTTAATTCCAAAGCTTCACTCTAATTCCCTCTCTTCATTTCTTAATCCTTGTTTGGGCATTCTTCACCCAAACATTGCCCATTATAATTTGGAACTTCATCAGATGGATTTAAAGATTGTGTTTTTCAATGATGAATTGAGGAAACAATTTATATGCTGCAGCTAGAAGGATTTGTGAAAGAAAAATAATTTCTTTGAAGACCAAATGATTGACTAAATTGGTTGATTTCTTTTAAGTGCCTGGAAGTAGTTCCTTGAATTGGTAATTTTCTTGAACTCAGATTACATGGCCTCTCTCCTATTTATAGGAGGGAGTTACTGGTTCAGATTTGCGTGAGGTTTAGGAGAAGAACCCGGTTTTGTCCTTATTCTTCAATACAACCGATTCCATCGTGACAATAATTTGTCTTCATCAAAAGCAAGAAACCCTAATCAAAAGACGGGGTAAAAGTGAGGCCTACAACACAGATGAAAGCGAAAAATGCTTAGAGAAAAATCATCAAACTCACAAAAACTAAAACAAAATCTAGCATCATGACAATAATATGTCTTCCTCAACAGCAAAGAAACCATAATCGAGTGATGACGTGAAGATTGTATCCCTACACAGTAGATTGAAACGAAGAGCAGAGGAAAATCATCATACACCCAAAAGCCAAAAAAAAATTAGCATTATGGCTATAATATATCTTCATCAACAGCAAAGAAACCCTAATCAAATGTCGGGGTGAAGAGTACACAGTAGATCGAAGCGAAAAGCAAAGGAAAATCATCAAACGCACAAAAACCAAAAAAAAAACATCATGACAATAATATATCTTCATCAACGCCAAAGAAGCCCTAATCGAATGACGGTGTTAAGAGTGCACCTCTACACAGTAGATCGAAGCGAAAAGCAGAGGAAAATCATCAAACGCACAAAAAACTAATGCAATACCTACCGGATGAACGGATTTAAATGAACAGTAGCCGTAGATCTGAATCTTACCATTACAAAGACATGGCGAATCCGAGCACGGAGAGAGGAAGAGATTGAAACAAGAGGACAAAAGCCAAAAAACTTTGCAGAAAAGCGCAAGAGCCCGCAGAAACTCAAACAACTGACTTAAATTAGAATCCCTGCCGAAAATCACAAAAAGGGAAGAAAAAAGAAGCACACAGAGTTCGAACCTCACCATCCGAAAGGCCATGCCCTAAAACTCTGTTGGGCAAGCGAGCGAGGGGCAGAGCTAAGGAAGAAGATGCCGGCGATTGAACAGCGAACTTTCAGGAGCGGAGGTGATGGCCAGTAGCAGGAAGGAAAGTAAAGTATTATAGCTAAATGGGGTAATTACATCCTGGCCCTCACATTAGATCTGACATTCCACATCCGTCAAGAAAACTGAAAACATTGAGTCAAGGCCTGTCGACGGATTGAATACGACTCAAATTGATTTTATTTTAAATTTAAATTTATACATATCAAATCAAGTTAAGCATCAAATTAGATTATAATCAATTTAAATTTATTTACAATAAAAAATATTATTTAAGATAAATTTTATAATTAAATTTATAATAATAATAAATTTATTAAAAATAACAAAAAATTAATATATTTTTATAAATTTAAATATTTTAATATAAATATTAATATTTATAATATATATATATATTAAAATAAGTATACTATGTGTTTTGTTTTAACATAATATGTAAAAAAATTTAATTGATTAATTGTAATGGTGCTTTTCATTTAAGTTTTTTTATAAAAAGATTATTAGATATAATAAACATATCACATATTTATAAAAATTATAAATTAGATTATATAAATAAATTAAATTTTAAATAAATTAAGTCAATAGTAATTTGCATCAAATCTTTTTATTTTTAAATTAATCGGGTCAATATATATAGAGAATTGATGGATCAAAATAGATATTTAGGGATTTAATCGAATTGAAATTCAGATTGATTCAGATTATGATCCAATCATTTGACTCATCTCCGACTCATAAATTATTGCACTTGAACCTTTTTAATTGATTCAATTAACTTTTGCCATTAAATTTTTTTAAAATAATTATTTATAATTACAAATATAATTTAAATTTTTTTCTTTTTTCTCTGATAATTATAAGTGCTTAAATATAATTTAAGAAATTTAATGTAAGCAAAATTAATTTAAAATGACTAATATCAAATAAATTTGAAGTTTTTTCGATTTTGTGGATACATGTGAAATATGTGGTCTGTCTCAGGATCTGTATGTAATTATAGCTGACCAGTAAGAGGAATGCTGCGCACCCTCGCCGCGTCGCGTCTCTCATGCTACGCCATGCAGAATAAATCTATCGTGTATGAACCATGTATCATCTGACACGTGGACAGAGTTTCAAAGAAGGGTAGGGCGCATAAATTATGTATGCGGGCGTTATGATCTGCTGTCCACGTAACCATGTGGATGTTGATCTCACCGACGGAAAAGTGGGAGACGGGGGCGTCGCCGCGTCGGTGCGTAGTTCCAACGCTAGGCGCGAGCCCAGCCGGGACCACAGCAGTTGTGACAGGAATATTGTGACGTGTTCATCAATATTCGTGCAGGGCTCTGATGGTCCGGAATAATATAATGTTGCAAGTGAAATGATACTTCTTGTTAAGTTGTTAGCGAGGAGAGATTTGCTTTCATTTTGTTTTTGCCGATTGACCCGACCGACCCAAGATCTGGACCGAACTCGGACCAGATCCAAGATAAGCTAACCGATTCTGAACTGTATCTGGAACCGGTAGAACCGAATCGAAACCGGTCCGATAACCAGGCCTATTTTTTGGAGAGAGATACAAATGTATTTCATTTGGGATGAGAGAGTAGGAGAAATGATGTAAATGAGCTTATACGATGAGAGATTTGTAATAGTTATTGGCTCTTGGAATTAGAGATGTTATTGGACCGATTTCAAGCCAACTGAAAGCAACTCAAAATTAAAAATTTCGAGCTTAACTCGACCCGAAATCAGTCCAAAATCGAAATGGAATATAATTTGAGCCGACCGGCTCAATTTTGAGTTGGCTCGAATCATGATTCGAATCGGCTCATAATTGTAAAAGAAATAAGAATATTATCTACCCAAAATTATTTGATCCCTTGAAGATGGAGAGTATAAGCTTTAAACCTCCTCCACTCTACAACTAAACTACTAAGCTAATTTATATATAATAACATGATTGTTACTAATTAATAGCTGATATTAAGTGCAGAGGCCAACAAATGAAATGGGGATTGATTTAGTGGGGAGTTTTGGAGATCAATCCCATTGAGTTTAAAAAGAAAGAGAGGAAACACTCCCTCCTTACCTTAGCCAACGCTAGCCACCACCTCTCCCCACCGCCGTTGCCGTCATTGCCACCGTCACCACTGCCGCCGAAGCCACACTGGAGAGGGGTGGACCGGTTCTAGCAACTGCTGCTGGCCACCTTGCTGTTGAGTGTTGCGACCATCGAGAATTCGTTCAATGCGATGTTGAACCGGATGATTTCGTGAGATGTTAGACCTTCATTTTTGGTGACATCGCCTCCACTCTGTGATGGATTGGTGGTATTTCGTCCCTAGTTATCTATGGTTTTATTCTCATTCATTTTCCCTTTGGTTGGATGTATAGTTCCACCTATATTGCTTTTCATGTGTGATGCAGGACTAACAGATGAATATGTAAATAAGAGATCAGCAAATTTGCATAACAAATCACAAAATAATGTAGGGAATTTAGAAATTAATTTTATGATGAAAAAGAAATTAACTAAATCCGTAAAACTAATTCTTTTATTTTTTTTTTAATAGATTAAACCGAAGGTAATTGAAAAAAAATTACTAACTTAGATTATGATTAAATTCGATTTTCAACAAATCAAAAACGGTGAAGCAAAATTACAGGTTTTCACAATATTTAACTAGTTATAATTAAATTACACTCAATAATGAAAAATTGTACAAATGAAATAAATTCGAGCAAATTCAAGCTAGCAAAAAAAATACAGAATATTCGATTTAACTAGATTAGAGGTTTGTTGAAATTCATATCTGAGTCAAAGAATTCAGGGACCACTACGCAATTATCACAAATTATGGCTGTTGGTGGATCGAGCGAACATCGGGTGAAGTTAGATCTCGCGTGGTTGGGCGCAAGCATCAGGCATGACATGAAAGGAGGTCGAGCGGCGTCGGGTGTGCCGCAGATGACAGCGTCCGGTGCTGCGATGGTGCAGTCCCGATGAGCTCTATGTAGGGTGGACGCACGCGAATTAGGGCATCAAATGTGGGCGAGATAGGGCGTGGGCGTATATGCCATGCAGTGACGCCGTAACCAGACAACGGTAAGGCTAGTGTGGAGAACAGCGTGGCTCAGCGTGTTGAGGTGGCTCAATGGTGTGATCGACAAACTTGACAGGATTGGCCTTGCTACTCCCATGAGCAGGGAAATCAAGCTTGGCAAGGTCCACAACGTCAGAATTTTAGCTCGACTAGCAGTTAAGTCGAGTGAACAATGGACAACAGTGATGATGATGGTAGTTGCTAGGCGAATGAGGTTGGTGTGTTCAAACAGAAGTGAATGTGAGCAGGGCTTGAGAGGGGAGGAGTGGATCGACCCAGAGGAAATGAACTTGAGCGAGTGAATAGAGTTTAGGGATTTTCACCCAAAGCCCAAGTCCTTCCTTATTTAGGATATCGATTGATTCCAGAATCAAATAATCCCAAAAAAAAGGCAAAAGATATCATTCGGCATTAAAAAAATAAGAATGACTTATATAAACCTCTATACAAACTGACTCAATAAAGAAAAATACATGATATAATAATTATTTTATATAAATGAGAAAACACTAGACAACATGCCTAAAATAATAATCACGAAAATAAAAATAACTAATATAAAATAAATACAGAAAATAAAACTATCCCAAAATAGAATCTCCTATCAATCAAAATGACTAAGGAGATTTTCAATCCACCAAATCAGCAATCTGCAACATTTATTTTTCCAAATCTATCCTGACCATCAGTCGATTCAGATCGAAACAATGAGGCTAAATCTCGGCCAGCTGGCTCGAAGTCGAACTCAATCGAGCTCGAGTTGATTTTGAGTCGATCGAAATGTAATCAATCCCATTTTAAACCAGTATTGACTCGGCTCGAAATCGGATCGGTAACAGCCTTACTTGTTATCCCTTGTTTGTACGAGACTCAGGGGGAGTCTCATAATATTAAAATAAAATAGATAAAAATGTAAATAAAATAGATTTTAAGGACGTACTTGTAATTCTCTCCCATAAATTCGCCAGCTGGGATCAGGCTTCTCTATTTTTGTGACGTGTAACGCATTGCTCGTAGGAATGGGCCGAACGGCCGAAGGGATGAGGACAACCGACGAGATCAGATGACGCGGTGATGACGTCTAATTGATAGGCATCACTGTCAATTTTGCATTTTTGCGATAAATTTTTGAAAAATTTATGAGACATTTACATAATAGACACAAAAATTAAATTAATTTATAAATTTCATCACAAATTTTTGTGATAAACTCTATCAAGAATGAATTGACTTTAGACGTGATACTCTCTTCCATTTTAGATTTTAGGTCTTTCTCATTTCTATTTAATTAAACTCTTATTTTCCCAAATTATTAGTTCATTTTATGTGGTTATTGGAATGGATTAATAAATGGATGAAATCACTTCTTACTTAGGCTCGATTTGTGGTCATTCTCACTAATATAGCTTACATTTTGTAGGTCGAATGTTGAGCACATTTTTCTTGTGAATGTATTTTGATTATTACTTACCTCATATTTAAATGTGTGTGGATGCTTGGGTTATCCATGTCCTAGTTGGTTTAGGGCTTAGTTGAAATGCCCTACACAAATAAGCATGTTAAGTACTAGTGTTATTTTTTTTTTTTTTTGGATCCTACAAGACTTTATCTTAATTTAGTTAATTTTCTCATTAACTGAATTGTGTCTCTCTCTTTAGTTTGCATTCCATCCCATAGATCTCTTACCATTTGGGTTAGTAGTAAGCTAGGTTTGCATCAATTAACTTGCATACCAAGTGTTTGATTAAATATCTATGCATTCATTTAGGCATTTAAAAGACACTTGGGTAAAGTTAATTATTTCCGGCTAATTGCGTAGCTTGTAGTAATCATGGGTTGTTAGTTGTCACATGTAAATCTCGTTTGTGTCTATCTTCAAATTAGTACAATTCTGCATAGCAGTTCTGTTGTGAAATAATACGCAGCGGAAAATTCGGATCGCCGGACGTATAGTTAGTCAAATAAATCGTGCCAGATAAGTATGAGAAATAATGATAATAAAAGAACAAAGCAACCACAAGAACACCAGATTTACGTGGTTCGGAGGTATTCCTCCTACATCCACGGGGAGAGTAGAGAAAGACTTTATTATGTAAAAAATCAGATAGAAAGAGAACCTTACACCAATCACCTGGTTCTCGATCTCAGACAGGATACAGAAATTGGATCTTTTCCTCTTTCAGATTAGACAATCCAATTGCTCCTTGAGCCTCAGATGATTGCCTCCAGATTCCTACGAAATCACCTTCGTAGCCGACGAAGAAGATCCAATGGAAATCACTGCAGAAATCCTGATAATCTCACTTCTTCTCTGTTTCTCTCTCTCCCATTTTTTCAGCTTATCTGATCATCCCGTATTTATAATGGTAGCTTTTAACAAATCCTGTATCTGATTTCCATAAAAATCTCAACAGCAATAATCCTTATAATTAGAATTATTTAATTATTATTCAAATCACATTTTAACACAGTTCAACACTGTGTTTGCATAATAAAATTGTTTGAGCACATCTATGGAAAAAAACTTCCTCACATAGTAAAACTGCAGCACAAAAAACTTTCTTAAATAAAGATCTTAGCTTAGCTAAACATGCTCAAATGTTGCAGAAAAATGCAGTAAAAAACCGTAGTAAGGCATTAACTTTTTCTTTTATTCTAAGTTTTTAATCGATGCAAAAAAAAAATTCTCAATTCAGTTCGTCAGATAAGCAAATAAGACAAAGCTCGCCAAAAAAAATGAAAGCAAGTTGGAAAAGAAGAATTTTAGTACACATAGCTAGGCCACGGAGATCAAATCTTATCTTGGAGATAAGCGGAGCAGAGGAATGCCATGGTGGCGATAGAAAGAACCAGAAGGACTCCAGATGGAACTAACTTCTGCGTTGCACCCAATCTTATCCCTGCAGCAATGCCCAAGAAGAATTAGTTTAATTTCAGATAAATGTCCAACGATCGTCACGGAACCTCACCGAACACGGCGGAGAAAAGGAAAGCAGCTCCGAACCCTAACGCCTCGCCCGCCGGCTTCGAATCCGGCGATTGCATCAGAAAGTAAGACTGCATAGCTCATCCACCATCAATTTCGAGAAGCTATAGAAAGAAAATAAAAACTTAATCGATGATTAATTAACTCGGAACTCACGACAGCCATGAGTGCAGATCCGGATAATCCTCCCAAAAGAGAACCCCTGCTTCCCGACCTCGCAACTGCAGCGGTGATGGTGAGAGAAGCGCAACACCGAAACAAGGGGTTTAGATCATTTCGAGACGGGGGAGGAAGGGGAGCTCACAAGCAAAGAGGCCGCCGCCGAGAAGCAGAACGCCGTAGGAGACCGCAGCCGCAGGGGCGAGGTCGGCCAGATTCTGAATCGCGCAACGAAGAGACGGAGATTTACGACGGACACTCCTCGCATCCGCCGACTTGGGTGTGGAAAAGAGAGCGAAACCGGGGCTTCCCCTCAGTTTATGCTGGGAGAGGGAGAGCGGAAACACCGCCGCCGCCGCCGAGATCGGCATCTTCACCCTTTTCGCTAGGGACCCTGCAAGCGAGCGATTCCATATGAACATTTGGTCTCCCGCTTGAAAAATTTTTGGGTCGGGTCCGCGTGCCGCTGGTGGAGACGGCGAGCTGACGGCGAGCGGACGGAGCCAGGCTGCCTGACCGTCTGCTCACACTAACGGCGTGAGCTGTTCTAACGATCTGGCTAATGGTGTTAATATGGATCGAAGACAAAATCAAGTCGATCTAAATGAGTCGATTAACGAGCTAAAAGTTCGGCTCGGTAATAATTTTGAGCCGATTTTGAGCCGGGTAGGCTCGGCTCGAATTAAAATACATGTTATATAATTATATTATAATATATAT